>JAJTUV010000252.1:350000-873305 GCA_021653895.1 Mastomys natalensis | reverse complement strand
GAATGACCTTGGCATCCTTGGCCCAGCTGCTGCCGTGTCTTGTCCAGCTGGTGTTCTGAGTGACACAGATGTTGGGTCTAGCACCTCCTCTCGGGTGCCTCAAAGTCCTTACCATGGAGAGGTATATTACCCTGGCCTGGGCCTTCCCGCCACATTCCATTGTGATCACCATTATCCGAGAGTATCGGGCTGAGCCCGCAGACATCGGGCCCAGTTCCTCACCACTTTCCCTGCTCCACGCATCCTTCACTCACTTGGCCGGCAAAGCTGCATCATGTCCCACTTTGTGGCATGCATGAAGAGAATCTCTTGATCTGCCTTCAGAGAGAATGGCGACCTGGGCTCTCCACCCCACCCTGCCCCATCCCAGCTGGTATTGGCCAAGGGAAGTGAGAGAGCAGCAGAGCGACTCAGAGGTGCTGAGAAACAGAGCATGCTCACTGCCCCCACAGCCCAAGGCAACCAGGAGGCTACAGAACAGAAACCCAACAGCAGATCATCCTGAGAGGACAGAGGACCAAAACGTCATAACCAAGAGGACAGGGTGGTCTGCCAATGCTGTCCCCAGGAAGGGAAACGCAGACTTGGGAGCTCCAGGTTGCTGTGGGGCTACAGACCAGTCCCCTCCCCTCCACACTGCAGCAAGCAGCTGCAAAGCTGGAGTATTCGGCTTTGAGTTCTGAATGCCAGCTCTGCTCCTTAGTTGGGCACCTGAGGCCAAAACCCATTGCCATCAGCTCAACCAGTTCTACTCATGCCTTCAACGGCTTTCAAGAGACCCTAGTTGCTTGTTTTGTTTGTTTCAACTTTCCTTTTCGTTTTCCTCAATGTTATTAAATGTAGCCCTTCTGTTTCTCGCAGCATCTCCTGGCTCCCCCTCTTCCCACCCTCGTTCACCAGTCTCTTCCTGTCCTTCCTTGGCTGATATTTGTAGGAAGCCTTCTTTTGCCTGTAACCTTGTCAAGAGATCTAGGATTTAATTTATCCATCCGTTCTGGTCTGAAACAAATGCTATCATGCATGGCTTTACCTGTCACTCGTATTTTAAGCTAACTCTAGCAAGAGGGATGACAAGGGACTAACAGGCAGACAGCAGCTGTCACATAGCCAAGACATTTCACACAGTACAAAGAAGATGGCTAAGGTGAGGGGTAAGACTCTGGGAGATAAGTGATGTCACTACACCATACATGTTCAGGGACTCCTCTTAGAGACCTGGTGGGACACAAGGGATGGAGAGAGTCAGGGAGGTGGTGATTCTTCTCTGAGACCCAGTACCAAGAGGCTCTCCAAAAAGAAGAGGGTCAGATACTCATCCTGCAGCCTGGATCTCAGCAGTTAGCAGCCTACTGGGTATGGACTGCTACAGCAGGGGGGTGGAGAGTGGGAGAAGCGGTGAGCAGGAGGGCAGAGTATCATACTCAAGTGGACACAGCCATCGTAACCCTATCCTGAGCTCAGGCTCACTAAAGGAATATGACAGACACCCATGGCCCCTGCTGCTAGAGAGCCAAGAAGATAAGCCAAGACTTGAAATTGTCCAGCAGGGTCCTCTAGGCGCTCATATCCCCAGGGTCACCAATGTCCTGGAGAAGGTATCGTCCACACCACCTGGAGACTGGAGACACACAGGATAGGCACCTACTGCCTCTAGCTATAGACTACTCCATCACAGAGCCTGTGCTCCAGATATGGAGGGAGATGTCTACAAGGAGAAGTGCTCCTTCCTTCTTTATTCTTTCTTTATTCCTGACACTCGGAGTGTCGGATAACAACACGTATGCTGCCCTCCAGTCCAGGCTGGCTCCAGGTCCACCACAGCAGGACAGAGGCCCAGGAATCATGGCAAAGCCCATGTGGCCAGCCTTGGGCTCATGACCAGGTATGGTCACCCAAGTCTTAGCAAATGTTTCTCTCCATGACATCAACGAGGTTACCAAGTAAGTCTCGCAGAGCCGCTGTGAGCTTGTTTCCTGACTAAAGCTTTGCTGGATCAATAGCAATAAAAGAGACTCTAAAAATCAATCTAATGCAATGTCCTTTTTAAAGAAAAACCTCTGTTCATAATCAACACTCACTTTAAAAAACGACACATAAGCTCTCCTGAGTGTCCAGTCTGCTTGGCTGGACTCCTCAAAGGCCACCTTGTCACCCTCAATGAACCGACATGCTGGCAACTAGCCCTTCCCCAGGGAGTTAGAGCCTAAGGCCCACTTCATGCCTACAGGAACTGGCAGTTCAAACCTGCTATGACCTGAATAAACTGCAACCTGAATGCAAAGCTGTTAGTTCAAGCTGATAGGAAAAGAATAAAACCGAGTCCCAACAGTCAAAGCCAGCTCCGTGGCTCTGCAAGCGCTACTAAGGCTGCAGGTGTATACATACACACACACACACACACACACACACACACACACCAGCTAAGCTAGTATCCCGCTACCAGCTATTTTTGTTGTTGTTTTGGTTTTAGTTTTTGTTTTTTGATACATGGTTTCTCTGTGTAGCCTTGGATGTCCTGGAACTCACTCTGTAGACCAAGCTAGTTTGGAACTCAGAGATCCACCTGCCTTTGCCTCCTGAGTGCTGAGATTAAAGGCGCCAACCACTATGCCTGGCTATACTACCAGCTCTCGAGTCCAGTAAACATGGCCCTACCAAGGAAAGAAAGATAAGGAAAGCACAAAGCTATGTTCATACAAAAATGCCATGATGAAACCCATTGGTTTGTACAAACACACACACCAATAAAAGAAAAACTGGGGAGATGATTCAGTCAGTAAAATGCTTGCCATGAAAGCATGAGGAACTGAGTTTGACGCCCAACACCCACATTTAGAAAGTAGGGAGAGGGATAAGGCTGAGAGTGACAGAGCGGAACACCTGATGTCTGCCGACCTCCACAGACACAACCAGGCACTGCATGCACCTAGGCCCATGTGGGCACTGTGTGCATGCACGTGCCGCACACACGCGCACACACACACACACACACCCCAAAATAATTTTTAATTGTGCAGAGAGGTGACTCACTTTAATCCCAGCACTGGGGAGGCAGAGGCAGGCGAAGCTCTGTGAGTCTACAGCTATTCTTATTTACATAACAAGTTCTGAGGCCAGCCAGGACTACACAGTAAGACCCAGTCTCAAAATTAAGGTAGCAGTGTGTACACTTATAATCCTAGGACTGGAAAGCAGAGACAGGAAGATCCCAGGTGAGGTAAAAGGCCATGTTTCTTTTTATTTTCCCCCATTTTGTAAAGTGTATTGTGTGTATGTACACTGGCACAGTGTGGGTTAGGCTGCATGGGTGAAAGTCAGATGACAATCTGTGGGAGTAGGTTCTCTCCTTCCACCATGTAGGTATCAGGAATAGGACTCAAGTCATTAGATACCTGCACCCAATGAGCTATCTCACCAGCTCAAGAAAACCTGTATCCAAAAAAAAAGTGGATCCATGTCTCTGTGGCTCCGTGAGTTAACTGAAACAAAGTTGAGGAGAGTCACAGAGAGACACTCACTATTGACCTTTGGCCTCCGCATACACACACAAACACACAAACAGCCCCTGGGAGACCTTGGACCTTCTCTGTCCCCTCAACCAGCTGTAGAATTTTATCCAAGGACAACACCCAGTCTAGCATTCGTGGCGCTGTCCAGGCCCTACATAGGCACCCTCTTTATCATCCTTGTCCAGTTGATGCCAAGCCCACCAGCCCTTACAAACTCCCTCATAGCCTGTTCCGCACACCCTCTGCTTATGCCCACTGCCCACCTATCACACACCCACAGCTGTCTCTTACCATAATGGCCAACCCCCCCCAAAAGAACTTTCTAGAACCAAATCTGAACATAACACATTCTTTCCATCTCTTCTCATGACCGTCCCAAGGATGAAACCGCCCACATGACCACCCACTCATGGCCATGAATCCTTCAAGGCGGTGGCTTGGAATTCCTGTCGTCTCCCCTAAATACAGGGTGGTCTGCAGCCTGGACTCAGCAACCCCGGCTCCAAGAGTCCTGGGCCTCCTCCAACTATTCACTTGAGAGGTCATGCCAGTGTTTCCTCTTCTGCCCCAGAACCTACGGACCCTTGAAAGAAAGATGACCTCTCATCCTCCTCAAACTGGCATCAGGGTCCACCTGTGCCCAACAGAGATGCGCACCACTCCCCCTATTATACCACACAGGAAAGTACTTGTGAAAATCACTGCCTGTCACATACACACATCAAAAAAAAAAAAAAAATTATATAATGAGGCAGCTCCCAAAGCTGTGTATGGGAAACAACCAAGCACACAGAGTACTTACTAGGAGCCCGAGACTGTGGTCCACACAGGGGAGACCGGGGAGGAAGCTTACCTAGTCCCATTAGAGCCCCCCTCCTATAGACATACCAGCTAAGACCTGAGGTAGGTAGAAAACCTTGTCCACAAGCACACAGGGCCAGATCCACAGTAGGGCCAAGTCTAAGCTCACCGTCCTCAGACCTCAGGACACCAAGGGACACCCAGCCCCTCAGGAGGAAATTCTGCCTGAGTGTAAGGGTCTCTTAGGCCCACAAGAAGCTTGCAGAGACAGGAGAAGCTTCTTCCCAGAGTCCCAACACAGCCAACACCTCTCTAACCCAGCCGCAGAGCGGAAGTGGACCCTTGTCCTCAGGGACCCAAGGGCCCGAGGCAATGTTCTAGCTTCCCCACCCCCACTCCTGCACCACGGCCTCCGGGTGTCAGCTCCACCCCCACCCCACTGCCTGTAAGCCACTCCCAGGAACAGTAAACACAAATGAGCAGGGAAGCTCTTCGATGTAATCTAGAGCCCAGCTCTCCCTGGGTCTTGCTGGCTAACAGATGTTTCATTTAAGCAGCTAAATTACCACAAAATACAACCAAGGAGATGACAGGCCAATTTCTCCCAGGGTTTATTTGCATGAAGAGGAGGGAGGGAGTGGTGTGTAGACAGACATTCTATCTTCCTTTTTTTAAGAGGAAAAAAAAAAGTTTTATTATGCACATGAGTTGAAAGAGAGAGAGAGAAAGAGAGAGAACGTGCCAACACATGAATTATGGATGGCAACAAAGGATACAGATCCCTCATCTTGGGAGGCAGAAAAGTCTCCTCCCGGAGCACGCCATGCACCAAGCCTTCAGGGTGTGTATGAAGCCAATTTTCAGCCCTGCATTCTTCTGACAGTGAACTCAAGACAGGTTCTCAGGGCTCAGCCTCATTTCCCAAAGTTTTTCAAACATGAAAACTCCAATGAGCCTCTGTGAGGCAGAGAAGAGAACATCCTGTACTAGAGTCACCTCAGGACCATTCAGTGACTAATAGACCCATCTTGGCAATCCCCAGAACTGCCCGGGGCAGCCAGCACGGCAGGCATCTTCCTGGCCCAAGGACTCTACAGAGGCCAGCCCCTGGGCTGTGCCCTCCATCTTGAGATACTATCCTGGCTGGCTGGTCTACCCAGCTGCCCGCCCATAAGGAAGAAACCCAGGAAGCAGCCTACACTCCAAGAACCAGAAGACTAAGCTGTAGGCAGACTGAGGGCCAGAGCCTCTCTGCTAAGGGAGGCTGTGGCTGTGACTGTCAGCCTGACCATGGTGACAGCTTCTCATGCATCCTGGGATAATCACAGTTCATTCATGGGGACCAGGAGCCATACAGCGCTAACTGCCAGGTGGGAGAGAAAAGGAAAGGATGAACCAGGGAGATGGATTAAGAAATGGCTGATGTATTCTTATACAGTTTTGCAAATGACTAAAGGAAAGTGGTGTTTTAGAATGCAGTGAGTGGTAAAGGGCTGGTTCATTCTATCTTACCGAGAACTTAAGGTCAAATGACAGTTTTTCTTCATTCTGTGGTAGATAGTGACAGTTTAGTTGACTTCCTCTGGTGCTTGGGTAAGTCAGACATTTCTGAATTAAGTCCCAGAAACTGATTTATAAAATAATAACCTATAGTGTGGGTAGGTGTCTCATTTTTTCCTAGCTTTTAAAAAGGTGTTAAATTCCCTCAAAAAGGAAAAAATTATATGAAACTATTGTATAAAGGTATCCAGATTCTGATGAGCTTTAAACATTGTAAAATTTATTATTATATATCTTCATATTTAACCCAAAAATGTTACAACATAAACTCTATGTCAGTCTTTTTGTTTTGCAGTCTCTTAGCAGACTTTTTGTTCATGGCTTCTCTGTAGCCTCATGTGCCTTTAAGGTGGTGCACTTTGTCACTTGCATCTATCTCAGGCTTTGTCAAAATCAAATAATCAGAATGTTATCATTTGGTCCATATAATGCTCATGATGTTCGGACATTAGTAAAAATTACCAATCTGAAGTAAGAGAGTATGAAACAAATAAAAACCCTCAGATCTTGGAGAATCAAAGAGAGAAGTGAGCCGAACCACTGTCATGGCTCCCCTCCTGCTCTGCCTCCCTCCCCCATTCTCAGAACCCATTCATTGAGAGGCCCATGCATGGCTGTCTGTGCCACCTGGGCACCTAACTTTCAACAAAGGAAGTGGCTGGCATCCCCCAACAGAAAGGCCAGCTTCTCATCCACTGGCATCAATAGGGTAGACAGCTTAGTGAGCAAAATGAGGTTCACAGGGCCCAGCAGACAACCCTTCAAAAAAAAGAAACAACTAGGGAGCCATAAATGACTTGAGACCCAGACAGGCACTGGGCCTGGGAGCAGGATCACACTGGCCTGCAGAAGGCAGAGTCCTCAGTGACTCAGTCCCACCCAGCACCCACACACCCTCATCTCCGGAACCTCACTCTTAGGAGCTACCAAGCCTTAGTCTGCATTTATGAGTAAGGTGTGTGTGTATACACACACACACATACAAGGATGTGCAAACACACATAGCCCCACCCACTCCTTACAATGCATTCTTAGCACCTGCTAAATAAACAGTCCAGAAGCATGCCAGCCTCGCCATCCAATTCTGCACCACATCTCAAATGCTCACATTCCCAAAAATGCCAGAACAAGTCTGGGCTCCAGGGTGGGGTACAAGAATATGACATCATCAACTAATCTTGGAAACACTTAGATTCACCCAAAGAGCCACGTCATTATTAAAAGCAGTCACTACCAGAGCTTGCCCCAGACGGCTGCAGCTGGAGAGGCGCTGCCTCACTCCCACAAGAACGTGCCCCACCTCTAGGAGCAGCTGAAGAGGGGACTTGTCAACCAGAGCACGAAGCACAGAGCTGAAGAGTCACTGGCAGGGCAGGGCGGCTCACCACAAGAGTAATTACACACACCAGACAGCAGCTCTGAGGAAAGGCAAGCAACTTCACGCGCCATTCACGGTGTCCTCCTACCCCCTAGGAAGCACGTGGGAGACAAGATGATCCCTTTTCACAAGCCTGAAGCACAGGACCACAGAGCTGCAGCCACTGGGATAACCTCCATCACTTATGAGGAGTCTGACTCTGGCTCCTCCTCAAGATGGGAAGAGGGTGCATCTCTGTTCCTGACAGCTGGGGGAGGAGGGGAGCATCGTGTAGCAGGCGCCAAGCTGAGGATAGATACAAGAGACCAGCATTAAAAGAACGCTGTCTCCTGGAGATTGAGAGCGGGAATCTTATGGAATCC
Source organism: Mastomys natalensis (assembly GCA_021653895.1). Lineage (NCBI taxonomy): Eukaryota > Metazoa > Chordata > Mammalia > Rodentia > Muridae > Mastomys > Mastomys natalensis. Next base: position 865,695 of record JAJTUV010000252.1, on the reverse strand, counting down.
TCAGGCAGCTCCACCACCCCATCCCCTCAGCAACGGTGCAGACCCAACGGGAGAAGGGGCCAGAGCATAAGGAAGGCCCAAGAAAGGCAAGAGGGGCCAGGCACTGTGGCATATGCAAGTAATCCCAGTACTTGGGAAGTAGAGGCAGAAGCATCAGGAGTTCAAGGCCATCCTCAGCAATATAGCGATCAGGTGGGGCTGTATGAGACTGTCTCAAATAAACAGATAAACAAAATTAATTATTAATTAATTTATTAAAGAGGGTGAAAGGTGAGCCACAACAGGGTAGTGGGTAGCCACCCCTCCATTGAAGCAAGGAGTAAACTGAGGCTTGGAGAGACACAGCAACTAGTCTCCATGGCTGTCCTGTCTCAAACAGGCTTCCTGGGCCAGCGTGTATCACCTATGAGTGCAAAGAAGCCAGATCCAAAAGGGGTCTTTTCTTTCACCCAAGCAACTGTGACCCCTCCTGTCCCCACTGCTAAATAAACACAATAAGGACCAGAGAGGGACACCGATAGGGAGAAGGGAGCGGAAGGAAGGAGTGGCAAGGGATAAGGGGAAAGGGAGAGGGCGGGTCTCAGAACAGGGCTGAATGAACATAAGGGACCAGAGCCTTCCACCCACCACAACAGGGTGGGGGTGGGGACACAGGTCATGCAGTAGACTACACGTGCCCAGCTGCCCTTTACACCAGAGGACATGACGAAATGGTCTTGAGCTGATCACCATCTTACACAGTTAAGAGATAGGGGCCATGCTCTAACATGACCACAAACATCTGCATCTCACTGAGGGTAGAAAACAGGGCAGCAACATGAGCCTCAGACCTCCGGGTGCTGGTATCTGCAGGAATAGGCTCTAGGAATCAAAAAGGGGAGGCACCTAAGCAAAGCAACAGGATTCCAGAGGTGGCCCAACACCATGCATCTCTCAAAGTCAGTCCGATGTCACAGTCAGCACAGGCCCATACCACCTGCATGTGCCTGGCTGCGTGCTCCAGCATATAGACAACGGTGACAATCAGAAAAACCTCACTGCTTTTAAAAGGGAGATGACCTATGAAGAGAGGGCTGGAGAGAGAGGCACAGGGATAAAAAAGACAGCTGTAATGCCCCAAGAGTACAGGATTCTGGTCCTGGGAGACCACTCCCAACCCCTACCTCAGAACCCTCTCGATGCACCCACCGAAGGGCTTGATTTAATTAATACATGACCCCAAATGCAGCAACATTTTGTAAGGTCATCTAATGAAAGAAGATAAGCAAGCAACTGGCCCACCCTGCACAGATGGCAAAGGGGTGAGGGGACTCATAGCAAGCTCTGTGATCCTGGAAACGCCAAGGCTAAGAACATAGTGGAAGAAAAGGGAACTGATTGTGCCTGCCCCAATCAAAAGTACAGAAAAGCAGCCAGGAGAGGCATTTATGGCTTCAGGTTTGAGTTGGCTCCAGGGCAGATGCGGGCCCTATAAAAACTCTTTTAATCCTTATAAAAACTCTATAAAGCATGGCAAACACACACAGACCACAGATCACTGTTTGAGTCTGTCCTTGTGAAACTGCCACTGGCGGACTGCAGGAAATCTCAGTCAGGTCTGGCCCCAGGTCAAAGCAAGCCTGGGCACAGACCTGTCACCTCCTCGCCACTGTGAAGATTGCTATTCTTGCTTATCTTTTGGAGCCAAAGACAGTGACGACTCCAGGATACTATGCAGTCAGAGAGCCCCTAGGTGCTCAAGGGAAATCACAGGCTGGTGGTGGGGGTCTAGAGCCAAACAGGTCCTGAGTGTCTCTGTTCTATTGGATCATTTTTTTTTTTTTTTTTTTTTTTGTTTCGAGACGGTTCTCTGTGTAGCGGGCTGTCTGGAACTCATTGTAACCAGGTGGCTCACTCAGAAATCCGCCTGCCTCTGTCCCAATGCTGGATCAAGGGTGCGCCACTCACGCCGGTCTATGGATCATGCAGCTGCAGGGAAGAATCTCAGCTCCAACTCTGCAAGGGGTGTGAGGTCACCCCATCCACAAAACCCTTCTCAAAGGTCAGGGACTGCTCTCGTGAGCTTTGCTCCTCTGCTACCTCAGTCAGTCCTCACCAAATCCTACTCTGTGGCTCTTTAAAAGTCCCTTGAGAAAGCAAGGCCCAAGACCAAGAGCCAAGAAGACATAGGATCTGCAAGAGATGGTAAGGTAGGATTCAGACTTGGGCTCTGATAGTATTCACCCAGAGACATGTCTGCTATCACACCCTCCCTGCCCAAGCGCCTGAAGCCAGGGCCAGGATGGAGCCAGTGGGTCCCCAGTGGTCTGCATAAGGTCATCTCTGTGTGGGTGAGTGGGGTCTAGGATTCCTGCCATGGGGAAAGGAGTGGATGTGGACCAGCCACACTCCACAGAAAGATGTTAACGGGTGGGAGGAGTGCATAGGAGACTTCCGTGTGCAAAAACTTAAGGCAGGAGCCATGGCTGTTCTTGACAGACAGGAGCCCAGTGACGGCGGTAAGGTCAATTTGCCCTGAGACCACCCTCTCCAGCAGACCACATCTGAATCTTACTTAAGCTGTCTGTTTGCTGGTGCAGCTACTGAAGTATCTGGAAACAAGAACTTTCCAAGACACACAGGAAAGCAAGGGGACCACCATCACCTGGCCAAGAACCCAGTCTGAAGGTCCTATGGGTGTCAGTCCCAGCCTCCTGCCAGCTTGCTTCTCTATTTATCAGGTCAACACACAGAGCTATCTCTGTGACACAATAACCAGTGGCAGATGCTTTGCAAATAAGGTTGAGTGCCCTCCTCATCATCTGGAAACAGTGAAGGATAGGCTAGGAAGCCATGTAGCCATAACAGAGCCAGCTAGGCCACCGTTAAGCGGCCTTCGGATTCAGTTACTGGCTCCTGGCATCCCACTTCCCACCAGCCTAAGGATCTTGCCAAATGCCAGCCCTGGCAGGTGAGAAGTCTGGGCCCCAACACAGCTGTAGGACCTCATCTCTCTCTCCTCTTATGCATTAATAAGGCCAGAGTCACCCAGCTCAGTGCCTGGATGGTCAAGAAATAAATGCTATCCAGAGGGTTAGAGAGATGGCTTGCCAGGTTAAGAACATTGGCTGCTCTTCCAGAAGACCCAGGTTCAGTCCCCAGGTACAACTCTGAAACACACTAACAGCAAAGGTGGTGTGTGTCCATCTTCTGCCTCTACAGTCTGGAACTCCTTGCCCAAGAAGCAACAGAGAGGGCAGAAGTCCGTTTCAGTCTTCTCAGACTTCTAATTGTTGGATACCTAGTTCACCTAGGGACACAGACCAAAGAAGCCTCTTCCTCAGGCCAGTGGGAATGACTAACAGGGCCTGATCTGTCAAGGGACAGGGAACAGGAGAGGAAGGTGGCCGACCCATGCAGCACAGGAGTAAGCAGCAAGAGGGTGAGCAGGGCATGCAGCATCCCGAGCAGCCAAGCGTGCTCCCTGTCATATATCTCCTACAAAATCCTCCTAAGAGCCTGGGTACGGGGTGTGGAGAGACAGGGACTGTCATCCTATTTCAGGTAAGTCTAAAGGACCCTCACGAGCCTGGCTTCCACATCTGGGACACTTGACTGAGGGCCCTAAGTGACCGAGGTCATCAAGGAAGCATGAGAAAAACAGGTCAGCAGTTTGCTCTTGTCCAGCACTTCCTGTTAGACAAGCTTGTCAAGGGCTTTTGGCAAAAAGCAGACAGGGACGGACCAGTATTGGGGGAGGGGGACCAAGAGCCCTTCTCAAAGTTCAGAGCCTGGGGAAGCAATTCGAGCAGGAGGGGGAGGGAGAGACTAAGGAGCAAACTGCAGGGCAATGACCAGGAAGTAGGAAGCAGCAGGAGGCAGCCAGAGGCTGAGTTAGAGCACCAGGTGCCAGACAGAAATAGGGGCGCCTCCCACCAGGTGAGCTTCAGCACAGGCTGGAGGATCAGCTGGGTGCAGAAAGCCACAAGGAAAGTATCTTAGTTAGGTTTTACTGCTGAGACAAAACACCTCAACGAAAAGCAACTTGGGAAGCCAAGGGTTTATTGGGCTCACACATAGTCAGTCCCTCATCAGTGGAAGCCAAGGCAGGAACTGGGATGCAGGAACTGAAAACAAAGCTGAGACGCTGGCTTGCTTAGCCTGCTTTCTTAGACACCCCAGGACCACCTGTCCTGCGATGGCATTGTCCACGGTGGGCCAACTGGGCCCATCCCACAACAATCATTAATCAAAAAAAAAAAAAAAAAATGTCCCACAGACTTACCTACAGGCATCTGATGGAGGCATTTTCTCCCCTCCCAGAGGACTCTAGCTGTGTCAAGTTGACAAGGAGGAGGCCAGGAGGCAGGGAGAAAGGAGATGGCCTGAAGCAGAATTCAGCAGACCCCAGCACTCACAGCTCCACATGTTCGGATGCTGATCTTCTAAATCTCACCCTTTAGTTTTGTATGACCCACAGCTGCTTTTCCCCCAGAACCTGACTCTAGGACTCTGTGTGTATTCGTCGAGTCTTCTACTGCTAAGCTAGAGTTTTAGCCCTTATACTCTATCTTAAGACAGAGCCTCAATACGTTTCCAGGCTGGCTTTGAAGTTGTGGTTCTTTTGCATCACCATTTCAAGTAACTAGTATGTCAAGCCTGTGCTGCTAGGCTGGGCTCCTTCTACCATTGTCTGTCTATATAGCCTGCTTTGTACACTCTACAAGCCAAGGAATATAGAAGTGTGTGTGCGTGTGTGTGTGTGTGTGTGTGTGTGTGATGTGGTGGTGTGCTGAGGATGGAGCCCAGGGCCTGGCAAATGCCACCAAGCTACAACCTCGGTTCCCAAGAACCAAGAAAGGTTATATTTTAATGGTTGGAATAAGCCCCATTATGAAACACAGAATTCTAACTCGATAAATACATTGTACTGTAGCACAGCCTCACTCTTGGTTCAGAAAACAGCTAAAGCTACACTTCCTATGGGGGAAGAGTTAGGGGTGGGGGTGCTAGAACAGAGGCCATCTGGCCCATGATGCCTAAAATATTCTGCGCTAACTCTCAATAGCAAACACTGATTACCTTACTCCAGAAGAAAGCTGAATGGCCAGGCTGGCATGTGGGGAAAAAGGGTGTTGTCAAGGAATCTGCGGGGTGAGGGAGGACAGGACTGAGGAGACTATGTCCTTCATCCACTTAACACAGTATCCTGACACATCAGACGCCAGGTGCACAACCCACCAGTCTTCACTGTCTATGTTCTGAGTCTGCTGTCTGGAACCAACATACATCTCCTGGATACAGAGACAAAAGGTACAGGCCAGGTGACAAATGCTTTATCATAGGCGTCCTCAAAAGAGGGGTCAGGGAGGTTAGAGAAATGGCTGGGGGGGAGGGAGGAAGGGAGCGCACATGCTTTTAATCCCAGCACTGGGAGGCACAGGCAGGCAGATCTCTTGAATTTAATGTCCGCTGGGTCTACAGAGTGAGTTTCAGGACAGACAGGGCTCCCTGTCTCAGAAGCAAAACAAACACAGACAAGATGGCTCCATGGCTAAGACCATTGCTGCTGCTTGCTGTTCACTGACCCAGGCCAGCCTGTTCCAACTCTAGAAGGTCAGACGCCCTCTTCTGGCCTCCAAGGGCATCTGCACACATGTGCATACACACACATAGATACACAAACACATTTTTTTTAACAAGAGAGATCATATTCCCAACTGCCCTCTGGAGACCCCATGGCTTCAGAGAAGATAAGGGACATCTTGGGTTACCTAACCCTCAAAGCAAGAAAAACTCAACTAAGGACCACGGTCAGAGGGAACACTTTCCTTTTCAGGCCCCCAGCAAGTAAGAGCCCAATAGCTCCCCATTCCCAACTACTGAACATACATCCCCAGGGCCCAAAGCAGGAACAGACTCCTCTTCACAAAAGCCTTCAATGTGACCTTCCTCTCAGCAGCACCCAGACTAACAAGCAAACCAGGTTTTTGTTTTTGAACCAATACACACCACACAAACAATTCACGCCAGTGCTGAGAGTGTCCACTCTTCAGCAGTTGCTGCTTGCTGCTCCAGTGGTCCATTGCATGGACCTCACACCAGGCCTAGAGACAATGCTGCCAGAAGTCCTGCACCTCTCTCAGCAAGTCCCTGACACTGCAGCCACCTGAGCATCACAAACTCGGCCATGCAGAAACACCAGCCCCAGAATCACATTCATTCTCCTGCTATGTTCCCACCACTAGTGCCTCAAGGAGTCTTTCAGACACCCCTACACACCTCACCCTCCCTGCATGAAACTGAGTTCTATACATACACATCTGTGTTTTATCCATGGCAAGACAGAACTCCTATACTCCCAAAGATCTGGCTTTCACCCTTCCAGGGGTGTTCTGCTAACATCATACGCTAAGGAAAATACATCATTAAAATTAGTGTTATAGAGTAGGCGAGATGGCTCAAGGGGTAAAAGTGCTCACGACGCTGGTGACCTGAGTTCGATCCCTGCCTACATGTAAAGGTGGAAGGAAGGGGCCACCCCCACAAAGCTGTCTGAGTACACACACCGTGGTACTCATGCCTACATGCACACCATGTACACACATAATAATTCTCAGTGAACTTTTTCCCAAGAGTGGTGGTGCACATCTTTTATCCCAGCACTCAGGAGACAGAGGCAGGTGGAACTCTGAGTTCGAGACCAGCCTGGTCTGCAAAGTGAATTCCAGAACAGCCAGGACTACATAGTGAGACTGTGTCTCCAAAATAAAAGGGCAGAGTTTGGAATTTTTTTTTAACTAATGTTACACATTTGTTAGTTTTTGTTATGACTACCAAAAATGCATAAATCTAAAGATTATTTTTTTTAATTTGTGTGTGCATGTTCATGAATGCAACTACCTGCAGAGCCAGAAAAGGGTGAAGGATCCCCTGGAGCTATCGTAGCAAGCCTTTGTGAGTCACCCGGTATGGGTGCTGGAATTCAACCTCGGTCAGCCATAAGAGCAGCAAGAGCCCTTAACCATAGAACTTAACATAGGAGGGATCCAGGCCTGTGGAAATCGAGACATAACTAACTCAGCATTGGCTGCATTCACATACATAGACCACAAATAAGCACAGAATGTGTGCACACGCGGACGTGTCCAGACACACATCTACATATACGAGTTCACATGCATTTCCCCGGGTAAGCACTAAGAGCTTCCATGAGTCCTGACCACACCCCTTCTCATCTTGGCCTCGACATACCCCTCTCCTACCAAGAAACTACATTCACTGAAGCAGGGGCCAGCTCCTGAGCTAGGACAAAGGAACACACAGATGAGCCTAGAACATCTTGTGCCAGCGAGTCAGCGATGCTCCCAGAATGACTGGGAGTGTGCCAGAGATATGCAGACGCCAACCTGGACCAGTTCCCACTGTCGCCCAAGACAATATGAGCACCGAGGTAAATAATGGTTATAGCAGATTAGAATAAAACAGGAAACATAATCCACGCTGGGTAGGAAGACAGAAAGAAGTGGAGAGAGGAGAAAAGGGGAGAGGAGAGGGGGAGGGAGAGGAGAAATCAATATTTACCTTGTCTCAAAGCACCTCCCTGAAACCTATGTTCCCCAATGATCAAGAAGTTTAAACTCAACATCTCCAGTGGGCACTCGATGCTGAGCCTCAAGCCACCTGCTCTGATCCAGGGGAAAGGGTAGCATAGCAAGATGTCACACCTCACCACAGGGGCACAGCCTGAGTCTAATCCTGAGGCATCAGCTGAACTCAAATCCAAGAAGCCTGGACCTTGGCCATGAAGAGCAAAGAATGTTGAGGAGAGGCCTTGGACAGAGAGGAGCAGATGAAGATCCCAGGTCACTTTTGCTGGAAAGGACACTTAACTGGGACGCCTGAGTGTCTTGACGCAGTGGTGACAAAATGCACGTTTGTCTGTAGGAAACGTACGGGGCATCAATGGCGTGGAGTACCAAGTTCCTGCTACCGCTCACAGGTCCACAAGAAAGTGTATACAACTTGGCCATGAGTCAGAACCATTCTCACATTGTAAAACTGCCTGGCTTAAGACAGGAAAGATGGCTCCCTGGTTAAACAACATTTGCTGTTTTTCCAGAGGACCCAAGTTTGGTTCCCAGCACCCACATCAAGCAGCTCACAGTTGGCTGTAACCTCAACTCCAAGGGATTGAATACTCTGTTCTGAACTGCAAGGTATTTGTACTCCTGTTCACACACACACACACACACACACACGAGATCACAAATCAATCTTTTTTAAACTGCCTGGCTTCCCTGAGAATCAGCTTTACTTTCTCTGCTTCCCAAATCCCATGTCTTGACTCTCAGCCTCTCCAACAGAATCCCCACACATACACTCAAGGACCTGTCTATCCATCCAACGGCTTCCTTCTCAATCAAAAAGCATTTCATCCATATCCACTGGCTGCCCTTGCTTGCAGAGGCTTCATGAGAACACTGGCCAGAGTGCTCCCTCCCCTCCTGCCCATGGACCCATGGACCCAGGCAAAGGAATTATTCCTTGAACAAATGTAAAAGGAAAGAACATTGCTCTGCACGGGAAGCCAGGATGAAGGGAACCAGAGAGGATGTAGTCCTGTCTGGAGAGGCTCACATCCTTAAGAACCCACAACCATCCTTGGCTTGGGTGAATGATCTAAATCCCCCAGGGCCTGAGCCCAGGCAAGCAAGCAGCAAGTGGTGTTCACAAGAAAGGTACTCAAAAGTGCAGCACTTGAGATGCATACTTGAGCAGTGTTGGCCCAAAACGAGACTCAGCACAGGGGAGCAATCAGAGGAAGCTTCCTAGAGAAGGAAGAGGCCCCAAGCCAGCTGACAAAGAACCAGGCTGGAAGGTGGTTGGTAAGTTAGCATGTTGTGGGCACAAGAGGAAAAACCATGGGGAGGAGACAAAAAGTACCAGGCCAAAAGGTCAGGGAAGAGGGGGAACATGGAGGTCCCATGAAGGCAAACCCTTGTGATCCAGGTATCAAGAGATCTATGATACGTCCCTGCAGCAGACAGACCACTGGTGTCCTAAAAAGAGAAGGCCACCAGAGTGCTATGAGCATGACAGAGCCAAGTGAATGTGACCCCTCCTTAAGAAGCCTCTCCAGAGCAAACATGGAGACTGTCAACTGGCACAGCACCCTTGTGAACTCTTAACTGTAGCCACTTCAACTCCGTAGGTCCCTTCTTAGGATCAGTAATTAGTAAGTACACCTAATTAGCTTAATTAAACCCAAAGCAGCTTCCAGGCATTGGAGTACAAGGTGCATCCTATCCTGTCCATTCAAGAGGGCACAACAAAGCAGGCAGCCAATATCTCTCCATGACCATCATACCCAAAAGATGCCTAATAAATTTGTACTGCCATGCCTGGTATAGTGGTACACTCTTTAATCTCAGCACTTGTGAGGAAGAGACAGCAGGTCTCTGAAAATTCCAGGTCAGCATGGTCTATCCAGTCAGGGTTACAATCAGACCCGGTCTCAAAAAATTTTTTTTCCATTATGCTCCCCTAGAACCAATAGCCCAGCTGAGATAACTCAAAATGGAGGGGACCTCTGAGTACTGAAGGTTTTACCAGGAAGCCATGAGGCCTTCAAGGATCAGGGACACCAGAGTCCAGTGAGCTGGACATGTTCTGGCACATGACAAACAGGGAGAAAGAAAACAGTCTCTCGCCGGGAAGGTGGTGGCGCACGCCTTTAATCCCAGCACTTGGGAGGCAGAGGCAGGTGGATTTCTGAGTTCGAGGCCAGCCTGGTCTACAGAGTGAGTTCCAGGACAGCCCGGGCTACACAGAGAAACCCTGTCTCAAAAAAACCAAAAAAGCCGGGCGGTGGTGGCGCACGCCTTTAATCCCAGCACTTGGGAGGCAGAGACAGGCGGATTTCTGAGTTCGAGGCCAGCCTGGTCTACAGAGTGAGTTCCAGGACAGCCCGGGCTACATAGAGAAACCCTGTCTCGAAAAACCAAAAAAAAAAACCAAAAAAAAAAAAAGAAAACAGTCTCTCATTCTGTGCCAAATGGCCCAGCTGACTATATCCCCATAGAGGATTTAGATGTCCAGGGAAACCAGGCATGTTCTCACTACTGCCGCAGAAAGCCCCCACACAGGTCCCAGGGAAAGCCCAAAGAAGTAAGCAAAACTGCAGGGCAGCTGAGGCAAGTCCTCTGAATTTACCATTTCTTTAGAAAGATGTCCATACACAGAATTGTTTAAGCCACTTACTGCCTGGATGACCTGGGCCACAACCAGGGCACATCTGTGGAACTCTCTAAGCTTTAACTGTTGTCTACAGATCAGAGGTGGCCACCGCTCCACAAATTGTTCCTAGCCCAAGGCAGCCCAAGAAAGAGCAGTTGTGATTCCTTCTGTGTTCCAATCACCACAAAACAAAGTGACACCACCTCCGCCCATATTAGAAATGTGAGCTTCCTGTGGCATAGAGCAAGCACCTGGAGAGAAATGAAGTCTCTCCCCAGACTCTGCACAGCCAGCTCTGGTAACAACCGTTGCTTCTTTTCTCATGAATACACATGGGGCCCTAAGGTTCAGCAAGCACCTGCTTTGTAGAGACCATGGGACAGACCAGCCTACACAAGATGACAAGCAAGAAGAGAACATAGACCTTCTGTGCAGGCGTTAGTAATCCCTGGCTGGTAAAGCCTAGAAGTTTCCAGGTCCCGGGGATTGAATCCTGAAGCCTGCCCAAGCCAGCGCCCTTTATCCCATCCAGACCAAACCACAGCGACCAGCTCCTCCCAATATCCCTGCCAATCAACTTCACCTCTTAACCCAACCCCAGCCCACCCCTAATCCTCTAGGTCAGGCTCAAGCCTCCAGGCTCAGCAACAGAATCTGCCAGAAGCAAGCCATCTTAGCCTCCAGTTCAGTGAAAGCACATAGGGAGAAAGGGAGTCAAGACCCAGCTATGTGTAGGAGTTGCCCTTCCCTTTCTCTAGCCACGAAAGGGGTTAAGAACTGCAGCCTCCCAGGCCCAACTTCGGGAGGAGGATCACACTTCCAGATCTGTGAAAGTCCTCCTACAGCAACCATTTAAGCGTGCCACTTGGGCACACTGTCACTCAGATCTTGCAGGACTCCAGCTGCAAGAAAGACCCTGAAGACCCCTCTCTGGCTCTCTGGGCTGCTGGGGTTCGCTATCAAGTAGGAGGACAACCCTCTCTCTTTCCCTCCAGGGGCTCTCCTTTGTCAAACGGGAATGGCCTCATCTCTATGGAAAGGCAGACACAGCCAAAGGCAGAGGCTTTGGGGGGAGGAATGAAACCCGCCAGAATATTAGGATTAGTGACTCTCAAAGAATCACCGCGTTTCCCACAGTCCTAGAAGAGAATTCCCGGCGTCCACTAGGAGTTTTCGAAGTGGGCGGGTCGCACCTGGACAGTACCCGGCTCAACCAGAGCTGCCTAACTCTTCTCTCCGCCTCCCAAATCCCTTTAAAGAACGATTGGGCGGGGGATCCGGGACCCCATACGCCTTGAATTTGCTTAACTCTGAGCCAAGTTCCCTTCAAGGGGCCAAGAAAAGCAGCTTCAGCCAGCAGAGCAGACATTTTCCTGCCCTGCCCTGCCCGGCCCTGCCCTGCCCTGCCCTGCCCTGCCCTGCGGCCACACGCGTGCCTAGTCCTCCACAAAGGCCACACTGGAGCAACGACCGAAAAGGGGGCGGTGAGGAGGCGAAGGGAACACCATCCCAGAGGCCCTCTAGGCAGGCCCTCGAGGCAGCTGATCTCGGGCTGGGGTCTGGAAGGGGGCGCAGGCCGGAGAGGGGGCGGCGCCCGGCCCTCCCCTTCCTTCGGCCAGAGCACCCCGCCCGGCCGGGCCCCTCCGCCGAGCTGCGGGTCAATGTAGCCACGACTCCATCTCATCCTCCACCGGCTCCAGCTCATCCTCCACGGGCTCCGGCCGCCTAGCGCGGCCCCCGGCGTGGCACGCACCGGGTTGGAAAGGACACTCGGGGACCCGGGCCTGGGTGCGAGACTGCAGTGCTGGGCGCCACACCGAGGCTGGAGTCGCCCTCCACTAGGCAGCCGTAGACAGTAGAGCCGGCACACACAAACGGTCCCCGCGGCGGTGGTGGCGCGCCCTAGGCTTGGGGGACTTTAGCCAACTTCGCGCCTTCGGGGACGGCCGACTCTCTAGAGCGGGAAGCGAAGACCGGGACGTGCCCTGCTCTGCACTGACCCCTGAGCCAGCCTTTCCGGCCAGGGAACCTGGGCCTCCCGCGGCCCGCGCTCCAGTCAATGCGCCCCTCAGGTCGCACACCCGAGCCCCTCCTGCAGTGCCGGGACCCTCACCTGAGACATCTGCGGCCGGAAGTTGATGTCCTTAAGGTCGATGGAGCCAGGGGAGAGGTTGTGCAGCAGCTGGCATAGAAGGACGCCGTCGCGCAGCGCCTGCGCCAGGTCGAAGACCACCGCCGAGGGCCACACGACGCGGTGGTTGGGCGGCAGGACCTTGCAGTCGATGAGCCAGCGGCCGCATTGCCGCCACTGCTCCATGGCGCCCGCGGCGCCCGTGCGCTCGCCGCCGCGGCCGATGGGCCAGCTGGCTCAGGGCAGCACTCTGGCCAAAGTGCGGTGACCGCGAGGCATCCCGCCCGCCCGCGCGGGGCTCGGCCGCCGGGGCGGGGCTTCGCGCAGGCGGCCCCGGGTCCCCGCTGTGCGGCCGCTCGGCCCTCCTCTTCCTCCTCCTCCTCCCGGGGCTACTAGCGGCCCGCCGCTCCCGCCCACGTGCGGCCACCAGGCGCTCGCGGGGCAGCGTGCCGGGTCCCCCCTTCACACACACAAGTCCGCTCCGGCTCCGGCCCGGGCTCCACGCCTCCTGCCGCCGCAGCGCTCCTCGATCCGCCCCTCTGGGCGCCGCATTCTGCGCTCGGGGCGCCCCGCTCCGGCCGCCGCTCCTGCCCCACCCGAGACAAAGGCGCAGCGGGTTGCTCTCTCCCTGCGTCCGGCGCCTGAGCTGCTCGCTCCACCGTCGCTTTGTTCGCCCGGCCCGCGGGCTCTACGCTACTCGCAGGGCACTGGGACTCCGAAGCTCCGCGGCTCCAAGGCGCTGGGGGTGCAGGGGGCGCGGCCACGGCCGGGCGGGGCCGGGGGCGGAGCTGGCACCTTCACCCGGCACCTCCCCCGGCGACCCTAGCGCCGCCCCCAACCCGTCCTCCCACTTCCTGCCCCTGGGCGGCCAGCGAAAGTTGAAGAAGGCGGTGCTCCTGCGCAGACTCCCCGCCCGCGACTTTCCCTTAGGTGCACGTGGAGGCTGGAGGTCTTTCTTGTCGAGCGATGAGGCCGCCGCACCCCAGAAGAGACTAGAAGGTGACCGCTGTAACGCTGGGTGCCCTTGTAGGGTCTTTCGGCAACGATAGACCCCGGTACGCGAACCGGGCTGGCCCACACACCCAACGCCCCTATGGCCACATCAATCTGATTAATGGGCTCAGGTCTTCCAGAGTTCACTTCCAGTCCTCTGTCCTTGCCAGGATCCGCAGACACTCTCCGCTCCAAGATAACGGAGAGAGAGAAAAATCCTTCACTTACGGTCACAAGCAGCCCCCTTGATTGTCTGATGGGAGTTCTGGAGGGAAAGACAGTGTTGTGTCCTGAGCACATTGTGACAGTGGGACAAACTTCAAAAGCGTAAATAACTGATTTTGCAATTGAAATTAATTTGCTCTGGACTGTCTATAGAATCTGTGGATCTTTGGTAAAGGGAACTCCACAAAGCCAAGCGTTCCTCAAACTGGTGTCATGAAAGAGCTGGAAGAAAGAAAAGTGACCAGTTTCCAAGAGCCGATCTTTTGTGGACTAGGCAGCATTGTGTCAGCCCCTGCCTCTCCCACAGTGGTCCAGGGACGGATGACAGGACCTACCTCAACACACACACAGTCTGTCCCCTACACCCAGGGAAGTTCCTCCCAGAAAGGCCTCTCTGCAGGAAGTCTGCTCACCCCTTCCCCACCTAAGGAGGGAAGCATGAAACCTAATCCGAGAGATGAGGAGAGGGGCCAGGTGGAGCCAGGCTGGATGACAGGTGAGCTCCCTTCAGCTCCTGCCGCTTGACCTCTGAATAGCTTCAGGGGAAGGTCCTCCTGCAGAGAGGGGGTTAAATCATCCAAAGCACAGCCGGGCACCTAAGAGTCATTCAACACCCTGCTCATAGAGGATGAAAAAAGAAAAAGGAAAGAAAGAATATTGCAAAGCTGAAAGCAAAACACCTGCTAATGCTGCATTCCTGCCTTGGTGTCTGTACCCAGGGAGCTCCCTCACAGAAAAGAGGCCTCTGTCCTCTCAGCCCTCAGCCGTCCTGCCTCATCAGAAACTCACCAAGACCAGGTCTGGGACAGACAATTTTTGCCATCCGATCAAGCGTTCATCTTCTGCCCCCTGGTGGCCTTGGGAAAATGGCATCAGCATTGTCTTTGAGGGGCTGTATTGCAGAGCTTGGAGTTAGCATGTCAGTCGTCAGAAGATCCAGGCCTCCTGGCACGGCAGAACTCTCTAGTACCCAATTGCTTCTCTGGCTAGTGGGGATGTCACTCATCCTGTGTACTAACAAGAGACCTCGGGAGGCTCTGCAGGGAAATAATAGGAATGAATGAAGGCAAGCTGGGTGGGAAGTATTCCAGATGTCTGTTTGTGCGTGTAGGTCAGAGTGCATGAGCTCCAAACAAACATGCTGACGGCTGGTAAAATGGATACTCCTCCTCAATACCGCATCTCACCCATTCTCTCAGCCCAGAGCTGTTGGCCAGAATTGCCTTCTGGAAGTGTCCAGGAGACAAGAGTACCTCCCCACTTTGGACATGAGCTCCAGTGAAAGCCACTTGTGCTGAGTACCAGTGGCTAGCTCTGAGGTGAACCCAGCCACATGCCAAGGATGTGGAAAGACGACCATGGACTAACTAACTAACCGTGCAAGGAAGGATGTACATGGAAAGGGGCAGCACATCTTCTGGGAGCTGAGATCCTTGAAGAGTCTGCTGTTCCCGAACAGGGGCTAACAGAAAAGGATGGCTGTGAAGAGGGGAGGCCCGGGCAGCAAGGCCTGGCCCAGAGGCGGTTCTAAAGCATAATGAACTAAACACCTCTGTACCCAGTCATGAACTGTCGACTACAACATATTCTTTTATGTACTCTGGTGTCAACTTCCCACTTCTAGTTTGCCAGGAAGTTTGAGACCTCCCCACCCCACATTCAGATTCTGAGCACTCTCGGCTCTGCCTCCACCATGGTCCATTTCCTCCCCTTGGGTTCCTCAACAGCCTGCTTCTACCTTGCCTTTCAGACTGCTCTCCACAGCCAGCAAGGACTAAGCCAAATCTAGATTCAACCCTGTCACTCTGGCACCCTAAAACAAGCCCTTTGTGGTACTCAGCTTCCTGAATAAAATCCTTAGGCCTGGAGCTCTTTAAAGGAACCTGTTTGCCAAGCATGAGGCCCCAGACACCATCTCTAGCTCTTAGAGCAGTGACTCTCAACCTGTGAGTCTGAACCCCTTGAGGAGGGTTGCCTAAGACCATCCAAAAGCACAGATATTTACATCACAATTCATAACAGTAACAAAAATTAGTTGTGATGTTACATAATATAATTGCAACCAAAAGTGATGTTACGGTCGGAGGTCACCATGACATGAGATTGTGTTAAAGGGTCACAGCATTGAGCAGGTCGAGAACCACTGTCTTAAAGAAAATGAAAAAAGAAAACAAACGGCAGAGTCTCTGCCAAGCAAACCCCCTATGGCATGGCTTCTTTCCCTGGCTGCATTTTCTGCACTGCTCCTAGGTTTTTGCACTTGCAGTTTCTCTGACCAGAATTCTTCCACCAGAAAGGGATATGGCCAAGGCTCTGGCTAGCAGAAGATGGATTTGAACCAGGATCTCAACATGGAGTCCATTTTCCCCAGTGCTCCCAGCAGAGCTGTTTGCATTTATTCTAGGCTGACCATAAGACTTAGGTCAGCACAAGAGAAATCATGGAACTCACCATGTCTCTGACCATCTGGACTTCTGCAATGTCCCTCCCGACCACCCCCCACAGTGAGACACTGCTCACTGGGCAATGCCAGGACTGGTCTCTGACCAGATTACAAGTGCCTCTAAGCACACAGTGCTTTTGATAACACTTGAAGCAGAAGCTTCTCCAGACACTGGAATGTCCAAGAAACTGAGGGTCTCCCCTGCCAGACCAGTCATTTTGATTATTCATTCATGCGTCCTCATCAAACACCCAGACACACTGCATGTTCTCTGTGCTTTTCATCAAAAAGGCCACCATCGAAGGGCTCTCCCCCACAGGGACCAGAAAGGCTTCTCATTCAAAGGAATACCAGTGTTGGCCTTCTTTTCTCTACCACTGACCTTCCATTCACTTCCTCATCAGCCCTGAACCTCCTGTTACATCTTTTTCTGGTCCCTCAACCCATCTACCTGGCCCTCTGTCTACTTCCCCTTTGATCTTCGTAGCCCTTCATTCCCTCCTCAGCCCTCCCATGTTCCTCAGTCTGTCTCTCGCATGGCTCAGGCCAGCCTCCCACCTGTCCATCACTCCCTGCCCCACTCCTGTTCATCCATTTATACCTGCATCCGGCCGCATATCTCACCAACTAGACCAACTGCTGAGCCCTGGCTTTGTTTCCAGAGAAGGGGAAGTGAATGTTTTCCCAGATGAGGGATTTATTCTCACATCCAGCCCACATGAACACACATTTTGCAAATTCCATTTGGAGTTTCATCAGGCAAATTCAGCTGTCATAATTTCCCAGGAAATTATAGGTGTAAGAAAAGACCATCTGGCCCGCCCTAGAGGCTGAGCACGCCTTGCTGGGTGATGGGTGTGGACTCTTTTGCTTTTCCTTTGAAAAGACAAAATGTAGACTTTTCACTGCTAGTTGCTTCAACTTCAAATTTAAGCCAAAGGCCACAGTCTAGAGACTGACCCCTGTACTGAGGTCTCCGAAATCTTGCTGTGACACAGCCACAGCTTGGGCACCTGCCGATGACTGTGCAAAACCTGAGGACAGTTTCCCCTGAGGCCTGTCTTGAGGCTTTAGAGGCTTCTGAGAAGACGCTGTGTTTGGGGCCAGGTGAGCACAGTCTTAAGAGAGCATTGGGACCAGGCCCCTGACCAGCTCCCCACTTGAGGCTGAAATGCAGAGGTAGGGTGGTTCTGTTTTCCTTATCACAAAGCCACAAGCCACCTGGATACCAGATAAACGGAGCAGGTCCAGTCAGACTCCATTTGGCTGCATGTGAATAACAGGCACTAAGCATGTTCCCAAACAGGCTCAGCTGACCACACACTGACTGCTGGAAATGTTGGCTTTTCGTAAAAAGAAGTTGATAAACAGTGTGAAGAACACAGCCATGGAAAAACCTGACTGCACTTCGTCCCACCTCATCAGAGCCCAAAACCTCCCTTCAAACCCAGAGGCGAGCCTCAGGTCCTGGGTCCTTCCACTCTCCTCCAACTGTGTCACCTTGAAGTCAGCACAACCAAAGGAATGTACCAACCCCACCTGCTCCAACACCTCCCCAATCAGTATTTGTCACCCAGGAAGAGACTTCATATCCCTTAAATGGAACCACTACCCTATACCCACCTACTGCTCGGCAACCTCCCTTTTGTCAAAAAAAAAAAAAATTTTTTTTTTTGTTAATGTGCATTGGTGTTTTACCTGCGTGTATGTTTGAAGGCTCCAGATCCCCTGTAACTGGAGCTCCAGACTGTTGGGAGCTGCTATGTGGGTGGTGGGATTTGGACCCAGGTCCTTTGGAAGAGCAGCCAGTACTCTTCAGCACTGAGCCATCTCTCTAGCCTCTCTGGCAGCTACCTTTGAATCTGCTTTGGATATACTTATTATAGACACTTCATACAATTAGAATCACACCACTTGTGGCCTTTCGTGCCTCTTTTTTTTTTTTTCACCCTGAATATGGCTGAGATTTGTTTCTATGACTCATGTTCTTCACTCAGTAGGTTCTTTGTCCCTTTCTGTGGCTGACCAGTAAGCAATTCTTTGTGAGCCTTTCTGAGACACAGATTAGTCCAGCATGTCTGAAACATTGTCATCCTGATATCTAATCAGCATTAAGACTTACTAAAAAGACTTTACATCCTTCTCTTATCTTCAAAACATAGGGTGTGTCTTGCATATGCAGCACATTTCATCTGAACCCACATTCCCCTGAGAAGTGTTTGATATTAAATAGATTTAGGTTTCATGAAACTCACAGTTGAAAAAGATTTTCATGCTCAAGCTGTTTCAAATATACTTAGAAGTTTGCCAAAAATAGAATTTAGTATCGGTTTCTAAATTAATTAAACTGAACAGAAAGAGGGTTGACTGGAGTCTGGGAAATATGTCTCCTCAAGCCCAAGCAGTCACCAGGCCTGACAGGATCCTTTCCTTTGTGCCTTAAGTGGAGGCGCTGTGATGTCGGTGTTCTCCCAGCACCCAGCACCATGCCTGGTATGAGTTTGTGACTCCACTCACCTGCCCACCCACCCACTCATTCACTCCCTGTCTGTCTGCTCACCCACCCACTACCCAGACCACATCCACCTACTTGCTATGCATCCACACACCCGTTTATCCATCACCACCTCCCCAGCCACCATCCCACCCACCCATCCATCCTCTCACTCAACCGCCTCCCACCACCACCCACACACCCACTGCCCTGGTTAGCTTTCCTTTCTGTTGTGTTGGCTTAACACATGGTAGACATCTGAAAAGAGGAAGCCTTAGTTGAGAAGATTTATTTCCCCACCAGATTAGCCTGTGCATAAACCTATGGGGCAAGTGTTTTGATTAATGATTGATGTCTGCAGGGCCAGCCTATAAGGGGGAAATGCCACCCTGGTCAGGTAGTTCTGAATTATATAAGAAAGCAAGCAGTCAGAAATGGATGCACATGCTTTTAATACCAGCACTTGGTAGGCAGACAGATCTACATAAATTTGAGGCCAGCCTGGTTTACAAAGAAAGTTCCAGGACAGTCAGGATGGACTACACAGAAAAACCTTGTGTCTTAGTTAGGGTTTTACTGCTGTGAACAGACACCATGACCAAGGCAAGTCTTATAAAGACAACATTTAATTTGGGCTGGCTTATAGGTTCAGAGGTTCAGTCCATTATCATCAAGGTGGGAACATGGCAGCATCCAGGCAGGCATGGTGCAGGAGGAGCTGAGAGTTCTACATCTTCATCTGAAGGCTGCTAGCAGAATACTGGTTTCCAGGCAGCTAGGATGACGGTCTTAAAGCTCACACCCACAGTGACACAGCTACTCCAAAAAGGCCACAGCTACTCCAACAGGGCCACACCTTCTAATAGTGCCACTCCCTGGGGCAAACATATACAAACCATCACACCCTGTCTCAAGAAAGAAAAGAGAGAGAGAGAGAGAGAGAGAGAGAGAGAGAGAGAGAGAGAGAGAAAGAAGAAAGAAAGAAAGACGGCCAGACCAGGGGACGGGAGAGAAGGGAAGAAGGGAAGGAAGGAAGGGAAGGAAGGAGGGAGGGAGGGGAGGGAGGGGAGGGGAGGGGAGGGGAGGGAGGGGAGGGAGGAGGGAAGGAAGGGAAGGGAAGGAAGGGAAAGGGAAGGGAAGGAAGGGAAGGAAGGGAAGGGAAGGGAAGGGAAGGGAAGGGAAGGGAAGGGAAGGGAAGGGAAGGGAAGGGAAGGGAAGGGAAGGAGAAAGATACAAAGAAAGCAGGCTGAGCAAGCTATGGGGAGCAAGCAACTTGACTTACTACCCAAGTTCCTCCGTGGCCTCTGCTTCATTCTTGCCTCCAGGTTCCTGTCCTGAGTTCCTCAGTGATAAGATGTAACCTCGAGCCGGGCGTGGTGGCGCACGCCTTAATCCCACACTTGGAGGCAGAGCAGACGATTTCTGAGTTCGAGGCCACCTGGCTACAGAGTGAGCTCCAGGACAGCCGGCTACACAAGAAAAAAAAAAAAAAAAAAGATGTAACCTCGAAGCTGAAGGCTGAAGTAAACCAACCAAGTTGATTTTCGTCATGATGTTTTATCACAGCAAGAGAAACCCTACAATACATAGCTATCCAGATCTACCTGTCCACTCATCCACCCACTCACCCACACATTCCTCCATCCATCCACCTACCCATCGACAAAATATTTCACAGTAATACCCACACATGCACATGCACACGCACACACAGGACTTGGAGAGATGTTCATGGAGAGAAGAAGCTGCCCCTTCCTGGCCTGTTGCCTCCTGCATGGTCGGAGCAGAATTCAGCCTGCAGATATCTCCTCTTTGCCTGGCCTTTCTCACTGCCAACCAATGCAACATGATAACTGCCCCCAAGCCTGGCAGAAGTCCCCACTGCTGAGTGATTTTCCCAGGGCCACAAGCTCAGCTGGTTCTACAGAGGGAGGCAGCCAGGACTGGTATAAATAAGTTCCTTGGCTCCTGTCTGGAAATGGAAAAGGGTCTGACTATAGCTTCTGCTAGGCCAGGGGCAGAGCTCTGGTGTGAGTGTGATCCCAGATCCCTGTACAATGATAAGAACTGAAGCCAGGCATGGTGGCTCACGCCTTCCTGTAATCCTAGCACTTCAGAGGCAGAGGCAGGCAATCTCTGTGAATTCAAAGCCAGCCTAGTCCACAGAGTGAATTCCAGGACAGCCAGAGCTACACAGGCAGATTCAGTCTCAAAAAGAAGAAAGAAAGAGAGAGAGAGAGAGGGGGGGGGTGAGGGAGGAGGGGAAGGAAGAAAAGAAAGAAGATAGAAAGAAAAAGAGAACTGAGTCAGAACAGAAGAGGCCCCAAAGGGTGGCCTTCTAAGACATGGACCCTTTATAAGGACCCAGAAGGTTTAGCCTCCCTAGCTTCAGCTTGGGGTCACTCATAGGTGGACCAGGCCATGACTAGGGCTCCCCCTACCCCTCTAAGTCCTTGGGCAGCCATCATTCTCCACCCTACATGTCCTATTAAGGGCCAGGGCCCTCATCCAGCTGGAGGCAAGAAGGTAGGTGGGGTCCTGGGGGTCTGAGAAGGAGGCCGACATTTTTTTACCACTTCCCAGCAGCAGAGGGATGACGTGACTATGTACTGGATGTAGTGACAGTTGTAGTATTTCAGATGCTGAATGGAAGGGTAACATCAGGACAGTGCTAATGAATGACGGTTTCAGGAGGGAGGCAGTGAGTGATTCAGCAGTGATTTGGGAGACAGAAGATATTTAGTACTAAGGACTCCTTACAGCATGGAAGGTCCTTGTTCCCACACATCTCTAGAGAGACCAGGAATGTTCATCACACAAGATTGTCCTTCCATCCAGAAAGCCGGCTATTGGAGGTGATTAACAGCCTGGTGATCTGCATTATCTGTTGAGCCAGGCCATACCAGGCTCCTACAGCTAGGACCTGAGACTGACTAGTAATCTAAATGACCCTTACATTATCTGTATAGCCAGAGGCTCCCCCGGACTCCAACAACCAGGACCCAAGGTGGCTATCAGTCCAATGACCTCTACGCTCTCTGTATGACCAAGAGCATGCCAGGCCCTTCCTTAGGCCCTCAAGCTAGTACAGGTAGCCTATCTCTAGAACTCATTTTCTTGGGGAAAATGGCATGTACCCTGAGTTGAGTTTCCAAGTAATTATGCTCCCTTGTCTGTCAGAGATTGTATTTTATCAGGAAACTTTCCCCTAAATTGTAATGTTTTAAATATACTGACAATGAGCTGCCTGGTATCAGACTTCCCAAGTTGATCCAGGTTGATGAAGTCAATCTGAACTGAGTTTTCATTCTGGCCTCTTCACAGTTTGCTTCCCAGCGGTGATAGCCTGCAGGGTCCCCCTCACTCCATAGATTGTGAGTACTCCAGGCCTGCTTCTCTTACAGCTGAGGCTGGACATCTAGGGGAATGCAGACATCCTGACCCCTGATCCAGTAAAACCACAGGTTGGGGATAGAGGTGGAAAGATGGTTTATCAGTTAAGAAAACTGGCTGCTCTTCTAGAGGACTCCAGTCAGATTCCCATGATGGGACCTGAATGATGGTTCACAACCTTCTATAGCTCCAGTCCCAGGGGATCCCACACCTTTTTCTGAGGACACCAGGCATGCATGTGGCAGACTGACACATACATGCAGGCAAAACACCCATACACATATAAATACATACATACATACATACATACATACTTTTTTTAAAAACAGGGACAAACACTAGCAATTTCTCCTGATAAAGCCTGCACAGTGAGGCAAGAGGCACCCAGTGCAGCCTCAGGCTGGCAGACAACACTGGGACTGTGAGAGCTGAGCCGCAAAGGGACCATCTACATCAGCGTCCCTCAACCATGGGCCAGGCAACAGCACACCAGAACAGTGGGCAAAGGAACGTAAGGGCTGGAAGAGGCCATGGGACGCTGTCTTCCATGAGACAGCTGCTGAGCACAGAAGCTCACAGCAGCTGTGGTCTGCAACAGACCTGCCCAAGATCAAACCAGTCAAAATTCCAGCATGGTGAGCTCAGGACTCCGAGGTTCCACTCCTAATGAAAAAGCTACTGGCAGCTGATGGCTTCTGAGAGAGATAGTCGCTTTTCCTTGGGATGTGGGCTCTGGGTAGGTTGTTTGTGCCCCAGTGGGTAACCCCACGTGTGCATATGGTCGGCATTAATTAGACTCAATGTGCTATTAACAGTAACAATAATTGCTGCGCATGGTGGTGTACTCACAGAATTTGGGAGACAGAGGCAAGAGGATGTCTGTGAGTTAGAAACCAGCTTGGTCTACATAAGGAGTTCTCTGGCTAGCCAGGGCTACATAGTAAGACCTTGTCTTAGAACAAAAAACAAACAAACAACAACAACAAATAATAATAATAATAATAATGAGACATGAAATCAAAAGGGTAGGTCCTAAGGAAGAGTTGGAGGGAGTTAGTAGGGGTCTGATATGATCAAAAAATATTGTATACATACATTAAAATTTCAAAAGTTGAATACAAAATATTACTTAGGGCTAAGGGTTATAGGTCAGCATGTGTACACAAAACACTGGGTTTGCCTGGTCTGGTGGTGCAAGCCTATAATTCCATCTGCTCAAGAAGCTGAGACAGGAGAATTGTAAATCCAAGACCTGTTTAGACTACATAGTGAGTTTCAGGTCAGGTAGTGATACATACATGGAAACCTTGTCTAAGCAAATAAATAACTGAATGAGTGGATGAATGAATGAATGAATGAATGAATTCATACTCTTTATTTCTCACCATCTGCGTCCTCCAGAGGCTGCCATTGAGCTCCACTACCTGAGTGACTAGAGGGAACAATCTGATTAATGTTGCCCTTTGACCTGACCCCTAAGACCAGCAATATCAGGCATAACTTAGCCAGACAATCAATCCTAACCTCCCATACTTTTTTCTACACCAATTTCTGTGTTAGGCTTTGTAGCAGGGTAAATGGTGTGGCCCCCAACCCCCCAAGACATGTATACATGAAATCCCTGAGGCCCAAAATGGGTTTGAGTTTTGGTTATGGGAGGTGGTTTTGACAGTGAGGTAATTTTAGATTATTTTCATGGCCTCTCAATCTAGTGTTGTATCCTTAAAGACTTAGTAACACAGGACAGAAAAGAAAGAAGGGGAATGGCCATGCGATTGCTGAGGCACAGACAGAGATGGAGTGACTGATCCACAAGCTGAGAATGGCCAAACAGAGCACAGTCACTTGTAGCTAGGAGACACTGCAGACAGCTTACTCTCACAACTCTGGCAGCAAGAGTGACCTTGTCCACAATATATTTTTTTTTAAAGACAGAGTCTCATGTAATTGTAGGCTGGCCTCAAACTCACTATGAGCTTGAACATCTTCTGACTTTTCTGTTCCTTCGTCCAGAGTGTAGGGGATACATGCTGCACCACCACACGCAGTTTTGTTTTATGAAGTGCTAGGGATCTAACCTGGGTTGTGTGCATGCAGACAGACACCCTATCCAGCTACATCCCCAGCCGCCAACCACAACAGAAGTTCAAACACCTCACTTCCAGAACTGAGAAGGAATAGAGTTCCATCAGTTCAGATGTATATGGAGCTTTACTGCCATGCCCCATAGGGCCACACCCACACAGGGCCACACCACTGCAGGAAGCCACAGAGCAGCTACCATGAGTAAAGTGTGCCACAGAACATGAACCAGTCAGGAAGGACAGTGTCATCATTAGGCAGCTGGAGACCCAGGCTTGGACACACACTGGAACTGGCAGCTCCAAGGGTCAGGGAGAATAGATCTAGGAAAAGTTTCTGCAAGCACCCAACATGTAGAGCCAGGAGGAGCCAGCTTACCTGCCATGGTCTGCCTTCAGAAATCAGTAGTGTCTCTCGATGGTCACTGTAATCTCACCACCCTAGAGGCTAAGGCAGGAAAATCATTAAGAACTCAAGAAGAGGGACTGGAGGGATGGCTCAACGGTTAAGAGCACTGACTGCTCTTCCAGAGGTTCTGAGTTCAATTCCCAGTAACCACATGGTGGCTCACAACCATCTTTAATGGAATCCAATGCTTTCTTCTGATGTGTCTGAAGACAGCTACAGTGTACTCACATACATGAAATAAATAACTCTTTTTAAAACAAACAAAACAAAAAACTCAAGAAGAGTCAGATGTGTTGGCACGCTCACCTTTAATCTCAGCACTTGGAAGGCAGTGGCAGGTGGATCTCTGTGAGTTCAAGGCCAGCCTGGTCTAAAGAATGTATCCAGAACAGCCAGGGCTACACAGAGAAACCCTGTCTCAAAGAAGGCAAAAAAAGGAGAAGGAGGAGGAAGAGGAGGAGAAGAAGACAGAAAAGAAAAACGGCAGGTACACAGAGAAACTCTGTCTGGAACTCCTCCTCAAAGAACTCAAGGAGGACATGGGCTACCTGGGCCTACACAGTGAAGCAATGTGAAGGAGGGACGCTAGGGTGCTAGGGAAATGGTCCCATCAGTAATGGGCTTGCTACACAAACATAAGGTCCTAGGTTGGTTTAAGGACCCATACTAAAGCCTGACATGGCGGCATGCATCCATTACTGAGGAGGTAGGGACAGGAATATCCCTGACTAACTTGTTTTGCCAAATTGGTATGCTCTAAGTTCAGTGGAAGACATTGTTTCAAAAAGTAAGGTGCGGGGAATGCGGAGATGCCGAGACAGTTCTGCAGGTACAGGTGCGCACAGCCAAGCCTATCTGAGCTTGATCTCTAGAACTCATGTGGTAGAAGGAATCAACTCCTGCACATTGTTTTCTGACTTCCACATCTTCCATATGCACATGTGCCACCCCCCACCCCCCCACACACAAATGAACAAAATGGAGGCCCGGGGACAAGGTTCAGGAGGTGACATGAGTCAGTAAGTAAGGGAATGTGCCACCAACACTGACAACCTAAGCTTGATCCTTCAAGCTGAACTCTGATCTTCATATGTGTACCAATGGCATGTACATGACCACACATATGCACCCACAAATAAATAGAAAGACAGACAGACAGGCAGGCAGACAGATAAATGCCCATGTAAAGAATTGGTATTCCGCCGGGCGGTGGTGGCGCACGCCTTTAATCCCAGCACTTGGGAGGCAGAGGCAGGCGGATTTCTGAGTTCGAGGCCAGCCTGGTCTACAGAGTGAGTTCCAGGACAGCCCGGGCTACACAGAGAAACCCTGTCTCGAAAAACCAAAAAAAAAAAAAAAAAAAAAAAAAAAAGAATTGGTATTCCAAGCAGGGGAATGGTGTTACATGCCTTTAATTCCAGCGCTCAGAAGGCATGAGGCAGGCAGATCTCTGTAAGTTCCAGGACAGCCTGGTCCACAAAGCGAGTCCAGGACAGTCAGGGCTGTTACACCAAGAAACCCTATCTTGAAAAACAAAACAAAACAACAACAAAATGGTATTGTATTCTGCAAGTTGATTCTGTCTTGGGGATGTCCATGGTATCAATATTCTTTTTTCTTTTCTCTCTCTTATCTTATTGAGACAAGGTCTCCCTATGTAGCCTTGGTCGACCTGAAATTTACTGCCTAGACTAAGCTGGCCTCAAACTCAGAGATCTGCCTGCCTCTGCCTCGAAAGTTCCAACCACCACCATCACAGGTTGCTCCCTCTCCACCACCCACTGATGTCAATATTCTTAACTGGCATCGGACTAAACTATGAAAATAAAACCTTATGAAGAAAAACAATGGACAAGGCGTCAAAGTGTTTGGTCGGGTCTAATTGGAGTGTATGCTGAATTTTCCTGGGGCTTTAGGACAATTCAAATGAACAGTATGTGGAATGGTGGAGTTTCACGGCTATTTTTGAAATGATGCATCCCACGCCACATTAAATCAATTGAAGACAAGTACGCTCATCATCTGAGTGGGATGCCAATAGTAACAGCAATAGGTCTGACAAGGAAACCGCACAAAGGGAATAATAAGGAGTAAGGACAAAGCTTCGCCTTAGAGCACTTGTCTAACATGCCCAAGGCCGTGGAGTCAAACTCCAGACCACAAAAGCCCCAACCCAAACATAAAAGCCTCAGGAACCATGTCAGGATCGAGAATTGGGAAGGTGCCTTAATGCTAACTCCTACTCCCTCTTCAGTATCTCCTCCAGGAGGCCTCCTAGCCGCTCCTCACCCTGCGGCTCCTCCTCACACCTGCCCCCAAGCTCTTCTCCCCAGCTCTTCACGCCCAAGCCTGACTCCCGTGCGTCTTCCCTTCTTTTCTATCCTGGCTTCTCCCTTTGTCTTTACCATCCCCTCCACCGACTCCAGCAATGGCCCCTCTGCTCCCCGTAAATGCCTCTTTTTCCTCCGCCTCTTCAAGGCTCCTCCTCTCAATCCTCATCCTCTCCTCCCCAGCTCTTTCTTCTCCGGCTCCTTCCCAGCTCCTCCATTCCTCTTATGCTCCCCACTCCAGAGCCTCCCCATCTCGTAGATTCTTCCCCCACTACACACTCCCTATTTTCTCGGGATCCTCCTCTCTCCACTCTTTCCTTATCCTGGCTCTTGCTCTACCCGACCTCTCTTGCCACTTTCTTCGGCTCCTCCTCTCTTCTAGCTCCTCCCCTCTCCCTTTTCTCTGGATCTCCTCTCCCTCTCCTCTCCGGGCCTCTAAGTTCCTCCTCTCTCCCAGCTCCTCCTTCCTCCCAGACCCTCCCATTCCTTCCTCACCGCTCTCTGGCCGCTCCTCCTCTCCCTCTGGGTCTTTGGCTCCGCCCCACAGAATGATCGATGGGTCGGTCCGCAGGCGGGTCCTCGGCGCTCGGCTCGCCACGCCTGCGACGCTGCCATGGAGACGTAGCCGCGGCCTCCTGGCTCTACCCGGGACCTGGATCCCTTGCGTCAGCAGGCCCACGCGTGTCCGCGAGCGCCGATGGCAAAGTCAGCTTCGCTGGAGCATCTGGGCAAGCGGTGACTTTGCCGGGCGCAGGGGCGTGTGGCTCGCATTCTTCCTCCTTTCTAATCCATAGCTGAGGAACGCTTCTCTCACCAGCGGAGAGGAGACCCTGGGACCACCATCCGTGGATCATTAAGGGACCTGAGATTGTCCAACCGCCTCATCCTTCCACTCAGCTCAGCTAGCTGCATCCGTGAGTAGCCTCGCTGAACTCTCTGATCCATAGAGGCTGCTCCTGGTGGCGAGGCCCATACTGGGCCTGTCCCTGTCTCCCCTCCCGATAGTTTCTTCCCTTTGCAATGTCACCCTTGGTAAGAGTGGAAGACTAGCTGGAAGAAAGGACCTGAACCAACGCTTAGTCCACATCCCCACCGTGTTTTGAGTGGTGTGGACAGGTCAGCCCCTGCTGCAGGAACCCTGGATACATCTCTTTGAGCTCAGCAGTATTGCAGAGGCAGTGGACACCTGACAGGCTTCCCAGGAGTAGTGTGGCGTCACTGTCAACACCATAGCACTGTCTGTCTGGAATGGCTCTCACATGACTTCTGTATGGTCAGAGATGTGTCTTGGATTCTCCTGCCTTCCTGAGAGTCTTTCCTATGGAAGGTCTGCGTTACCTACTTTCACTATTAAGTTGAACAAGGATTCCCAAACCCAACATCTATCAAGGTTGTTGGCCAACTAGTTAACAAAGCAAAGCAGCCAGCTGTTCCTGGCCTAGGAGGGAAGCCAGGTGTGCAGGATCCTGGGCCTGTGGGATGAGTGGGCGAGTCCCGCTGGCAGAGAAGGCCCTGTCAGAATCCTATGCCCGCCTTCGGTACAGGGACACATCCTTGCTCATTTGGCAACAGCAGCAGCAGAAGTTGGAGTGTGTACCACCCAGTACATACCTGAGCAGAAGCCGCAGCATGTGGTACTCCCAATACGGAAATGAGGCCATCTTAGTCCGAGACAAGAACCAGCTTGGGGTCTCTAGGGACACCGGCCAGTCTAAGTTTTGCTTGATCATGTAATTCCAGGGAGAAGACCCTTGATGGCCATGAAGATCAAGCCGTGGTATAAAAGCCCAACACCCAAGAATGTTATCCAACCCTTTATTAGTAGCACAGTGGGCACCTTGACACTCCCCTCACTGCTCAGGCCCAAGAAATGCTTCCAAACAAAAGGGAAGCAAGAGAGACACCCCCACCACCAACCTGCTCCTATGAGCTGCTGCTTGTTATAGAATGGGTCAAGTCCAGGGTAAGGAGAAGACTCTCTTATTGCAGGGTCCCAAATCTGTCAGTTCACTGCAGTGACATGTGAAAGGAGGCCAGTGCTGGTAGTGACATTCCAGAACCAAGAGCTTTAGTGACCAGTTGGTCTGTATGTTACTGCATCATGGTAGCATCCACACGGGCTACCAGATGTGGTCTCATATATAGGGTGTCCTTAAGCAAAATGTGCCCCGAAGAGATTCCAAGCCTAATCAAGTGTGGAAAGAAGCGGATTCTGATGGTGAAGCATTGGAGCCTCTCTTCTACAAGGTTGCAAAGGCACTCATTTAGGGCTAGCACAGTCCACCCCGTGGATATGCAAACACAAAACCAAGCTTTCTAAATAAACATCTTAAGATTCTTCCCTTTCTTTTTTTTCTTGTGTAAAACCTTACCTGGCTTTCTAAAGTAACAGTAATGGTGACGTGATTGCTGAGAGCCACCATCAGAGGGTTTGCATGTCTCCTCACTCTGCACTGTGTGCTGTCACTGCTCCAGAGGCACCAGCCCTCCCCCGTGAACCTGGCTCTGCCCACCCACTCCTCACCAGGCATTTAACTGGCAGGTGGCACCTGGCTTGTGATGGATGCAAAAGGCAAGTCTCACCCATGGCTGTGTTCACTGCCCTGTGCATCTCTTTGCAGATGTGCACCTTTGTGCTATAACTATCAGGACATTGCATTCCTCATCACTTCATCCAGCCTGACTAGCTGCAGCCTCCTGAGGAGCCTAGGTCCTTTGGCTCAATCCCTGCTGAAATCCAGGGCATGGAATGGACTTTTGTAGTATATCCCTGTAAATGTAGAGGAAATTCACCATACACTATGGGCTGGTTGGCCTGACCTGGGAGCTAACACTTGGAAATTGTTCCAAGTTCATTACTTTCTGTCAAGCCTTTGAGCTCAATCGAGGTCCTGCAAGCAAACTGCGCTTGTCTGGAGTTCCCACCACCCGCTTACACATCACCCTAACCCAAGGCCGTCTGCATCCGACAAAGCATACCGACTTGGAGACAGATCACAGACTGTGTTAGGAGTGTAAGCACTTGTGGGACAGCTGTCTTCAGGCGGCTAGCAGATATGGGTAGCACACAGGCATCATGCTCCATGTAGGACACTGGGAAGCCACTAAGCTGCTTACACTACAGGAAGATGCTATCTGTGCTTAGGCCAGGCCAGTGCTGGAAGACACTAGTCTGAGAAGCGTTAGTGTCAGCAAGAGTACCAAAGTAGCCTGACGCACTCTGGATGGGACAGACACCCTCTAGGGCCCAGCGTGAACCTCCTCTCCAGGACCGATGCTAACGGCTGTGGCCACCCGGAATTTCTCATTCCTTCTTCGCTGTGTCTAAGCCACTCCACAGCCCACTTTTAGTGAGTAGTATAGGGCTCTTTATATGTTCTAACCCACATTTCCACTGGGCCCACTACACTTGGAGCCCTATACTGCAGCAAGTAACCTGTGGGCCGACTGCATCAAGGGGCAGGTGGAATGGACATAGACAACCTTGAGGAGAGGCTTGACCTCACTTGGGACGACAGGCAGTGTAAATGAGGACTGCAAAGGACTCCCTGGACCCCAGCACCATGAGCACTCTCTGTGTGTTCTGTGAGAGGGCACCACCCTTACTGTGTAGTGTGGGCCTTAAAGAACTCAGTTCTCCCTGAGCTGCAAGAAGTGAAGTGTAAGGACCTTGCCACGTGCCCTTCCTTACCAAGAGGCATTGCAGCAAAGAGCACCACAGACACAATCTTTTTTTTTCCCTTTCTTTTTATTATGAAAACAAAACAAACACCCTAGGAGAAAGGTTCATGATTACCAGAGACACCAGAGTACTTCCTACTGTTTTTTACTCTGTGGTGTTGAGGCCGGCATTGCAAAAAACAAGCTTAACTACTTACAATGGACTCATTTTCAGTAACTGACATTTACAGGAATATACTAGAAACGGCACTAAAAAGTTTAAGAAAAGTTACGGTAAACTTGCATGCACATCATACAGAAAAGAAACATTTTAAATATATATATATATATATATAGATATATATATAAAAAAGGAAAGCTTCTGGAAGTGTTATGCCAGGAGCAGGGACAGTGATGAACAGGACAAAGCTTTAACAGTGGGCTTGCATTTCCCAGGTGACTATAAAGGCATGACAGCTGCAGAAAGACAAAACCCAGAAAACCACACAAGAAAATGTCTCCAGTCTGTAAGCAAACTGAGCTACCCAGCCTGCGGAGGTCTGAACCCCAAAGACTGCCAAGTGCCCACCCCAGACCTGCATGTGACCCTTAAGGAAGCCTGTAGACAGCTGTCCTCCACCCCTGCATAGGACAGTCTAAGTCCCTGTAACTCACAACAAGGGAATGACAGTTACCCCGCAGCCTGGCATTGTGGGGACTGGGGTCCTCCAAAACTCTGAAGACAAAACAATTTAAGTCTGGACAGAAAGAAAAAAAAAAAAAAAGTTAAAAGCACCAATGACCAAGGCTGATCAGTAGGGACCACAGCCACAGGAATGCCAGACTCTCCACCCCATGCCCAGCTCCGTACCACCGCCCTGCTGCGGGGACATGACCCCAAGGCCAGACTCTGCTTGCCTAACGGCTCACAGGGGCACTCACTCTACACATGCCCAGGCACTGTGCCTTGCCTAGGCACGCTGGCTAAGCTGTTATGCTAGGCCACCACTGAGACCTCACGTGAAGGCCTGTCAGTTTACTCTTATTTCTTTCAGTCACAGCTTAAATATTCTATTAAAGATCTGTTTAAAAAATACCTTTGAAAACAAGGGTAACTTTTAAAAAATGAAACCTTAAAATCCACTTATATCTTTATTATAAACAAAACTGGCTTACAAGTTTAACTGGCTGATAACTCACCAGGCGTCTAGACATGTCAGCCAGCCAGCTACTTCCCGAGCTTGACACCCACTGCCTGTCCACATCGAAGGCTGGTGGGATCGACTTTAGAAATTTTAAATATGTCCCATGTAGGGATGGTGAGGCTGAGTCCTTGGCTCTGCCTAGAAGCAATGGAAGAAGCTGCAGGAACCAGCCCCAACCTAAGGAAAACCATACACCACAAGGCTCTGCACTTGGTGCTCTCAGGCGGGGGTCAGGAGAACCAGTCTTCTGAGCTAACTGGAAATTCTTGAACAGGGACCTGTGTCAAAAGTAGACAGGTCACGGAGAGCCTCTGCAGATTGCAGTAGCGGTGCTTCCAGGCCTGGGAGGCTGGCCTGTGCGCTCCTGGCTGAGGCCACAATGCTCAGAACTAACCCAGGCTGACCCTGCATTCCAAAACCATTCAGCAGCCTCAAAAACAACAAACAGAACAGGACTTTCTGTTAAACTCTGTATATTATTACTTTTTACAATAGAAAATTAAATGTCAAGACCTTGGCCTGATATACATCACTTTTCTCTCAGCTTACATACAAAGCTCATGTTGAAGAACCGAGGTTCCCTCCGTTGATGTCTTTTAAAAGACTAGAAATTAGTAAGAAAAAAACTGAACAGATAACGTAAGGTGAAGATGTGCTGCAGCTGAAGGGTGTCTAAGTCCCCAAATTTCATTTAAAAAAAAAAAAAAAAAAATGCCAATGAGCCCAGAGAAGCCAGCTGTGGTGAGCACCAGCACCAGAGTGCGCCACCGAGGCACGCCACCGAGGGCGCCACCGAGGGCGCCACCGAGGCGCTAGTCTCCTTGTCGCCAGAGGTCTGCATCCTCAATGTTTCTCTCAATGCACTTATTTATGGTTTCTCTTCTTTTTTTTTCTTTTTCATTTTTTAAAAAATGACCAATGATGTTAATAAATAAAGTATTTATATATACATAAAGCTGGGGAGGTGTTTAGAGTGCCAAGGCAGCAGCCGGGCAGCGCTAGCAGAGTGGGGACGCTGGGCTGGAATTCTGTAGAAAATGGATGAACTTACAAAAAAGTGTTTGTTTTTTTTTAAATCTTTTTTTTGTTTGTTTTTATTCCCTTAAGTTGAGGTAAAAGTTTCAGTGTCCCGAAATCTGCACGCTATACACATGGCCAAAGGACCAGAAAACTCAGCACCCCCTTTTCCTCCACACCCAACCCAGAGGGGTGAGGCTCTGGTATGCAGCTACCAGGACCCTCCACTGGGGCCCGGGCTGGTTCCCATGGGCTGACACATCTGTCTTCAGCCCCTGTGGAGAGAAGTAACCTGCTGGTTAGTGTTCTAACAGCTTTGAAACACAGAACCCATTCCAGAGAAATACCCTTGAAAAGCTTCCTTCAAGTTACTGAGAGAGAGGCTGGGCCTGTGGAGGGATTGGGCAGGTCCAGCCACACCTCCAGCCCGCCTTGTCTATAGCCATCAGGTTAGCATCCCAGGTGCAGTCTCCAAACAACTAAACCAAGCTGCAAAGGCATTTCCCCGCAGAGCTCGGCCCTCTCGTGGGGTCTGGTGCACATGTGAGGCTCTCCACCCTCTCGTGGGGTCTGGGGCACGTGCGAGGCTCTCCACCCTCTCGTGGGGTCTGGGGCACGTGCGAGGCTCTCCACCCCACTGGAGCACAGCTGGAAGAGATTATAACACTGAAGTAAAAGAAAACCTGCACACCATGGAACGAAAGTATATTAACCATAGGAGGGGACACTGCAGTTGGCGTGCGCCACATCCATTTGTCCAGCTCTGTTCCAGTCTGAGTTCACTCTGAGTCACTGCTGTCGGAGCTCGATCCACTGGAGCTGCTGCTCGCAGACTCTGAGGAGCTGCTACTGCTGAGCCTTGATGGGCCTCCTGAGGGAGCTGAGCCGGACTTCTCTGCAAGGGACACAGGAGTGGGAGAGACCCTTGCTGAGCAGTGTATCATCAAAAGTGTGCATGCTGGGCTGGAGAGGTGGCTCAGCGGTTAAGAGCACTGACTGCTCTTCCAGAGGTCCTGGGTTCAATTCCCAGCAACTACATGGTGGCTCACAACCATCTGTAATGGCATCTGATGCCCTCTTCTGGTGTGTCTGAAGACAGCTACAGTGTACTCACATACATAAAATAAATAAATCTTTAAAAAAAAAAAAAGTGTGCATGCTGCCACACTGTCACAAGTCATATAAATATTTGAAGAATGCCCATAAAATAGCATCCAGTGGTGGCACTAAGACACTTGTCTAGGTAGGATCCCAACTGACCACTGGTCTCAGACTCTGACCACTGCCTACACATTCTGCTGTTCTAGAGCATCTCTGAAGTAAAGGAAAAAAGGAAACACACCACTTTCCTTCTACAAGCTGGTGACCAATGTTTAGAAGTAAGGAGGCAGCAGGGGTAGATCTCTCTTTCTCGCCCTCTCTCTCAGACAGACAGACAGACAGACACACAAAACGCTCACTCACACACAGTGTAAGGAGGTTGACCGTGTTCTCCTGCCCACATCAAAGACCTCAACGGTTACCTTTCTTAGTGGGTTTCTTGCTGTTCAGTTGTCCGCTGACATCCTGTAGCCGCTTCTCCAGCTCCTTTTTCTTCTCCTGAGCTAGCTCCTCTTTCGATTTGGCTGCCTGCTTCTTCCCACTTGTTGCTGTGGAGTAAGTAAGCAGTCAGACATTCCCTACCAAAAGCCAGCATCCAACCAGGTGGTCAGAAAGTCCCAGTTCCACACCCTAGTGCACGCATCACCAGCCTTGCTGCAGCGTCAGTGTATCTCTGATACGGACGGAGCTGGAGGAGCAGGAAATGGCAGGGTGACCTGGAACTACCATGCCACATCTACTGAGTCCTCGCCATATATCCTCATCCCTCCTCTTCCCTGGAGTCCAAAGCCTGGGCTGTGACCTGTCATCTATCTGTTCCCATGGGACAGGCACAGACCCTGTCTCAGTCCTCCCTCAGCACAGCTACTCTTTCCTGCCTGAGCCACAGAGACTGTCATGGTCACTCCCTGGCCCCTGTCTCATCATCACCCTCAAGTCTGTTGTTCTGGAGTGACCAAGGACCAAACACACCTCCACAGCCACATGTAGGTTGGCATGAGCCTAGATAGTGAGGGGCTGCCTTGGGACTTCTCTCCCTCCCAGCTTCTAGCACCTGCAGACCCAGGCAGTGACTAGTCCTGTCTGTTCAAAGCATCAAATTCAGGATGCACTTCAGCTAGGGTCAGGGGTCATCCCGTGGAGATTCTGTACACGTGATCAGTGAGGGGAATGGGACACCAGCACCATGCTCTCCCAGACAACTTACGTAACGGTTTCCTCTGCTTTTTCTGTAAACAAGACTTGACGTATCTCTCCAGTTCCCGCAGTGTGGTCGGCTTTAGGGTCTCAAAGTCAATCTCAATCTCGTCTGGGTTCGAGTCCCGAAGCGAGGGCTCCCGAGACTGAATGATGTGCACCACGCGCCCCAGCTTCTCGCCAGGCAGCCGGTTGATGTCGAGGCTGAGCTGCCGCTTTTCATCATAGCTCATGGGCAGGCCCTCCTCTTCTTCCTCCGAGTCATAGGATGCAGATGCCTGCTTGCCGCCCTTCTTGAGCTGTCTGAGACAGAAGACGGAGCCACATGGTGTTGAGTCTCAGTTACATGTCCTGCCACCTAGCCCCTTCCTCCTTCACTAAAGACTGTTCTCTTCCCTAGAGGTTACCCAAGGTTCCTCAGGAACAAGAGCTGGGCAAACTGTCTGAGGACGTCTAGTTTGCCTCCCAGAGACAGGCAAGAGCCTACCTCAGGGTCAAAACAGCTGCTTCCTGGCCCAGGGTTCAGTCAGGAACTACCTACCACCCCTCAAACCTAACAGGTCAAAACCAGATCTCTACATTCATACTATTTAAAATTTGGAAAGGGAAAAAAGAAGCCAGGGACAGAGTGATGACATGGTCAAGGGGCCCAAGTGTGTCGGTTATTACACTGAGTGTGAGTGGCTGAGGGAGCAATGAGAGGAAGAGACAGTCACATGAGAAGCAAGACCTTCAGTGATAAAGTTACTAAGCTGATAAAACACACCATGCAAACTCAACAGGCAAGATGGTCTCTGAGACGGTGGGGAAAGCCGGACGTGGCTATATTATACTTTTACAAAGACAGCTATGGGGTTGGTGAGAAAGCTTGGTGAATGAAGGCCTGTAAACCCTAGTTCAATCCCAGTATATACATACTTCAATGGGAGAACCCCCTCTTGTAAACTGTCCTCTGACCTCCACATGTATACTGTGGTGTGTACAGACACAGACACACACACAAAAATACATGTGATTTTTCTGATTATTTATTGACCCAGGTTCTCAATACATAGCCCTGGCTGGCCTGAAATGTACTATGTAGACCAGGCTGGCCTTGACCTCACAGAAATCATCTCTGACTCCAGAGTGCTTGAATTAACAATGTGTGGCACCATATCCAGCACTACAAGTAATTTGAAAGAGTTTAAAAGGGGCCAAGAGCTCTGTTCTTACAGAAGTCTGGATCTCAGCACCCACACAGCAGCTCACAACTACCCCTTACTCCAGTTCCAGGGATCTGATATCTTTTGTTGGCTTCTGAGGGGAATGCAAATACATGGTACATCGTCATACATGCAGGCAACACAAAAAATAAAAATAAACACTTCTTTTCTTTTTTAAAAAAAATGTAAAAGCAAGTCAGGTGTGGTGGTGCACACCTTTGATCCCAGTACCCAGGAGGGAGACAGGTAGATCTCTGTGTTTGAGGCCAGCCTGGTCTATGCAGTGAACTCCAGGATAGAGACCCTATCCCCAACAAAACAAAACAAAAGATTTAAAAGCAACAACAGGGAAGACTTCCCCTCGAGGACTGTTATCTGGGAGAGACTGGATACTGACAAAGAGCCTCAACCATAAGTCAACTGCCCATGAAGACACCTCAGTCCTATAGATAGATGTATGCATTAGAGCCAGGCCCCAGAATGTCCAGTGGAGGAGTCCCCCAACATACGCAAACTCCAGGAAATAGAAAAAAAGTAAACAGTTTTCCTAAAAACTGTCGCTAATTACTCTGGAATATTATATTGCACCATTTTGGGGGTCAGCATTACATAGATTCCAAATCAAGACAAAAAGTATATGAAAAAAACTGATTTCTACATCCTTTCCAAGGGAGAGAGCAAAGAGAGACAAAGGTATGTGGGAACAAGACCCTGCACCCTGCATGGTTCTAGGGACGCACACACCGTTCCTTCTCAGTCCATTCCCAAGCAGTCCTCTAAGCCATCAGCCCCACTGCTGCCAACCCCTGGGGCACCATTCCAAGGCAGTGTCCTTGCTTCCATGACCGCTGCCCAAGAACTTGTCCTCCACAGGGCCAGAATGTGACCTTCCTCTGAGGATGCCTTACAGCAGGATACTGGGCAGTCTACATAGATCCTCTCCCAGTTTCCCCCAGGACTATCAATTCATGGAAAAGCAAGTCAGGTGTGGTGGTGCACACCTTTGATCCCAGCACCCAGGAGGGAGACAGGTAGATCTCTGTGTTTGAGGCCAGCCTGGTCTATGCAGTGAGCTCCAAAGAAGCATGTCTGCAAGTCTCACCTGAAGCTTTGTACCCAGCTTCTACTGCCTACCTGCTCACCTGCTGACAGCAGCTGCTGCTGCCACCCAGCTACAGAGAAGCCTTTTCTCCTGCTCTTTCATAAAAGGTATACCAGAAATTAGAGTGCCTGGCTCCACCGTGAAGCCCCTTGGTCCACATCAGGAAAAGGTCCCAAACACCTAAAGCAACAGATGCCTCCTCCAATAGTGCAAATGCTTTAACATCCAGCACCAGAGTGAGCCAGACAGGTGAGGGTGACGTCCCCAGAAGGCCTCACAAGCCCTCAGTCACCCTGAAGCCCTACTCCAGTTTCTATGTAGTTTCCACGGACAAGGCTCCACGTCTTAGATCTGGCTGTCCTTGTGCCCTAAGGTGGTCTGAGGACCTGGCAGGTGACCACCCACCTGCTGGCTGTGGTTGTGCTATTGGCCTTCTTGGTGGGAGCCTTCTTCTGCTGGGCCTGCTTGGGTGCTGGGGCTGCCTTGGCCTTCTTCTCCTCCTCAGACTTGGCCTTGTGCTTCTCCTTCTCTTTGTCTTTGTCCTTGTCTTTCTTCTTCTTCTCCTTTTCCTTCTTCTCCTTCTTCTTCTTTGGTTTGTTCACTGGGGCCTGAGACAAGGCAGCCAGCTGTTCATGCACGGCCTTCAGCTAGAAAAAAGCAAGCAACTAAGCGGGTACTCTGGGAAGGCCTGTACCCCTGTGGCTGCCTCGACTACGTGGGATAAGCCAGGGGCATCTGGGCCCCACTCTGCCTCTGGAAGCCAGAGAGATGCAGGGAAGCACTTCCCAGCCCACTCTGCCCCTCTCTGTGCCTGCTGGTGAGTCATGTCACCTTCTGAACCTGTTCCCTCACCTATGGGGGACAGGGACCCACCTCCCAGGGTGGCTGCTCAGAGGCTGGGCTTGGGGCAGGTGACACAGGAAGAACTTGTAATAGCAGCTAATACTTTCATCGTTAATGCTTATCTTTCAGATGAGCGGACTAGTGTAAGCACCTGCACAGAGGAGACATTCAACAGCTGATCCTGGAAGGCTCCGCAGCAAGTCTGCGGGATCAAAGCGAGACAATGACAGCGGCTCATCCTCCTGGGGCCCGACCAGCAGCCGGCAAGACAGAGTGCTGCACTCGTGTCTTGGGGAGGGGCCGCAACCCACCAGGTACAGGTACAGGTAAGCAGGTGGCCTGTGTGGCTCCTAGGTACCTCAGGAAAAGCTACATAGCAGGATAAGGTACCATGCAGTGGGAAGGACTCATCAGCCCTAAGGCCACACACCTCATGGCCAATTCCCTGCTCCATGACCTCATCATCCCAGAATCTGACATGCAGCTCCATCTGGTGACACTCTACTCTCCTGGCCCTGTCTCCCCCTGGAGCCACCTGCTCATACACACACTGTCTTGGTGGCTGTGCTCTGACTTTGCAGGGCTGGCTGCCACACCTGGGAAAGTAGTTCATATAGTCAGACTGTTCCTCAGAACAATCAGGTCTCCTCATTCTGCACAGCAGGGAAACTGAGGTAGAGGCAGACATGAGAGGCACAGATCTGAGCCAGGCTCTGAGGGGTTCTTGGAGCCTGGAGCACACCCACTGTAGCTGCTACCTAAAAGGCATCATTGTGGCCTGTGTATGACCCCCAGGCCTTTGTGGAGAGCCCCACCCCAGGGACCCAAGAACGACTCAGGTATACAAGGCTGTCAGCCACCTGTGTGCTCCTGGTATCAGAAAGGGTCTGAGCAACTCCACCAGAGACTGCTCCAACAGCCCAGACAAGGGCTGCAACAAGTCAAGGAAGGGAAAAGGGACAGCTGGCAAGGGGCCAGCTCAGGCAGCTAGTCTTAGTGGCCCATGCCCAGTGGGAAACAGCACAGAGGTGGCTATCCTCACCTGCTCCTGCAGCTCGGCCAGCCGAGTGGCTCGCTCCTCTTCTGAGTCTGAGCTGCCTGAATCTGAAGAGCTCTCCTCGCTACTGCGGCTGCTCTCAGCCCCTTTGCTCACGATGGGGGCTGTGGGAGCCGGCAGCGAGGGTGCCTCCATGGGCTCATCGGGCATCTTGGCAAACCTCATCTCAAACACATCCTGGGGAAAAAGAGGGACATCTCAAAACCTGCACACCTGCAAGGTAGCCCCTCTAGTATAGAAGATGCCTCTGAGCAGCACTGCACCACTCAGGCCTGAGTGCTCTGCAAAGGGACAAGCAATTCCCCAGTGCAGGCCTAGAATGGGGAAAGAAGCCAGCCAATCACAGATCTGGCTTTCTAAGGTGAGGCACACAGCTCCCTTTGACTAAACCTGCA
The DNA here is from genome assembly GCA_021653895.1 of Mastomys natalensis. Classification (NCBI taxonomy): domain Eukaryota; kingdom Metazoa; phylum Chordata; class Mammalia; order Rodentia; family Muridae; genus Mastomys; species Mastomys natalensis. Next base: position 826,196 of record JAJTUV010000252.1, on the reverse strand, counting down.
AGTCTTCTACAGGAGGCAAAACCAGCCCTGCAGCCCTGGGTGCCCAGGCTCCTTAGGAATGCCGTCTGTAAACAAGAGTGACTTTCCTTCAGCCCTAAAGACCAGCAGGGACCCCAGGCACAGGGTCACCTGATCCCCTCCCTGGGCTTTTACTGTAGTGACACACCTCACACCAGGGTGCCAAAATGGGCAAAGCTGCATTCTAGCAGAGCCAAATTTAGAAAGTCCCTTGCAGCTGCTGCAGGACCAAGTCCTTGGAAAACCTTGATGAAAAACACTCTATCCTGAGGCTTTTGGAAATGTATGAGGGGACCATGTGGAAAATAAGGTGTTCCCATTGCCTGCCTCATATACTGGACCTACCCAGACATGTGTGAGCATGCGCACACAAGCACACCTATATGCTGGAGCCCAGCTTCTGAAAGTGCGTACTCTGAGTGAGCCCTTAGACTCCTCCCAATCCTCAGATCCTGAACTAACAAGTCAGAGGTGTGGGAGGCTACTCCAGTCCCCAGAGCACAACCCATAAAATGAACAATGGTGACTACTGAACAGCACCAATAACAAAACTCCTCTACCCTTCATGGCTGGGTGCTACCAATCACCTTTTGCAGGACAGCTGGCTTTCGTTTGTTTTGTTTTGTTTTGTTTTTTGAGACAGCATTTCTCAAAAGCCCTACCTTTAATGGAACTCACTCCATAGACCAGGTTGGCCTTGAACTCAAGATCGACCTGTCTCTGCTTCCATCAAGGCGTATACCACTGCCTGGCTGACAGTCTGGCTTTTAGCAGCACAGTGTCCTTTGAGATTGTATGACAATGCCCTTGGAGTCCACAGAGATCAAGTAGACAGGACATCTACAATTACCTCTGCACATAAGAGGACCTTCATAACTACTGTGCCTGGCTTCCCAGTAGGGCCTGTCCAGAAGGAGCAGGGCACAGGCAACACTGAAGAGACCTTATGCCTCATAGGGCCCACTTTCCCTCACAGGGCCCACATCCCTCACAGAGGTCCACTTTCCCTCACAGGGCCCACTTCCCTCACAAGGGTCCACTTTCCCTCACAGGGCCCACTTCCCTCACAGAGGTCCACTTTCCCTCACAGAGGTCCACTTTCCCTCACAGGGCCACTTCCCTCACAGGGCCCACATTCCCTCACAGAGGTCCACTTCCCTCACGGGCATTCCCTCACAGGGCCTACATTCCCTCACAGGGCCCACATCCCTCACAGGGCCTTACAGATTTCCCTCACAGGGCCCACATCCCTCACAGAGGTCCACCTTCCCTCACAGAGGTCCACCTTCCCTCACAGGGCCCACTTTCCCTCACAGGGCCCACCTTCCCTCACAGGGCCCACCTTCCCTCACAGGGCCCACTTTCCCTTACAGGGCCCACTTTCAAAGGGAGGTGAGAAACATTAGGAGGACCCATAAGTGGGAAAAAGGGTTTGCCCACCAACCCTCATAACCCAAGATGGCTGTTAGGGAACTAAGAAATGTTCACAGAACATTCGGGGTCCCCAAGTCAGGTGTAGTCGGACACCTGTAATACAAAACTCAGGAAGCTGAGGAAGCTACGAATTCAAGACTAACCTAAGTTACAGAACCAGAATCTATTTTAAAGACTTTTTAAAATTTGTATTTTATGTGTGTTTTGCCTGCACGTATGTATATGAACCACATGCATATGCACTGCTCACAGAGGCCAGAAGAGCTTCAGATTCCCTGGAACTGGAGCTATAGATGGTTGTGAGTCACCATGAAAGTGCTGGGAACCAAGCTCAGGTCCTATGCAAGAGTAACAAGTACTCTTAACCACTTAAGCCATCTTTCCACCCCTCTGATTCAGTTAAAAACAGCAACATAAACATAAAAAAAACAACAAACAAAAAAACCCAAAATTCTTGCCAGGCAGTGGTGGCGCACGCCTTTAGTCCCAGCACTTGGGAGGCAGAGGCAGGCGGATTTCTGAGTTCGAGGCCAGCCTGATCTACAGAGTGAGTTCCAGGACAGCCAGGGCTACATAGAGAAACCCTGTCTCAAAAACAAAAACAAACAAACCCAAAAAACAAACAAACAACAACCCCACCCCAAAAAAAACTCCAAAAAAACCAAAATTCCAAAAACCAAAATAAAAATGTTCAGGTGCTGAAAAACTTCATAATCTTTACCTTTGTCACCAAAAGGAAAGTCTTTTGATAACTTCCTCCAAACAAGTAACCAATCATCAGAGCAGAGAAATACTGGTGTTCTATGCAGCACCTTGTCCTTGGCAGTACACCACACATACATACAAGTATTCACACACCCTGGGTGAGACTATATGGATTGCTCACACTTGCACTGAAGGCTATGCAGAAGACTCTGGTTTCTCCTTGCCACTGCCTACTTCCTACCTTCCCACCCCAGCCTCCAGCTTGCACAATCAGAGGCCAGTCTACTCATGTATCCTGGAATCTACTCTACAATCAGCAGGATCTCACCGCCACACAGTAAGATGGGCTGTGGAAGTGAGGGTCCTCAGAGGCCTGCCTGCTGGAGACGCTTTGGAGACTTGCATCACTGCCCCGTGTGCCCAGACTAACAAGGGCCTCAAACCCACAGCATAAGGCAGCTGTTAGTTACACTTATACCAGCCCTGGGTTACCTGGAGCTTCCTGGCCATGGCCACCACTTCATGGTCTGGAGGGTTGTACTTATAACAATTCGAGAACATTAACCGGATATCAGCAGCGAAGCCCTGTGCATCTGGGTATTCGCGGCTATCCATCTTCCTCTGTAACAAGCAACAAGGTGTGAGCAGACCATGTAGGGGATAGATTTAGGTCCTTAGAACATCCCACGGCAACCAAGCCAACTGTCAGTCAGAGCATCTGGCAATTAGCTTGGGGTCCTTTAGAGGAAGGAGCCCTCAGGAAAGGAATAAGAAGTTCAACAAGAAACATCTGGGCTTCAAGGTCAGAGACACAGAATGAAAGAAAGACTGAGAGATAAGGCCCACACCAATCTCATCCTCATTTAGAGTTTTCAGTTCCACGGGGCATGTATCGCATAAGGTTCTGATGTTGGGAGCTTTAGGGGAATTTCAAGCCCAATCTTGGGAAGCCCACTAAGTTTACAGAAGACTTTGCTTTGCCTGGGAGGAATCCAGGAGCTATTACCACCCTGCTTCATACATCTTGCACCCAGAGGCAGCTCTGAGTTTGTGCAGGGGCGGAGGGCAGGGCAGTACAGGTCTGTGGAGCCAATGCTGACACAGAAACCACCCTGGAGCAAGGCCCCTCCAACTCCACTGAAGCCTAGCTCAAGCAGTCCCAGCAGAGGCAGGTTGGGCAAGGTCACACGGGCAAACAAAGCTGGGCAGTGCAGACTGGTGGGGACTGGGTTGGCATACTTTAAGCTGCTTATGAGGGTGTGGGGTTCCTGTCTTGTGTGGAGAGCAGAAGAGTCAGTGATCTAGGGGCTGACCCCAACTCCTGACTGGAGATGAGTTCCTACACAGTGAAGGGATGTCATAACAGGCCTGGCCCTTGTGCCCAAAGACACTCATGTCTCAGCAGATGGCTGCCTCCTGGAGCTGGTGTGATACATACAGGGGCAATTCCTGGAGCTGGTGTAATACGTTCCAGGACAATTTCCCCCTTAGGCTTTATCATTAAAATCTACACTGTACTGGGTGCTAGAGAGCTGGTTAAGTGCTTAAGGCAATTGTTGCTCTTGTAGAGGAGCAGGGTTCAGTTCCCATCACCCACATGGTCACTGACAGCTTCTATAACTCCAGTTCCAGGGTGTTCAAAACACCTTCCAACCTCGATGGGTACCAGACATGTACATGGCGCACATACACACAAATCCAAAACAAAAATGAAATCCATAACACATTCAGTGCTTGCTCCTTTACTGCACAGCACTTAGTCTTCCAGTCTACAGTCTCAGACTCTTTTGCTTAAGTCTTTTCACAGGCTGTGCCAGTCAGGTTCAACCACGCACTTGTCACCTGGGTAAGCCTCTCTATAAGCCTGAACAAAGCACATGGTGACTTCCCAGTGAACTGAACACCCAAAGCTGCCTCATCTTGGACAGGGCAACCAAAGGAAATTAGCCTATCCCAGTGCAGTCGAAACACTGCAAGTCCCAGCAAAGTTCTAGAACTCCACAGAACTGCACAGCAGTGGCCAGGCAGAGTAAACCAAGGCCTCTGGCAGCTGTGGGACAATGTGGTCCCCAGGACCCTCCTCCTCACTCCAGCTCTGCTGCACAGGCAGGCCCAGTTGTTTACTTCATTTTTTACTCAAATGAACACAGACATAAACACTTCTTTAGGTGGCCAGGTCTACCTGTCCTTGACACTCAATACTATCTAGGACAAAAAGCTTCAACTGAGAGATTCTGCTTCAGGCACAATGAGATAAAACAGCTGAAGGCACTGCCTTTGAAAGGATGCCTGGATGAAACAAGCAACTATCCGGCTGCCTCAACTGGAGAGGGCTATCCTGGGAGTCAGCACACACAGAGATTCCTTCTAGGAAGAGCCAAGCCCAGCTCTGGGTCTATCATCATCTCCCAGGATATTCTCACAAAAACTCAAGTCCACCTTCATACCCACCAGGCCCTGACTTGCCTGGACACCACAAAAACGAGAACAAGGCACAGTCTCTAGGAAATGCTGGCGTGGAATGGCACAGCTGAGCTTGTGACCTCAGTTCTTTGTCCATCTATCTATAGATAATTCCCTCTGTCTGGGTGAAGGCCAACATCAAAGATGGCCACCCTCCTGGCCACCAGACTCCCCATCTCTGCTGTGACACACCCACACATCAGGGATTTGAGATAGGGCCTCTCTCTGTAGCCCTGAATGTCCTGGAACTTGTTTTGCATACCAGGCTGTAAGTTCCAAACTTAGAGAGAGCTACCTGCCTCTGCATTAGCCTCTAAAGCAGACACCATTAAGAGCCACCTTCTAGTGATACAGAACGGGGGGATAGAAAGAACCAAACCACTGATCTATGTTCCACCAGTATAATGACAATGGAGGTACGGACTCAGAGACTAACAGGTCCTGGTCCCTGCAGGCCACAGTGTGGGCAGGCCCAGCTCTCAAGGGGCAAGAGGCACCAGCAGAACAGGACCAGAAAGAGGTCACAGAGTGCAGCTTAGCCAAGCAGAGCTACCAGGGCCATAGAGCCCTACTGACCTTGGCCATGCACACCACCCTGCCCTGCATGTCACCCCACTTACTTTGACTGTGCTGAGGTCCATAGGGTGCTTGATGATGTCATGGTAGTCATGCAGCTCCAGTGCCTCAGCGTCCACTGGCTTGTAAAAGGGCCACGCATAGGCAGCATGCTTCTTGGACAGCATCTCCCGGAGGATGCTGTCACAGTGCCGCAAGTGCTCAGACAATTTTCCCTTTTTACCCGCATGCTGTGGGACCTCTCCATCTTCCAGGTCCTTCTTGGGAGGTTTGATGGGGCGGCCCCCGCTCTCCCTTCGGGCCACTACCTTGGCTTGCTTGGGCTCTGAAAGTGGTGGGGGAGACTCACTCCGACTGGCAGTGATGGCTGACGTCGTGGGTGTGGTTGTGTCTGCTTTCCGCTTCACGCCCTTTTTCTGTGACAACAAAGTGCCAGTGAACTCCAGCAACCAGGAAGTGCACAAGGAGATATGTCACATGGCTGCCACACCTCTGGAGTGCAGGCTGCCTGCCAGGTGTCAAGCTAGCGACCACATGCAGGGTCTTGTTTCCTTCTCAGCTGTCCCCACAGTACAGAAGACACCGAGGCTCAGAGGGGCCAGGCCCAGGGCCCAAGGTCACACAGCTGGCCATGGTGAGGCTCGGACTCTCCCTGTCAGCCCTGAGGATTCAGCCATCCAGGTGGGTGAGCGTGCCACTGACCTGAGCAGCATGAGGTGCTACAGGCAATTCACCCAACATCTAAGAAGCACCACAGACTGGTGCCAGAGACAGGGACTCCCTGCATTAAAGACCAAGAAGAAAGTGCCAGACCAGGCCCTGAGCAGGTGCTTCAAGGACAGACACAAATCGAGCAGAAGGAGGGGAGGCAGGAGGAGCATTCCAGGCTAGATGGGTAGGGGCAGCCTGACCAGGAGACATGAAGCAGCCACAGCAGTTAGAGGCCAAGAGACTCCAAGGGCTGTAGGCATGGACAGACCAGGACTCTATCTGGAAGGCACAGGCAGTGCAGAGGGCCCAGGTGGTGTCACAGCCTTCCACGGGTGCACATGGAATTGACTGCTCATAGTAGACACACATATAGTCTCCGCCAAGGGACCTGAGGGGGTAAGGAGTCTCTGCCACAGCCTGAAGAGCCCAACCAATAGGTCTCACCACTGAATTAGGACCAGGACTCGGTATATACTGAGACCTGCTCAGTGGGTTCCTCTCAGTTGCTTGGCCACAAACTCACAGGCCAGATGACAGCAACAGGACCTGCCGTGGACAGCCCCTAGTTACTTCCCCAGCCAAGCTACCACCCTCAGGCTGACAGGGAAACAAGCTGGCCATCCAAAAACATTTGATGGACACCTACAGGACGGCAAGCACCAAGCACGAGCCGCAAAGGACCTGGGGTGGAAGGGCAGACTCGCTGTGGCAAACAGCCTGGCCAGGCGCCACCGGGAAGTGCAGGCAGTGAAGGCCACAGGGGGAGGGAAGGCAACGGAGGTGGCATTTTACCTTGGGAGAGCCATTTAACCCCTGAGCGCCCGTTTCCTCATCTGTAAGAGGGGGGACTACTGCCTGCCCCAGAGGGTCGCTGTGAGGATCAAATTGAAGAAGATAACACACATGAGTGCTTGTTATGGGCCCTACTCAAAGCTGGAGACTCAAGAGGCCTTGCCAACCCCACGCCTCACAGAGAGGCCCCACTCCATCAATGCCCAAGTAGGGCCTGGCCAGAACAGGACGGTGAAAACTCCCAGCAAACAAAGGACAGCTGGGCAGGCCCCTACAAATCCAGGCTGGTGTCACTGACCAGCAGTCTCCCAGAGAGGACCAGAGATGAGTTGACCTGTCTTGCTCTCACTATGGCCCCCACACCTTCTCCACCTTCCCCAATGGCTTGTAAAGGCCAGGGCAACCAGGTCAAAAAAGCTGGGGTTCAAGTCCAGCTCGGCCAGCACCAGCCATGTGACCTCCACCCTGAGCCTCGGTCTTCTTGTCTGTGCAGAAAATCTTTCCAAATAGCTGTACCTGGAGAGGCAGCAGAGCTCCCACCTGCCCCAGAGCTGCCCCTGCTTCAGAAACTTTAGGGGGCTTGGACCCCCAAATGACTTCCTCACCAGATAGCCATGCAGGTCTCAGGGAAGCTCACCTTGACTACAGGCGGTGTGGGAGGGACCACAGGGACGATGGGTGTTGCAGGAGGAGGCGGTGCGGCGGGTGGGGGGACTGGAACGGACGTGACGTTTGCAGTGATGGTTGGTACAGGGGTGGCGGCAATGACAGGTGTCTGGGATACAGTGGGGGGTATGTTCTGGAAGGGGGCTGCTGGGGAGACCGAAGATACAGCTGCCACTTGTTGTGTACCTTCAAGGCAAGGACATGGAGCTCAATTCAGTAGGCTCTGTATTTCCAGAAGCATCTAAGATCAGGCCATCCAGTCATAGTTCTAGGGCCTTCTGGGATGGACCAAGACCCCCTAGCTAGAAGTCTGTCTCCTCTTGGGGTAGGGCTTGGCCCTGCTGCCTGAACAGTGTTCAATGAGTGAGCCAGCTCGGGGTCCACAGACAGATGACTGACTGACAGCCCAGGACTAAGCCTTCCTCACACCTAGCTCCATTTCAGCCACACCCTGCCCAGTCAGTAATTCTATCTGACACATCTCTAATCAATACCCATTCTCAGACATGGTTGGACCCCCATATTTGCTCTGGATAATGATCACCTCAATTCTACAGCCGAGAGAGCAACTCCTCTATACCAAGCAGCAAGCAAAGCCAAGCCAATGCTAAGATCAATAAAAACAGGAGTAAAATGTGGGGGGACAGACAGACATGTGACAGCAGTTACAGAAATGTCCTTTCTGGCCCAGGCAGGCCCCTCTCTGATACCACTAGGACCCACCGCCTGCCAAGCTCATCACACCTGTCCTACATGGCAGGCATCGGACAAAACTGGGTCCAAGGAAGTCACAGCAATCCCCACCACTCACAACCTCAGCAGGGAATGCCTGTGCTCCCTCCCTCCCTCCCTGCCTGCCTGCCTCCTTTTACCTGCATTCTGGGCTCCTGCAGCTGGCTTCCGGCCTTTGCCCTTTGGAACAGGGGGCAATAGTTCAACTTCCTCCTGAGGCATCTGGGCCACTTTCTGCAGAAAGATTTTCTCTAAGGCCTGGGCCATTAGCACTATGTCATCTGTGGGCTGAAGACAGAGAACCCAGGTCACTTGCCGGGAAAGGAGGTGTGCACTTGCAAAACACCCACTGTGGGTTGTACTTCAAGAAAGCACAAAATGTTGTTAAGAAACTTGTCGTGGAGGGAGGACAAGATTATTTTTCAATGTGGAAAATCTCAGAAGAATGCAAAGTATAAAAGTAGCCTTCACCAGCAGAGAGAAGAAGCTTCCACGGCTCAGCACTAACGCTTTCCTGTATTCACAAAGCTAAAAGACCAAATCCCCAAGCGGGGTCCCTGGGACTTTAGTCATCCATTCCAACACTGACCACTCGGCGGCATTCCCAAGTCACAGTGCTTTGTGTAACAGCTTGGGTGGCTGCCCACAGGCCACAGCCTACTTGACTGCCTCTCTCTCGATGGCAGGCTAGACCCCTACTTACACACCGCAGGCTTTCTAAGGTTGGGGGCCTAGGCTCCAGGACAGAGCCTGTGGGCCATGTCAGTGTCCTCGGAAAGCTGTCCAGTTTCCACTGACCCCCGCACCCCCAGCAGACCATTAAAATGGCATAGAACTCACTGACCACAAGAATGCCAGGGTTTGCCTGCTGTGAGCCCAAGAACCGTGGCAGAGGGCCTGGGCTCACAAGGCACCACAGTCATGCCATGGACCTGAGCCTCCAAGTGCTGAGATTGCTCCCTCAAGCAGCTTTGGGGACCCACGTCTTGTGTCTCACCTTATTATAAATGTAACAGTTTGTAAACATGGTGTTGAAGTCCTGCATACACTCACTGGCACTCCAATAATAATTATTTTCTAGTCTCTTCTTGATAGTCCCATGTCCATTGGGTTTTTTATTATTTTATGATAATCCTAGGAAAGAGATGTTCAGAAGTGTTACTCATATAGCCAGTGTTATTCTCACACTTCCCAATAACAGAGAAGTCCTCCCATGTCAGCTGGGTCCCAGGGGCCTGAGAGCAGGTGGGCCATGTGGTTTGAGGAGACTCTTGGCAAACTCTTGACAAACCTGTCCCCCCTATAGGTGTCTCTAGCTGGGGCAGAACCTGAGCTGGTGCACATGCATAGAAAGCCAAACTCCCTCTGATTCTAAACCTACAGGTGTCCAGGGACCAAGGTGTGCACAGAAGCAAAGGTACAAAGTACCTCTACAGGGCTTCTCATTATTGTTCAGGTATGCCCATGAGTATCCAGATAAATGTGCACTGAAGGGACCATCATCTGGAAGATACCCGAACACCTGACATTTGACCGTAAGTAAGCATGACAAGTGGCCAGAGGCAGAGACCCTAGCGCACAAAGACTTGAGTGGCCCTCTGTCCCAGGCCCCAACATCCTCCAGTTTAGTGGTTCTCAATCTTCCTCATGCTCTGAATCTTAAATACAGTGCCTCATATTGTGGTGATCCTCAACCATAAAATTATTTTCCTTGCTATCTCATAACTAAAATTTTGCTACTATTATGAACCATAGTGTGAATTTCTGTGTTTTCTGGTGACCCCTGTGAAAGGGTCACTCTCCCCCAAAAAGGGTTGAGGCTTTTTCTCACAGGCTGAGAATTGCTGCTCTGGCCTCTTCCCTGTGTTCTTTCACCATGGAGGCCATAGATTTTCCCCATTTCCTGTATCAGGGGCAACTGCCTTGCCAGACCGCTGGCTTCTGAGGCACGGGCAGCACCTGCTATGTCTGACACCACCTTTGGGCAGGATCCCAGGAGTGGGCTGAGGGCACCTTTGGGCAGGATCCCAGGAGTGGGCTGAGGGCACTCACAGGCAGGTTTAGCTTGATTGCATCCACAGGCTGGTAGAAAGGCCAGGCGAACTGATGTTTCCAGAGAGTCTTCACCACTACATTCTGCATGTACTGCAGTTGGTTAGTCTTTCGGCCGGGCTTGCTGGGGTTGGAGACCTCAGGTGGGGGAGGGTTCACGGGGCCCGGGACTGCCGGGATGCCCGTGGGGGCAGCCGCTGTAGTAGTGGACATCCTCTGGCAGCTTAGTCACTTGCTGTCACAGCAGCAGGTCAAAGAGGCGCTCCTCGTGGAGGCTTGGCATCCCATTTCTGGGCCCAATCAGGCACCTGCAGAAGAAAGCAGAGAAACTATCTATCACTCCAGGAGTCTCCACCTGAGCAAGGACACAGCCTTTCCTACCACCTTGATCTGTGGCTGTGGCATTCCTCGGAGCCATCCTAGCCAAGGCTCTTCTACCTGGGAAAAGTGCAAACATGAGACACCAGTTCCCAGAAAAGGGAGTGGGGAGAACCTAGTCACTTTCAGCTCCCAGCCGGCCTGAGTGACTGGGACTGGCTCAATTCTACCAGACCCTCAACTACTTGGCTGTGGCAATGTTTTGAACAATTCAGGCTCAGAGAACAACATGTATCCAACAGCTTAGCTGAGAGATGAGCAACAAATGAAGTTTGCAGACTTAAACCTAGCATAAAGAGTTGGGGCCCTGAGCAGGGCATGGCATGGTTCTAACATAACCAGGAGAACCAGCTGGGGTCTGTGATGGCTGCCTGTGACATGTCTGTTCCTCATCCAATCAGAATGGTGAAACAGGGTGACCCCAACCTGCAGTCCTCTTCTGTATCCCACCTGTGTGTTCGGTTCCTGAACACAATACATTCTGCCACTTCATAATCACCTAGCCTAGATGTCAGAAATGTTGGTCACATACAGAGCTGTCCATGACAGTTCTGCAAATCCCCGAAAAGCCAGGATCACCAGAAAAGTAAGGGCAACATGCAATACTGATAGCATGCAGGGTGTCCCTGCTCCACAGAGCCTCTGCTAGAACTCTCCCATTGCACCTCCACTGCATGGTGTCCCTGCTGCACAGCACCTCGCAGTACAAACTTTACAATGAGGGTGCTGTAGAGATAGCATGAAGTAAGACTACGGTGTACTTTGTGGCAAGGACACCCTATAAGGGGTACCGCAGGGGGTGCCATACAGGAGGGACATATGCAGGACCATATGACATTACTCAAACACTCAAACCCCTTGCAGTCTGTGGGAAGTAGTAGCCCTGAGTTGACACAGGCACAACCACAGCCTAAGACTCTGGAGGAATGGTAAAGCCCTACCTACTCCCCGGGGTGAGACTCGGAAAAGAATATCAAAGCCTTCTTCTGGTCCGTGTGTGTAGCAAACTTAGAGAGATCTAAAGTCACTCTCTTACGGCAACTAAACCTGTCTCTTTGACCTGCCATACACCATAAACCCTGCCTCCTCGTTGAGCTGTATGCAATAACCCCACCTGACTGTTCAACTGTATACAACAAATATGCTGACCTTCCAGGGTGCTACAGCTTCTCCCTCAAAGAGCCCAGCCCCCCTGACTTCCAGCTATTTTTCTGTATCTGCCTGTCCTGTCTTCATTCCTTTGATGCCCTCAGTCAGGTCTGTCCCTAGGACAGTTGTAAGGGCTTAGCAGTTATCTCCCTAGGAGGAAGCTGGGCAGCCCTGTTGTGTGCTCTATGGACCCACTTTCACTGGTAAAGGCCTAGCACAGGCTCCATACTGCATTTGGGGCCTTGTGCCTATCTGTGAACCTGGTGTCTTCTCGACTTTCCTATGTGCTTCTGTTTATCACACTGCATAGGTTCAAAGGGACACCCAGAGGTGAAATGTCCAGTCTACTCTAGGACCAGTGGTTCTCAGAGCACTTGAGGGACCCTTAGAGTCTCACCACAGAAACTGTAAGTGCTGCAATCTGAAGCTCTTTTGGAGAAAGCTAGCTGCTAAACATTTGGTGTCATCTACTCTCAGCAGGTTCCACTCACTCCACTGCAGCTCAGGGTACATCAGACATGTGTCAGCAGCCAAGCCACTCTTACTGCCCACCCTGCATCCAGGAAGTGCTTCTGAGCATCTGGGGTGCCAGCTGTGTCTGCACTGAGGCTCTCTCCAGGTATCCTGGGCACCCACAGTATGCTACTTCACAGGCCCTAGCATCTCCATGCCTGGCACACACAGCCCCTGGGGGCAAGTAACCTCAGGAGGCAAGCAGCCCCTCCAACCTGTGCCAACAGCCATGAAGCTGTGTCCTCCCTCCCCTGTAGACCAAAGGCCACCAAGGCATAAGCCTGGGCTGTCTACCCACCAGGATGTCAGCTTCTCCCCCTATACTTCTCACTGAAGTCATAGAGGGACAGACATCATCAGACAGTCCTGCCCTTCACAAAGGAAGTAACCCTGTTAAGATATTGGGTCAAGTCACTTGTAGGTTCAAAACCCTCCCAACTCCACACTAAGCAGCAGAGCCTGAGGTGACAGGGCCCTGGAATGTATAGCTGCTGTAGCCCCATTGGCCCTCATTAGACTCATGTGCTCTTAAGGCCTCCCTGGATCTTACTGAAACCTAAACAGTATGAGGTTGCAGGGTGGATGTTGGAACTCATCCTTGCTGCCTGAAAGCTTCATGGTGTGTCCTTTAGCTCCCATGGGGCTGTTAGCCTGGAGTTAAGCACTCAGGGCTCAGACAGCACAAGCTGTTGTAGGAATGGAAGCTGATGCTCTCATACAGTTTACGAGATTCCTAGGAACGAAGGCTGGTCCTGCTACTGTGTGTGTCTGGAGAACTAGGACATGAGACTGAATCTGGTCTGAGGGACCCATAACACTGAAAGGGGTGAAGGGGTCTGCGGCTGCAGAAAGGCCTCCTCTGAGGAAGGCAGATGGTCACAGCCCTGTCCATACCCAGGTCCTGAAAATGTCCTGATGCCTGGGATGGAGACAAGCAGGGTGACACCAGGGTGCCTGTTAGTGAAGGTGGGAGAGCCCAGCTGCCTAGTTCCCAGGACCACCAGAGACAGAGGCTAAGAGGTAGGATCCCAACCATTAAGCACCTAAGCTCCCTAGCATACTACTATCCCTAGGACTAAGTCAGATGTCCACGTACTCCCCTTCAAACCATACTCAGTCTGGCATGCCTGGGCAGCAGGGACCACTGTAAGCTTGGCCTGACCTTCCCCCATCAATGCCTGGCAACCCTCAACCAATCAGACAGCAGTGCTGAGTGAACCAGACACCAGAACCAGAGAAGAAAGGAGAGTCATGGACTTCCTTGAAAGCCATCTCCCATGGGAGAAGCAGCTTGCTTACTCGAGATCTCTCCCCCTCCTCCCTCCCTCTCCCTACCCCCTCTCTCTGTATGTTTTTTTGGAGACATGGCTTCTCTGTGTAGCCCTGGCTGTCCTAGAAGTAGCTCTGTAAGTGAGGTCAGCCTCTGTCTACCCAATGCTGGGATTAAGGATGTGAGTAAAGGCCACCACCCAGAAGAGAAGCAGCCTTCTGACCTATGGTGGGCCCAAGGTGCTTATCAGGGTGAAGGCTTGGAAAGAAACTGAGGCTTCCAGAAAGTACAGCAGAGACAGACCATCAGGTCCTGCTGCAGGCACAGTCAGACACACCAGAGTACTCAAATATGCAGACTCCCATCAATACAGGGAGGGGGAGCTGCAGTAGAACCCTAAAAGCCCAGTCTCTAAGGCTGGCAGAGACAGTCATGGTAACCAGAAATGTCAGCAGGCAGACCATGTCTGGGGCCTTCTATCTCACTGATGGACATACCTCTGTAATGCTCACAAGCCTGTAGGTCAGAGGCGTCCCTCCCTTTTCTGTTCCGGCTTAAGATAGTCTCACTCTACAGCTCATGCTGATTTGGAACTCACTATGTAGCTCAGGCTAGCTGATCCTATGACCTATCTCTTGTTGGGTCACATGTTTTGACTGCCAAACCAGTGGACACAACACTATAGGGATGAGAGTCCCGCTTAGGCAGATCCCTAGCCCCAGGCCTAAGGGAACACCCCAATCCAACATCACCTTCAGTGGGTGGGGAAGGTCAAATGGCCAAGGACCTACTGCTTCCAGCTTTTGAATAAGGACAGTGATCTTGCAGGAGGAAGGTTGTGGTACCCAGGACTGACTTCCCTACAGAACTCTGGATCCCCTCACTTAGGCCCCTCCATTCCAACAGGCTTTAATTCAGGAACCAGGCTTGGGTTAAGGTGTGCCACTCAGGACTGACGCCTATAGGACCGAGCATGTGCCTTGGACATGTTTGCTGAAAAGCCTTACTGGAGAGGCATATATTCCTTATCTTTTAGGGGACTTGCACTGCACATTCCATGAATAAAGTGTCTGAAGTCTGACAGCATAATGGGAGACGCAGAAGACAAATGGAAGTCTAGACAAATCAGACTTCCCCAACCTACACATCTGTACAGATAGTCTCCTCCTTCCCCACCAGCCACAGTAAGACCTGAGGACCACAGCCTTCAAAAAGCTGAGGCAGGGACCAACAGCCTCAAGTAGGCTAGCTAGGATTAGAGCTAAAGAAGGGTACCAAAGAGACTCCAGGGCTTCACACATTTCTAACCCACAAAATCTCCTCTGAGTCCCACCTGCCTCCAGAAAAGGCATGAGAGGCTCTGGGCTGCCTTGGGGTTGCTGTTTGGTTGAGGTGCAGATAGATGGTCTTATACATTTAGTGCCCATGGATCCAGAAACCAGCCTTCTAGATGCCAGTCCAAAGAGGTGCACACATAGGATGGCAGAGCCTCACACAATAAAGGAGCTAGCCGGTGGGGCATGGCATTGACCACCCAGCCCTACTGACAACCAATGAATGCCAGACAGCTCTTGACTGCAGCAACCCACCCTCCTGTCTGATGCTGATGCTAACAAAGCCAGGACACAGAAGCTGTAAGCCCTCTAAGGACTGGCCTTCAGAAGCTACAGAGTGTCACTAATACTCATGGCAACTGTTTCAGCCAGGCATGACAGAAATGGAGCCTCTATCTCATGGGCAAAACAAGGGTTAGGCCCTCACTGAGGTCCACTTCCCCAGGCCCACCACTCAGCAGAATCTGACTTCTCTATAGAGTCCTAGAATCCCTTTACTTGGGCTTCCAGGACAGCACAAGACTCCCACCATGGGCAAGACCTCAGGCAAGTGTGTGTGAAAGTCTATCTGAGGAGGTATTAGCCTCAAGAGGATGTGAAACCACCCAGTGTAGAAACCACAGAGGCCCACAAACAACAGAGAAAACCTGGAGCAAGTCTCTATTGAGATTATGGAGAAGCACCTGAATGCTTCAGGGGACCACCCAGAGAGTGTGGGGCCAACTTATGCCCTACACTGATGACAGCCTCCTTGCCACACCAAGGAAATGCAACAAAGACCTATAAAGTCCCAAGTCCCCACTCACTCTCCCTACAAACCCATTCAGGTCAGAGGAACAGGAAGGGAAGGCCTTAATCCTGCAGATTTCCCAGCCTCACTGCATGGCTTCAGGCAGGCCACCTCCCCCCTCCCCAGGCCTAAGAATGAAAGCAGAAATCCAGCCTTTCAGTTCAAAGGACAAGTCACCAAAGGTGAGGTCAAGGCTCAGGGGCCCTGGACAGACACGGAGGGGTTAGGAGGAATCTGCAATTTTATCACCATGGAAAACACCCGGTAAGTTCAATGCAATTTCAAATCAACCTACAAGCTGTGGGGCTCAGGTCTTCCCCCTCTCCTTGTGCCAAGCAATCACTACTAGACAGAAGGGACATGAGGGCTAGCACCTACTACAACCCAGCCTTCAGGCTTGGCAAAGGTCAGTTCCACGGCTACTCACCTAAGCACACAGTACCCTTCTCTATGCTAACCCTGGGTCAGACAAGCCACTGGACAGTTGCCAGACTTTGGAATCATGTCTAGCCTGGGAAGCCTTTCTTGGGATCCAGGGAAGAAGCCTCTACTCTGAGCTTCAAGGCAAGCTGCAAGGGCTATCTCATAGGGAAGGGAAGGCTGCCCTAGTCATGTGTGTGGGAGTCAGGAAGAAACAGGGCTAGTCCAGCTCCCAGAAATTCCAGAAGGCTTAAGTTGTGCAGAGGCAGGAGTCATGCTCAAGAACTTCCAGCCAGGGACATGTGAGAGCCGCAAAACATGGCCCCAGGGCACCTTCAGGGAGGAGGCAGCACAGACACAGATAATGGAGGGGTTGAGGTGGCTGCAGGGGTCATCAGAATAGAAGAGAAAGCAATGCAGGGTATGCCCACATCTCAATAGGGGACTTAAAAGTATAGTGCCTTAGCTGGCCACATACTGCTCCAGCCTCAAGATGCCTTAAAGAGGCTTTCTTACTCAGGAGACAGAGGCAGAGGCAGGAGGATCTCTGTGAGTTTGAGGTCAGCCTGGACTACATAGCAAGTTCCAAGACATTTAGGGCTCTGCATAGTTAGTCTCCATCCCTACCCACAAAAAGAGACTGTTTTATGTAATAAGCAAGAGCTCACTTTTAACCTCACCATATCTCCATGCCTAGTCTTCTCATTCCCCTGGAGTCACCATAGCTCTCTAGAGGACCCTATATGGATGATGAGTCCCTCCTTACCTTGGGTTTCTGAGTCGCTGGAACCCTAGGAGTCCAAGGTTAGCCCCAGGTCCTTGCTGGTACTCCCAATACACTGGTGGGCATCTCATGAACTCCACCTCTAAGGTAGGCAAGGAGCCACTCAGATGTGGACAACAGAGACCTAGCCCAGGCAGGAGGAGCCAGAGCCAGGGCCCAACAGAACCACAGATTCACCACTGTCCCCACAGAACTCTTAACAATGCTGCAGGCCACTGCCTTCACCCTGGCATACCTACCAGCTGAGTGCCCTGGGAAGGGTCACCCTAGTGTTGGCCCTCCAAGCCTGGGGAAACAGATCTGTTAGGGCTGGGCCAGCTTCTGTGACAGACAGAGGCAACTGCTCATTGCTGTGAGGCCTGGAGAAGAACATGGCTTGGAGCCTCAAGGCAGACAGGGGCCTATATGGGGCCTCCCTGTCTACTGGGGACTCTCCTGAGTGGCACTGACTGTCCTTCACTGCTAGGGAGCCCTAGCAGCACCCTAAGCTCACCCTAGTCATATCACACCTGCTTCTAACAGCTGCCTGGCCCTGGCTGGCTAGAGACTCAGCTCTGACAGAACACACCCCACCCCGGGAAGGGTCAGCTCTGTCGAACCCATGGCTCTCCTATGGAAAGGCACACAAGGCACAGTGGCTGCAGCTGTCACCAGTCACCACACTGTCCACACTTCCAACTGTCACCATGGCCCCAGGCTCTTAGGCTCTTGGTGCCTCATACCCCAGCAGTCCACACAAGGAAACTAAGCTTCTCTTCGTCTGGAGACTGTAGCCTCCAGAACAGCCTCTGAAGCACCACAGCATAGCCACCCTACACTCTTCTAAGGACATTTAACCTGCAGAGGGAAGGTGGATCATGCACCTTGTACTTACAGTGAGGTCCAGTACCTTTGCAGGGAGCCCCTCAAGTGGCCTGATGTGTACTAAGGCCCAGGGAGCCTGAGAGTAAAGCACACGAACATCAGAACGCTTTGCAGAACAAAGCTGGGCACCAGGCCCACCTGGCTCGCACAGAAGAGACACTCTCTGGCTGGGCTGCATGACAAAAGGCCATCTCAAGGCTGATTTACAGGTGGGTCAACACAAGTTCCCGAGGGTTGCCACCTTGTCTTTTTCTCCTCCTCTCTCAACACCCTCAGTGCAAGATCAGGGGCCAGGATAGAAGGGTCAACACAACTACTCACAGCCCAGAAGCTCACCTACCACCTCTTCCCATCTACCACCCACCCAGCAGGTGTCAGTCAGCCAAGAGCAAGAGAAGGCCACCGCCTCAATCAGCCATTATTCTCTCGTGTCTCTCCAAGTGTCTCCCTCATCCAACCTGGAAGCCCCGAGGAACCCGTCCCATTAGACCATGCGGGAAAGCTGAGAAGCGTGGTGACCTGGGAGACCACAAGGACAAGAAACACAGGATCAGGTGGTCAGAGGGCCAGGAGCTCAGGGGTACTACCCTGCCCTGTCTTCAGACCACTAAAGACAGGCTCCACACCTACTAAAACTTAGCTGAGAATGCTAAGCACCACAAGGGCACCCGCTTCCTGAGTCCAGTGTTCTGCATCTGCCCTGGCTCCAGTAACCTGAGTCAGCTCTCCAGAGCTCTATTTAGTGGGTAATGGGGGCCAAGTAGTAACCCACCTTACACCTAGTCTGTCAGGCTGCACTGTCCAGGGGAGGACATTACCTGCAGAACTCAGTCAGCTCTGTTTCTTTCTTGCCATATGCTATAGGGCATACCCGAGACATAGTAAAGCCTAATGGCAATAGCTACTGCAACTGCAGCCAAGCAGATTATCACAGGTAGAATCATACAAGCAGAACTCACACAATGTGCATAAAAAGCTGAGATCATCCCACACTTAAGACCTGTGGTTTAATGCCTGTGACCCAAATGTCCCCTCCACCTCTGACTCCAGTCCCACCAGGAGCCTCCTCTATAGGTCACACATAGCGTCTGGAATATGACTTCTGGAAATGCCCAGACATGGGTCAGGAAGCCCAACTACCAATGCCACTAGGAGTTGACTAGGGACCCTTGGACATCCCGGCATCCATGTGACACTTCTGAGCAGCTGGAAGCCCCTCCTCCTCCAGTTTTCAACATCTTGTTAGGATCTGATAGCCTCTGTGGGGTTCTGGGCCTGATGCAGGGCAAGGGAGGCGTGGGGGCTTCCCCAAAACATATCTCCAGTTCAAGGAGACACTAAGAGATCAGGGTCAACAGTACTGAACTGCCAGAACCACATGGACTCAGATTTACTTCAACCAAGAAGCCTACAAAGAGACTACCAACTTGTGAGCACTCACAATGGGACACTTTCCCCTGCAAAAGAACCCACCAACACACACAGGGCAGCAGTGACCATAAATAAACGGAGAGGGCACCGCATGTCACAATGGACTACAAACAGCAGCCCCCAGGTACAGGGAGAGCTCTGTGAGGACCCCTTAAGCTTCCAGGCTGTCCCACAAGAGGGAGAGCTATTCTTAACTTCATATTATCTTCTGAAGCATGGAGAGGGCTCCACCGGATCCTGTTTTCCCCACCAATAGTTCCCTGTGGCTCTTTCTTTTGAGGTGAGATCTGGGTACTCCGCATTTATTTGAACAGTGGGTAACATAGTTCCACTTGTGGCCTTGCGTCACCCTCCCCCTGGGCAGGCTCTGCCACAGTAAACCAGGAAGTGGACAAGGTAACCCTGAAAGCCCCTGGGGGCACAGCTCCAGGTTTACAGGAGCCAGGGCAGAAGTCAGCCAGGCTGTGCCTTCCCTTTCAGCACTCCCCATTTTCACCTTCTACTGTCTAAGGGAGGGCGCCTTTACAAGCTCCATCCCTTATTTAAAGCTCATTTCCAAAACAGGATACTGCACTGTAGAAAGAAAGCAGTTACTCTTTGTGAAAATAAACCTGACACCTCCTAAAAGTAAAATAAAATAAAGTAAATAAATAGCTAGAGAAATGAATGAACTGGCACACCCCCTGGTCATCCACCCTGCAATAGTACCTCTCTCCTGGATTCCCCAGATGTAGGGCTAGGACTGGATCTCCACAGATTCCTGATGTCTGCTTAAGCAGTGGACCCAGAGTTTATAAGCAAGGTCAGAAAGAAATTATCCCTATATCCTAAACTGTCAAGCTTGTACCTCACCTCTCCTGATCTACAGCCAACAGTGCACATCAAGGCCTCAGACAGAACAAACAGCAAACAGGCCTTTATTTGCAAATGAGAGGCGACACTCAGGGCCACCCGAAAAGGTCACTGGGGCTTGGGGCTTGATCCTTGCAGGAGTCCTTCCTTTCCTGGACCGTGGAAAGCTAGTGAGAACTCACTTCAAGCAGCAGCAGAGATCTCAGCTCTCTTCAGGGACACCTCCCCCCTCCCCACACACACACAGACACACACACACACACACACACACACACGCACCCGCCCATAATGCAAGTGTGCAAAAAGAAAAAAAAGGGGGTGGGTGGGAGACAACCAGCTTTTCCTGGGGGGATGGGGGAGACAGGAGCTGAGCCCTTGCAATTCCTTCATTCATTTCTCTTCTTGCATTCAACCCCATGGCAGCCACTGAAGAACACATGAATGACCTCAGAGACACAAACTTCTACAGTTAAGTTTAAGGTACAGAGGAAAACACCAACTATACACCTATTTCAGGCAGAAAGCTCTCAAAAGCGATCAAAATTGTAAAGGGCAGAACCTTAGGATTGAGCCCTAAAGTATGAACTCACAAAAGCCCCCACCCGGCTCCCAGTGAGCCCCCTTCCCGCTCCTTACCCCCCAGAGCAAGAAGGCTGTTTATGGCTTCCTCGTCAGCCCTGCCCCCGTCGCAGCAACTGGTGGAGAGAACTTCCCCAAGCCGCCAGGATTTTTCACCGACAATTCTCGGCCTTGGGGTGCGCTTTCCTCAACCAACTAGTTTGTGTGTTATACACGAAATAAGAAAAAGATGTGCAACCCACCCCTCCCACCTCAATCCGACTCGACCTCGCCCGGATTAAGTACTCGTTCAGGCTGATTTCAAAATGCGAACTGGGTTTCCTCCTGGCCTGGCTGCAATAATCCAGTAACTCTCGAGCGCGCAAAGTCGTCTCCTGGGCCATAACTCTGCAAAGGCAGCCGCCGCCCCCCAAGCCACGCCGCCGCTGCCCCACTTGCAAGGCTCGTGCAGTGTCCAGGCCCAGCCTGGCCTGCCCCGCGACGATCCGCCCTAAGTGGCGCCGGAGCGACCCAGGGCACAACGCGCGCACCTTCCCGCGCCGCGCGTCCTCCGGGCAGTCCCCTTCGGAAGATGGCGGGCAGAGGAAAAGGGGAAAGGGAAAAAAAAATCCCTTCCGTAGGGAGGGCTGGCGCGCAGAGCGCGGGCTGTGCCAAGTCCAGGCTGGGCGCTCCGACTAAGGCGACGCCTCCCAGTCCGGCCCGAGGCGACCGGCAAGCCGCGGGCGCAGAGCGCAAGGCGGAGGGCAGCGGAGCCCGCGCAGTCGCCACGAACCCGGGCAGGCGGCCGCCGCGCTTTGTTGCATCGCGGTCGCGCACAAAGGCGGCGGCCCGGGGCTCCGGGCTTCAAGACGCGCGAGAGGCCTGCAACATGCGCTCCGGGCCGCGTTCTCTCAGCCAGGCCAGCCGCCGCCGCCGGCCCCGCCGCCGCCCCGAGTGTACAAGGAAGCAAGAAAAAGACGTACTTGGCCTAGGCGGCTCCAGCGCCGTCTCCTCCCGGCCCGCGCGGCCGGCTCCTCTTTGGCTCGCCGGCCCCGGCAGCATAATAGACGCGCCGGAGCTGTACAGGGCTCATGCGCTACGCCGCGGCGCCTGGCGGGAGTCGTAGTCCGCGCCCGGGCTCGCGCCAGGGCCGCCCAGGGGAGGCCGAGGCGCACGAACTACATGTCCCGGCCCCGCCGGCGCCGCGCCGTGCCCCGCCCCGCGCGCCCCCGGCCGCCCGCCCCGCCGACCTGGCGGCCAGCGGGCCCGGCCTAGGGGCGCATGGAGGCGGGGCTGGGAGGTTGCCCGCCAGGACCCGAGGCGACGCTGGAACCCTGGCCCACCCGCGTTCCTTCACTCCTGCGTTCTCAGCCACACGCAGGGAATAAACTTGTGGACGGATTTCCAGAAGCCTAGGAAAGCGTGGGGAAGGCGGGAACGCAGCTAGCACCCTGGGGTCACTCCCTGGGCACCCCGAGGCCTCCCTCAAACCCCGAAACGCGCACAAGCGGAGAGGCGCGCACCGACCCCGAGCCGGTGTTTGTAAACAAACCGCGTGCCTAATTAGCCTGGCGAGGGCGCGCGCAGGGCGGTCCTTGCCAGGGAGGAGCCGCGATCAATCCCGCCCCGACGCCCTGGGGCGGGTTGAAGACCTGGGAACTCCGGGAGAGACCCGGCCGGTGGTGCTGAAGAAACCCCAATTCTTCAGAGCTAGACACCAGTAAGGGATGCTCCAGGCTGTGCCAGCCGACTTTCCCTCTCCGGAGCCTCAATGTGGCCCCAAGTGCCTATGGAAAGACAGGAACGAGATAAGTCTCACCCCTTTTCTGCGTTTTGAAAGAGTTAGTTCAGATCTTGGTTTTGGTGAAAATTACAACGGTGCTTACGTTAGTCGATTTTTATCCAGCTGTAACTTAAAGTGGGTACGTGTTAGACCCTAACAAAAACATCACAAACAAAACAAGTTTTTCCATCAGTGCCCGCTGAACCTGCCAATGCAGGGTTCCAATTCCTGGTGTGAGTTGGACCCATTCCAAGACCCTGGTGTCACTGAGTTTATTTCTGGTTGAGCAGGCACTTTACTGCATGCAGGAAATGCACAGGTGGTTATGGTATTAAATACCCACACACACACAGCGAATATGTTCTTCCCCTGGAAACAAAACAGACTCAAGAAAGCAAAGTGACTTATCCTAGGTTTCAGAGCTCATATTCAAGAAGTCCCAACCCCAAAGTCTAGGGTCCTTAGAGATTTGAGAACAAGCTGGAACCTCTCCAGGCTTCCCTTGTTGCCTCTTTGGCCTACAACATGGGTGCTCCTCACAGCCTGGGGAAAGGTAGCCACTGCAAGAAAGCCCTGCTTTTTCGTTGCAGACTGGACACAGGGTAGGAGAGTCCGACCTGGGAGGCTCTTAAGTTAGAGTCCTTAGTCTCCTGGAGATTGAACTGGGATCACCAGTCTTAGACACAAGTTCCTTGACTGCCTGAGGTACCTCTTCTCTCACCTAGTAACTCACCAGTTTAAATAACTCCTTGGGGTAGAGGAGGTGACAGTGACCTTAAGAGAACCTATTGCTCTTTGCAGAGGACCTGGGTTCAATTCCCAGTACCTACATGTTAGTTTCCAGTTCCATGGTGTCTAAGACCCTCTTCTGAAGTCCATGATACCAGGTATGTACACAGGTAAAAGTAAAACACCCACATGACATGAAGTAAGTCTTTGAAATAAATTTTAAAGATTCTATCAAGCCCCACCCCAAAAGATCTGCAATCAGGCTTGGTCTTGTAGGACAATGGGCCATGTGCCAGGCTTCTTGAGGCTGCCTGCCATGTCCACGCTGGCTTCTGACCTCTCACTGAGATGTCCCTAGGAATTCACAAGCATCGGGGCGTCTCCAAGGCCTCGTATCCCCTTCTCACAGCTCTACCCTCGTGTCTGAGTGTCCCGAAGGCCTTAATCGAGCACCTCTCCTGGGCCCATCTGGGTCTGTAAGAGATTAAGCTGTGTAAAAATGGAAAAGAGCTTGTCTGAGTTTCAGAGCCCTGAGCTGGCCATTCCCCAGAGCCAGTGCTGGTGCCACTTCCTGGAGTTCCATGAGCATGAGGAGGGATTCTGGGTTCCCTGGCTGTCTCCACCAACAAAATTGAACCTTAAGTGGGACCACCTAATCTCACTGGCATGCTTCCTCCTCAGTCAAGAGTATAAAAATAGACCCTGACTTTCCAGCTTCTGGAGGGTTTGGGTGGGGCAAGGAAGGCCTGAGGCACATCCGGCCTTTGCCTGCCTTCTCCCAGTCCCATCTCTCTACCTCCTTGTCTCATCCCTTGTGGCCCTGGTCTATCCTCTTTTGTACCTCTGAGGCCTTCAACAGCTTATGACACCCAGCAGGTACTCTTAGCTGTTGGAAGAGTTAATATTCATTCCTGCCCGGCGGTGGTGGCGCATGCCTTTAATCCCAGCACTTGGGAGGCAGAGGCAGGTGGATTTCTGAGTTCGAGGCCAGCCTGGTCTACAGAGTAAGTTCCAGGACAGCCCGTGCTACACAGAGAATCCCTGTCTCGAAAAACCAAAAAAAAAAATATTCATTCCTATATCCTAGCCTCCACCTGCACACCTTCTCCACCCAGTTCTTGCCATACTCAGTAAGTCTCACAGGGCTTCCGAGCCAAGCTCTAGCCGCTGGCCCCTACTTCAGTCAGCCTGCCCTTACATTACAGTATCTGGAGAGGAGCTAGAGCTCCTAAAAGCTTGGTCATTCCTGGAGAGCCTGTGGGTGCTAGAAACCCAAAGCCAATCCTCTCCAAGAGCATTAAGCTTTCTTAACTGCTGAGCCTTCTCTGCAGGCCCCATTGGACCAGTTTTCTGAGGTGGTGATCACTGTGCCTATGGAACAGTGGAAGCAACTGGGACAGTGAGGTGACATTGGCAGCCTGAGCAGTGGTGGGAGTGAGTGCCCATTTCATCTGCAAAACCCACTTGCAGTCTGACCTTGAGATAAACTGTCACCAGGAGGAAACAAATGGTTCTTTCATAAAAGGGCGCCCCAAGGGAATGGAGCTGGAAAGGGAGCTGGGAACGGAGCTGTATCGCTTTCCTCTATCGTGTCCCCAAAATAGAAAGACATTCATACAAACCCAATACCAAAGGTCCTTCCTTTAAAAACACAGAATCAAGCTCAGCTCAGCCCATAGTATGACCCTGTCATCCTCCTACCTGGAAAGCTGAGGCAGGAGGATTGCAAGACTCTGGGCTGCAGAGCTCAAGGCCAAACTGCATGACCTAGTGAGACTTTGTCTCAAAAAATAAAAAGAGCCGGGTAGTGTTGGCACTCAGGAGGCAGAGGCAGGAGGATCTCAAGTTGGAGGCCAGCCTGGTATAGAGTAAGTTCCAGGACAGCCAGGGATACAGGAGAGAAATCCTATACAAAAACAAACAAACAAAAGGAAGCTGGAGAGATGACTCAATGGTGGCTCTTCCAGGGAACCTGGGTCTACTACATCTCAGTACCCACGTGGCAGCTCACAACTATCTCATGCCCTCTTCTGGCCTCTGTGGGTACCAGACATATGCAAGATGCACAGACATACATGCAAGCAAAACACCATACACATAAAATAAAAATAAATAAAAATGAAAACTGAAAAGGGGGGGTTGGCAACGGGCCAGCTCTGGGGTAGAACAGGTGCCTAGTGTGTCTAAGCTCCAGGGCCAAGGCCAGCACACCACACATGTTCACTGCCTACAGGAAAGAGAGTAAAGAATTCAAGGGCTCTTACTCTCTTAGCCTCTCTGTCCTTTCTCTCACCATCACCCTCCCCCCTCCAAGTGTTCCTGGCCAGCCCTACCCCCCTTTCTCTGTCTCTACTCCCTCCTCAACTCTCCTTCTCTCTCTCTCTGTTTTTTTGTTTGTTTTGTTTTGTTTTTCAAGACAGGGTTTCTCTGTGTAGCCTGGGCTGTCCTGGAACTCACTCTGTAGACCAGGCTGGCCTCGAACTCAGAAATCCGCCTGCCTCTGCCTCCCAAGTGCCCGGCCTCAACTCTCCTTCTCATGCCCTAAATTTTCCATACTAAAAAAGAAAGAAAGCGCCGGGCGGTGGTGGCGCACGCCTTTAATCCCAGCACTTGGGAGGCAGAGGCAGGCGGATTTCTGAGTTCGAGGCCAGCCTGGTCTACAGAGTGAGTTCCAGGACAGCCCGGGCTACACAGAGAAACCCTGTCTCGAAAAAAAGAAAAAAAAAAAAAAAAGAAAAAAAAAGAAAGAAAGAAAGAAGGAAGGAAGGAAGGAAGGAAAGAAAGAATGAATGAACGAACTCAGGGAAGTGCTGAATAAGTTTAGACAACCAGGGTTGTTACACAGAGAAACCCTGTCTGTCTTGGAGAGGGGGGAGGGGAAGAGAAAGGGAGAGGGAGAGAGAGACAGATATATTGCCAGGGTTCAATCTCCAGTACCACACAAAAGATGGGAAAAAATAGATTTTTCAACTAAAGATAAATAAACCCCATCCACTAACATATTAACAGGATCACAAAGGTGGCCCAATGGGACTTACCCAGGAATGACAGATGGTTCAACATATTAAATGTAACCAATGCCACATTCCATAGTTAAGGAATGAAAGAAATAAAACCTACATAATCAAGTTACTGTGAACCCCAAAATTCCTGTATTGAAGTCGTAGCCCTTAATACATCAGATGTAAGTAAATTGGAAAATGGGATCTTTAAAGATCTGAATTAGTCAGTCAGCCAAGCTTTGTGGCATATGGCTTTAATCCCAGCATTCAGGAGGGAAAGGGAGGTGGAAGTCTGTGAGCTCCAGGCCAGCCTGGTCTACATAGGAAGACACTGGAAAAGCAAGCAAGCAAGAAGAGAGGGAGGGAAGGAGAACAGGCCACAGGCTGGCAGGCTGAAGAGACGGTCCCGTGCTTAAGAGTGCACACAGCTCTTGCAGAGAAGCAGGGTTCCGTTCCCAGTACTTGTCAGGCAGCACTCCACCAAACCGCACGTAACACTAGCTACAAGGGGAGCTGATGCCTCTGGCCTCTATGTGCATCTGTGTGTACATGGCCACATACAGGCACTCGTAAACATACTTAGAAAAGAAACAATTTTAAAAGCCATAAAATAGGAAAAGAGGAAATTATCAAAAACAAAGAATTTACAAATTGTGCAAATGATGTTAAACAATCTGAGAGCAAGATCATTAAGCCTTGCCACGGAGATTCCAGATTGACCTGTCATTCCCAGTGAGTACAGGGTGAGGAAAGAAGAGAAGCAGAAACCAATTCATCCTGTGAGGCCTTGAGCAAGGAGGCACAGGTATATTGATGGAGGACTCAGGAGCTGCCCCTTTAGAGGGAACTGCTTTTACAAGAGGAGCCACAAAGACAGAAAAGGGGGATGGATCATCCAGACAGTGCCAATGAGCCAGCCACTCTGGGAGCTCACTGAGAAAGAGCAGCCTCTGATGTGGAGAGGAGGAGGTAGCCACCTTTGAACTGGGCAAGAGCTGTCAGGCTCTGAGGACCACTGGAACCTGTTTTAGGAAAAGCTGGAGGTTTTGTTGTTTTGTCTGTTTGTTTGCTTTGTTTTTTGCTTTGCTTTGTTTTGTTTTGTTTTTTTAGACAGGGTTTCCCAATGTAGCCCTGGCTGTCCTGGAACTCACTGTGTAGATCCTATTGGCCTTTACTCCCAACCTCAAAAAAGTAAATCTTTTTCTTTCTTTTTTTTTTTTCTCTTTTTTTTTTTTTCAAGACAAGATTTCTCTGTGTGATTTTAGCTGTTTGACCTCAAGAGATCTACCTACCTCTGCCTTCAACCACCCAGCACAAAAAGAAATCTTAAAGCTAGGGTTTTGTTTTGCTTTCTGTAAATGAATGGAACTCTCAGTCAGCTTGTTGCATCATCTGACCTCAGCCAGGTTGTGTTCATGGACTTTGCACACTCATTTGGAGGACCCCAGGTTCAAAGGTAAAAACATGGGACTGTGCTTTGGAGATAAAGGCTTGATGTGGAAAAGGGATTCTAAGTTAGCAAGACCCTCTGTGTTGGACTTTGGAGGGTGGAACCTCTGGGTTCTAATGAGATCTACCTCTGTGAGCATGGGTTTTTGCTTTTTGTTTTTATTGTTTTATGTATTTATTCTTTTTGTTTGTTTTCTGGACAGGGTTTCTCTGTGTATCCCTGGCTGTTCTGAAATTCTCTCTGTAGACCAGGCTGGGATCAAACTCAGGGATCTGCCTGCCTCTGCTTCCCCAGCACTGAATGAGTATTTTGCTTGTATACTTGTCTGTGTACCACATGTGTACCTGGTTCCTGTGAATAAGGTCAGAAGAGAACATTGGATTCCTTGTGAGCCAACATGTGGGTGCTGGAAATTAAACCCAGGTCCTCTGTAAAAGACCCAGTGCTCTCTCTTAACCACTGAGCCATCTCTCCAACCCTGTGTGTTGTGGGTTGGTTTTGTGTGTGTGTGTGTGTGTGTGTGTGTGTGTGTGTGTGGTGATATTTGTTTTGTTTTTTATTGTACTTGTTTGTGTCTTTTTTTTTTTTTTGAGACAGGATTTCAGCTGGGCAGATGTGTGGCATGCTTTTGATCCCAGCACTTGGGAGGAGGCAGAGGCAAAAGGATCTGAGTTCAGGCCAGCCTTGGTCTTCAGAACAAGTTTCAGGGACAGCCAGGGCTACACAAAAAGAAACTGTCTCAAAAACAAACCAATAGCCGGGCGGTGGTGGCGCATGCCTTTAATCCCAGCACTTGGGAGGCAGAGGCAGGCGGATTTCTGAGTTCGAGGCCAGCCTGGTCTACAGAGTGAGTTCCAGGATAGCCAGGGCTATACAGAGAAACCCTGTCTCAAAAAACAAAACAAAACAAAACAAAAAAAAAAAAAACAAAAAAAACAAAAAAAAAAAACCAAACCAACAAACAAACAAAGGAATACCACTAGGTGGCCAGAAACAATGTAAGCATGTTGAAATTTACATAAAATGTTTGTTATTTTTTTCCTCTGGAGCTAAGGATGGAACCCAGAGCCTTGAGCCTTCAGCTTACTAGATAAACATTCTGTCACTGAGCTAAATTCCCAATCCCAAAGTAGGAAAAACCCTTAAAACACCTGGAAGATGCAGAGTTGACCAAAAGGCTGGTGGGCTAGTGAGTGACTGTTAGGTGTCAGCCTCCAGTGACCCAAACATGTCAGTAGGTGTCAACCCAACCGTACTAGTGGCTCTATCTGTATTCTAGAAGAATGGCATCAACCACAGAGGTGACAAGCCTCCTGCCTATCATGGACCAACACAACTAGTGGGTTTGACTTTAACATCATGACTTCTTTTCATCCAGGCACCTTGTCCTCATTTGAGGGGTTCTGTTGTAAGGTGGGATTCTAGCTCTATGGACCTCATTCTGTCCCTGAGCTCTGAAGCTAGACAGATGGACTCAAAACTGTCCTGAGGTCCTCACTGGAGCAGAACAGTTTGTAATAAACCCCTTTCCCATGAAAGGCAGCTGTGACAACCCACAAAACAGGCAAAAGAGAAACTGCTAGAATTCTTTGATGGAGAATCATGTATTTGCGGTTTGCTGCTCTGTTTCCAAAAAATGCCATGGGAGATACTCAGGACATCCTTCTACCCCAGGGAATCCATTCTTGCACTGAAGAAGAAAGAGTTGGGGCTGGAGCGATGGCTCACTGGTAAGAGCACTGGCTGCTATTGCAGAGGACCTGAGTTTGGTTCCAGCACCCACATGGTGACTCCAAGGGACCCAGAGCCTTCTCCTGGCTTCTGTGGGCATTGGCATGCATTATAGTGCACTTAACATATATGTAGGCAAACATTCATACATACTAATAGAAAAGTAATCGTTAAAAAAATCTTTATTCTCTGCACTCAGGAAGCTGAGGCAGGTTGTTCTCCATGAGTTTGAGGCCAGTCTGGACTATATATTGAGTTCCAGGACAATCAATGAGACCTGTCTTGAAAAAAATAGAGAAAAGAAACATCAAATAACTGTTGCAGGGGGCTCTGTATTTTGTTGTGTACTTTTCTAAAAAACACTTTTCTGGAATAAAATAAATATATGTACAGTGCCCAAACTATGAATAAAAAAAATTCAACATCACTCCAGGGAATGATGACACACACCTTTAATCCCAGCATTCAGGAGACTGAAGCAGGCAGATGTCCTAGTTTAAGGTCAGCCTGGTCTACCTAGTGTGAGTTCCAGGATAGCCAGGGCTACACAGAGAAATCCTGTCTGGAAGAAACAAAATGAAAAATAATCCAACAGCAAAAGATCAAGGGACACGGACATGGGGACACACACACACTTTTTAAGTTAATTTTTCCTTTGTTGTACATTCCCACGAGGATCTTACGGCGCACATGTGGAGGTCAAAGGACAATCTGTGAGACTTGGTTCTCTCTGTCTAGCATGTGGGATCCAGGGATGAAACCTGAGGCAGGTGGGCACAGTACATCCACAGTCAGGAAACAGAGAGAGATGAGTTGGGCCTCTGTGCTCCCGTTCTTGTTTTTATTCAGTCTGTGGACCTAGTCCCACCCACAGTAAGTGTGAGTCTTCCCTCCTCGGCTAACCCAGTTTAGAAACTACCTCACAGAGATGCCTAAAGGTATCCCCTCAGAAGTTCTAGATATCAAGTTGACATCTGGATTTGTGTTATGGGAAATGATGGGCTACTACTGGGAGGCACTTGGGATCTCTGACGGTAAGGCCTAGTTGAAGGAAGTGTGTTGCCTGGGGCCAGAGGGAGAATTGTTCTCCTAGGTTCTTCCTGTCTCTCTGGTCTGCCTCACTCTCCCACCATGTTATGTCTGTCTCATCTTAGGCTCAGTGTGACAGGACTAAGCCACCACAGTTAAACCGTAAGCCAAACAAGCCACTCCTTGTTTTTCCTATATTGTCATGGAGGAAAGCTTGACTTGCTCACCAGCCTGCAGAACCCCACTTTCCCAAAGCTCACCCACTGCAGATACCTGCATCCACAGGTGTGGGGTTCTGACATGTGGTACCCCCCCCTAGGCTCAACTCAAGGGCAGCTGCAGGCTCTGTGGCCTGCCCTGTGTCTGTCTGTCATCCCCAACTCCTTGACACAGGTGTGGCCAACTGCCAGACTCAGTGTGCCAGGCAGGAAGGGAAGTATCAAAAGTAGCTGAAGCCAGCCTTGGGCTAGGGTACATGAGTGTGGCTTTTGGAGGCGTGATCACTGACAGTCCTGTTGATCTATGCAGTCTAACCCTGAGGTCAAGCAACACCTCTGCTGGTGTGGAAACCACTGTTGCTCAAGTTCCCTTAAAACCCAGAGAGTCTGAATTTTCAGAGGTGGAGAAATGATGCCTAGTTGAAGCTTTTCTGAGCTAATTAGGAGATTGAGAGAGTTAAGACTCTCTCTCTCTCTCTCTTTCTCTCTCTCTTTCTCTCTCCTTTTTCCTCCTCCTTTCTTCCTCCTCCTCCTCTTCTCCCCTCCCCCCCTCTCTTTCTTTCTTTTTTTTTTTTTTTTTTTTTTTTTTGGTTTTTTGAGACAGGGTTTCTCTGTATAGCCCTGGCTGTCCTGAAACTCACTCTGTAGACCAGGTTGGCCTCGAACTCAGAAATCCGCCTACCTCTGCCTCCCAAGTGCTGGGACTAAAGGTGTGCGCCACCACTGCCCCAGCTCTCTGCTCTCTTTTTTGAGGCAAGGTCTCAAACATGTAGCCTTGGCTGTTCTGGAACTCACTATGTAGACCAGAACTCACAGAGCTTCACCTGTCTCTGCCTCCCAAGCACTAGGATCCAAGGCTTGCACTGCTATACCTGCTTCAAGTTTCTTTCTTTTCTGTTTTCTTTTCTCTGATGGTTAGTTAGTACTTTCTGGCACTACATTAGATAGAAGCACTTTGTTCCTGATTTTATTTTGAGATAGGATCTCCTTGTTCCTGATTTTAGGGAACAAAATAACCAACCTTTGTGTTTCCTCCACATTAGTCACTCTCATCTGTTGTGCTGAGGGAATTGACTTACACTCCTAATTGTGGGACTGTTTATCAAGAAAGAATGTTGGGCAGAGTTGGGAGTGTTGGAAAGATAGCTCAGCAGTGAAGAGCACATACTGCTCTTCCAGAGGACCCAAGTTCAGTTCCCAGTGGTTCACAACTGCCTGTAACTTCAGTTCTAGGGGAACTGACTGACTTCTAGCCTCTGTGGGTACTGCACTCGCATGTACAAATTGGTACACGCACACACAAATACAAGATGTTGGTCCTTGTCAAATGCTTTTATGCATGTCCTGGATATACAACTCAATCTTGTGTTCTGTTCAAGAGGCAGATGGATTGATTCGCATGTTTTATGCCAACCTTAAAACCTCAAGAATGTATTTCCTTGCATTTCTGGGATCTGCTTTCAAATTATATCATTTAACTATATAGTATTAAAAGGAAGGATGCACACTGACCACCAGAACAGAAGAGCCTGCTCAGAGATAAAACCACATACTGTCACTTCATTTCCAATATGGTCCCTCAAAGAGGATGCTGGGAAATTCTGAATGCGATGAATAGAACTTGTGTCTCACTTGATTCCACACATGATATGGATACACAAATGAACAAAGACAAAAATCTATAACCTGAGACTAAAACCTCTGAAAACCGGGAAAAGCTACACGACATTGGCCTTAGTGATGGTTGCTGTTACCTGAACTGAAAGCTCACGGTCAGAATCAAAATATACAAGGAGGCGACATCAGCCCGAGAAGCTTCAGCTGAGCAAAAGAAGCAACAGACTGACAAACCAGTTGATTGGAAGAAGGTATTTGCAATCACTAAGGGATTAATATCCCAGTGTAAAAGACACTTCTACAATTCACTTGCAAAGAAAGAAAAAGAAACAAAGAAAGGAAGATTTTAAAAGAAAATGAAAGAAAAAGAAACACACACACACACCACACACAGTAAAGAATGAGCAAAGAACCTGAATAGACATTTTTTCAGAGCTACAAGAATGAACAGCAGGGCAAGAGAGATGCTCAGTGGCTAAGAGCACTTGTTGCTCTTTCACAGGACAGTACAGGGAGGTCGGAACCACTTGTAACCCTAGCTCCAGAGGATCACCCTCTTCTCAACTCACACCTTTTTTTTTAATGGCGGTGTTGACCCATACCTTTAGTCCCAGCACTTTGAGGCCAGCCTGGTCTACAGAGTGAGTTCCAGGACAGTCAGGGATACACAGAGAAACCTTGTCTGAAAAAACCAACAAATCAATCAATCAACCAATCAATCATGGGTTGTAGGTTGGGTATGCGCCTATCACCCCAGCACTAAGAAGTTCAGGAGAGACAGAATGCCTGCACTCTGTACTTTCAGGTTCCGTCTCTTTACTCCTTTTATTCTGAGTTGCCAGGCATGGCATGGTGCTGCTCTCACAGACACCCAGGAGTGTGTGTGTGCGTGTGTGTGCGTGTGTGTGTGCGTGTGCGTGTGTAAGTGAGTGTGCGTGTGCGAGTGCGTGTGCGTATGTGGTGCATGCATATCCATCCTGCTGTTCCTACAGGCCAGAGTTTGACATGGAGTATCTTCCACTATCACTCTTTTCCTTCTTTTCAGACAGGGCCTTACAGCGTAGCCCTGGCTGGCCTGGAACTCACGACTAGACCAGGTTGCTCTGGAACTCAGAGATCCACTTGCCTCTGTTCACCACCACACTCAGCTCTGCCTTAATTTTCTTTTCCTTTTCTTTTTGGTTTTTGGAGACAAGGTTTCTCCTGGAACTTACTCTGTAGACCAGGCTGGCCTCGAAACTCAGAAAAACCTACCTGTCTTTGCCTTCTGAGCACTGGGATTAAAGACATTTGCCAGCACCACCCAGCTAATTTTTAGAGCAGAGTATCTCACTGAACCTGGAACTGGTAACCCAGACCTAGCCAGTCTAGTTAGCCAGTTTGTCCCACAGACTATGTCCTCTGAGCCCAGATTACCGGCAGCTCAGCATTTATATGGGGGCTAGGGATTTGAACTCTGGTCTTCACTCTTGTAGAACAAGTATTTTATCTACTGAGCCATCGTGTGACTCTTCTCCACCTAATCACATTGGCACTCAAGATTAATCCTCTATCTCACTAGTCATTAGTATGTATTGCTTGCATATATAAATATACATATTTGCTCGCCCCCCCCCAAGACTGGTCTTGAATTGGCTATGCAATGGAAGCTGATTTAAACTCCTGACTGTCCTGTCTAAAGCACCTCCCAAGTGCTAAAATACTGGCACATACTGCCACACACAGCCTTCTTTGTTTCAAAAGTTTAAAAATTACATTTATTTCTCATGCCGCATCATACTTGTGGAGGTGAGAGAACAACTCGTGGGAATCCATTCCCATCCTCCACTTTGAGGGTGGGTACTAAGGATTGGATTTAGGTTGTTGGCTTTAGTAGCAAGCTTTCTTATCACTGAAGCTATCTCTCTGCTACATCTGCTTTGTGAGACAGGTCTTGACCTGTAGCCCAGGCTGACTGTAAACTTTTGGCAACCTTCCTGTCTCAGCACTCTAAATTTTTAGATTACAGGCACGCCCTACATGCTCAGCAATTTTTATATTTACATATTTATTTATTTATATTTATTACATGTGCATGTGTGTATATGTGTGTACATGCGTG
Organism: Mastomys natalensis; assembly: GCA_021653895.1. Taxonomy (NCBI): domain Eukaryota; kingdom Metazoa; phylum Chordata; class Mammalia; order Rodentia; family Muridae; genus Mastomys; species Mastomys natalensis. The sequence goes on along the minus strand of JAJTUV010000252.1, from coordinate 792,044 downwards.
TGTATGTATGCATGAGTGCATAAGTGTGTGTGTGTGTGTGTGTGTGTGTGTGTGTGTGTGTACACGAAGGGAAAATCAAAGGACAACTTGCAGCAAATTCTTTTCTCCTTCCATAATGGAACATGGGTCTCAGGAATCAAATGCTAGTCATTTGGCTCCTTAGCAAGCACATTTACCTGCGGACCTGTGCTTCAGGTCCACTATATCTATTTAAAATGTTACATGCATGAGTGTTTTGCCTGTATGGATGTATCTGTCCTCAAAGTATCTGGGGATCTGGTGTCTGATCCCCAGAACCTGTAGTTACAGATGGTTGTGAGCCACCATATGGGTGCTGGGAAGGGAACTCTGGTCCTCTGCAAAAAGTGCTCTAAACCACTGAGCCATCTCTCCAGGCCCTAATATATGTATATTAATTTTTGAGAAAGGGTTTTTCTGTGTAGCCCTGGCTGTCCTGGAACTTTATAGACCAGGCTGGCCTTGAACTCAAAGATCTCCTGACTCTGCCTCCTAAATTCTGGGATTAAAGGTGTGCACACCAACCACCCCTACCCCAAGGTAATTTTGTAGTTTCACTATCTGGGAGACTGACGTATTGGATTCACTTGAGCTCAGGGCTTGTCCAGGGGACAAGGCCTGGACAATATAACAAATCTTGCACAAGCAACCAACCAAACAAAAGGAAAGCTGGAAGGGCTGTGACGTAGCTCAGCCTCAGAGCCTTTGTCCAGCACGGCCTTTGGGTGCGACTCCCAGCACAGCAAAATGCTGTTTTGTTTTTAACTGTATTTACATTTAAAAAATATAGGCAAAGGAGATATACAGCTGGCAATAAGCAGACCATCAGCTAGGCGAAAAACAAAACCAAAGCCACCATGAGATGCTCCCAATAAAACGAGAAGTACAGCTCAAGTACACATTGGAAACCTGCGTTAGCACCATGATTCACCAAAGAGCGACTATAGCTGGCCAAGCACAGACAAAGAATTAGAGCCTCTAACATAAGGAAGCCTAAGAAGAGAAAGAATTGTACAGTTCTGATACTGGGATGAACCTGAAGACATTAAACTATGAAATAAGCCTAACACAAAGGACTCTTCCTCTGAGTGCCATTTACATGAAGTACCTGCTCTTGGCCAATTCACAAAGACAGAAGGTTTACCCTTAGGGTGATTCTTAGAAGAGTGGAGAAGAGGAAACAGTGCTTCTTGGATCAGACCTTCAGTTTGGAAACATTCTGGAGGTAGGCTGGGCTGACGTTAAGGACACACTTCAAGGTGTCTAAAATGGAGGCAGGAGTGTGACTTAGTTGGTAAAGAGTTTGTCTGACACGCACAAAGTCCTGGGTTCCATCCCAGCACCTTATAATACAAACTGTATGGAAATCAGAAATTCAGGGGCATCCTCAGCTACAGGAATTTCAGGCTAGTTGGAATGCATAAGTGCCTATCTTTTGAAAAAAAAAAAATGCCTTTAATTCCACTTGATAGGCAGAGGCAATCTGGTCTGAGTTTGAGGTCAGCCTGGTCTATTTATCAAGTTCCAGACAGCCAGGGCTACACAGAGAAACTCTGTCACAAAAAAAAAAAAAAAAAAAAAAAAAAAGAAAAAAAAAAAAAGAAGCTAAAATGGTGATAAATTTTGTGTGAAGTTTATAATAAGAAAATGTTGGGCTGGGTGTGATGGCATGCCTTTGGTCTTAAAATTTGTTCCCAACATTTGATAGGCAGAGGGAGGTAGATCTCTGAATCTGGTCTATATAGCAAGTTCCAGGAACCTGTTTCAAAATGAAACAAAAGAAAAAAGTTGGGGCTAGGGAGATAATTCAGTAATTAGATCTCTTGCCATGCAGGCAAGAGAAATGAGAGTTCAGATCCCAAAACCCATGTAAAAACCAAGTGGGCCTGCAGGCTTGCTGGTAATTCCAGCCATTGAAAAGTGGAGACAGAGCCGGGCGGTGGTGGCACAGGCCTTTAATCCCAGCACTTGGGAGGCAGAGACAGGTGGATTTCTGAGTTCGAGGCCAGCCTGGTCTACAGAGTGAGTTCCAGGACAGCCAGGGCTATACAGAGAAACCCTGTCTCGAAAAAAAAAAAACAAAAAAAAACAAAAAAAAAACAAAAAAAGAAAGAAAAAGAAATGGGGATAGGAGGACACAAGTCATGGGAAATCCCACTGTCCATAACCCTGCCCCTCCAAAGTGCTGGAGGATGCTCATGTGTAGTTGCAGTGAAGTGACAAAACAGCTTTGCAGATTGTTTTTTTTTTTTTTTTTTGGAGGGGGGATTGTTTATTTTTTTGGTTTTTTGAGACACGGTTTCTCTGTGTAGCCCTGGCTGTCCGCGAACTCAGAAATCCGCCTGCCTCTGCCTCTCAAGTGCTGGGATTAAAGGGATGCGCCACCACTGCCTGTCAGCTTTGCAGATTCTTAAACAGTTTAACCCTTCCCCAAGACTCAGCAACCTCAACCCTGTGGTCAGTCTCCAGAACAATCGCATTTAAATCTGCAGAAGAGCCCTCCATGCAGAGATGAGCAGTATGGCTCTGATCCCCAGCTGTTGCAACTGGAAACAAGACACAGGCACACACAAACAATAATAGTAAGACCCACAAGTCCTTCATTGAGAAGTTAAACAAGTCATGTTACAGCAACCAGGCTGAATCCTCCCCAGCAAAGAAAAACAAGCTTGGAGCACGTGACTGCCTGGGTCAAAGTCAAGAGCTTGACCAGACAGCAACGGCACCCAATTCCCAAAGTTTGCAGACCAAACAACTGCCTTCATATGTCACAGGTTGGGCTGGAGAACGTGTTGTTAGTGGCTTCCAGGGTTAAGGAGGAGGAGGGGCAAATGAGGATGGCCCCCACCCTTTCCACCTTTCCACTTCCCCTTCTTGGGCCTTCACAGTCCACCTGGTAGTGACTCACATCTACTGGTATCTAAGACTCAGAACTGTATGACCCCAATTTGTCTTAGGGTTTGTATTGCTGTAAAGAGACACCATGATCACAGCAACTCTTGTAAAGGACAACATTTAGTTGGGTTACAGTTTTTTAATTGGGAAACTGGGTTATAGTTTCAGAGGTTTAGTCTATCATCATGGTGGGAAGCATGGTGTGGGCAGGCAGACATGGTGCTGAAGGAGTTGCCAGTTTTACATCTGGATTGTCTGGCAGCAGGAAGAGAAGTCACACTAGGCCGTGGCTTGCTTGCAAATTTGAAACCTCAAAGCCCACCCACAGTGAGGGACATCTGTGTAACAAAGCCCCACTTTCTCAACAAGGCCAGACCTCCTAATAGTGCCTCTCCCTATGAGTCTATGGGGGCCATTTATTTTAAGCCTCATTCCACTCCCAAGCCCCCAGAGGCTTGTAGACATATCATAATGTAGAAATGCATTTAGGCCAATTTCAAAAGTCCTCATAGTCTACAGCAGTCTCAAACTCATTTAAAAGTCTAAAGTTCAAAGTCTCTTCTGAGACTCATGACAATCTCTTAACTGTAATCCCCTATAAAATCAAAATGAAAAAGCAGATCACATACTTTCAACATGCAATGGCACAGGATCTACATGACCATTCCAAAAGGGAAGAAGAGGAGCATAGTGAGGGAATACTGGACCAAAGCAAGACCCAAACCCAGCAAACTCCAACCTCTGCAGCTCCATGTCTGATGTCAGAGCGCTCTTGAGATCTCCAACTCTCAGCTTTGTTGACTGTGACACACTTCTTTCTTTTGGGCTGGTTCCACTCCCTGGTAGCGGCTTTCATCAGCAAGCATCCCGTGACTCTGGCATCTCCAGCATCTTGGGGTCTCCAAGGCAATCCAGGCTTCACCTTCACAGCTTCACACAATGACCTACCTGTCTAGGCCCTGCAGGGACACTCCTGCCACTCACCTTTAGTGGGTCCCGTAGTTGTGGGGAGGGATTTTATAACCCCTTTCTTCTCTCCTTGATGCTAACGCCAGAACTACATGGCGAAGCTGCCAAGTTCTGGTGCTTGATGGGGCTGGAACTATGGCTCTCTCGTTCAACTGTGTCTTCATAGCTTTCTGTTTTCAATGGTCTCATCCACTTTCTAAAGCTTGGCTGTCCTGGAATTCCCTCTGTAGACCAAATGGTGAGTCTCCTCTGCCTGTCTCTCTCTCTCTCTCTCTCTCTCTCCCTCTCTGCTCTCTCTGCCTCTCCTCTATCCTCTTTGCCTCTCCTTCTCTCCTCTGCCCCTCTGCCCCTCTGCCTCTGCAGTGCAGGGATTAAAGGTGTGCACTAGCACACCCAACCCTAAACTTTTCTTTAGTTCCTTTTCACAAGTTGGAAGCTTAGCTGGGTGGGGTCTTTCCAGGATGTCACCACTCCCTTCCCTCCACTTAAAATCAGGCTTTTCTTCAATCTGTTTATCTCCTTGAACTTGGAATTTGACTCCATCTCACTTCCTGGTACCCTTTTTCTCTTTAATCTGTACATCTTGTATTTCCTTGCTCAGCTTGCTCCATTTCCTCATAGATCTGCATAAGAGTAAATACTAACAACAGGACAGTGGGTAACTAGGCTGTTTTGAGATTTACTCTGCCAGGAGGTAGCAGCACACACCTTTAGTCCCTAGGAAGCAGAGGCAGGCAGATCTCTCTAAGTCTGAGGCCAGCCATGGCCACTCTTTTATTTTTTTGGTTTTTTGAGACAGGGTTTTTTGACCCATGTTCACACTTATAAACTATTTAATTGGGGCTGGCTTACAGTTTCAGAGGTTTAATCCATCATCATGTTGGGAAGCATGACAGCTCACAGGCAGATATGGTGCTGGAGAAGAACTGAGAGAAGAACTGGTCCATATGACCAGGCAGTGGGAAGAAAAAGTCACACTAGGCCTGGCTTGAGCATTTGAGACGTCAAACCCCACCCCACAATGACACACTTCCTCCAACAAAGCCACATCTACTCTAACAAGGCCACACCTCCTAAGAGTGCCACTTCCTATTAGCCTGTGGGAGACATTTTCTTTCAAACCACCTCACAATTCAACTTCAATTTATTTTCTGTAACTTAAATTTCAGGCCACTGTATGTGTTAGGTAAGTACTTTGAACAACCATGCTATGCCCCTAACCCTGCATTTAAGAAATTTAAGAAAAAAATTACAGCACTTTGGGAGGCAGAGGCAGGCGGATTTCTGAGTTCAAGGCCAGCCTGGTCTACAGAGTGAGTTCCAGGACAGTCAGGGCTACACAGAGAAACCCTGTCTCGAAAAAAAAAAACAAAAAACCAAAAAAACAAAAGCAAGAAACCAAAAAAAGAAAGAAAGAAAGAAGAAAGAAAGAAAGAAAGAAAGAAAGAAAGAAAGAAAGAAAGAAAGAAATTAGTGTGTGTATGTGTGTGTGTGAAGAATGTTTCCTGATATGCAGGCAAATCACTATTTTTGTAGTTGTTGTTTTGAGACAATGTCTCTTTATGTTGTCCTGGTTTACATAGTGCTGGGGAGGAAGTGCAAGCTAGGCTAGTACTTCCAACTAAGTCATGTCCCCAACCCATGGCGTCCTAGATTGTCCTACAGGAAATCTCAAGCAGGAGGGTAAACTCAAAATAGCTTCAGGAAGTCCCTGAAACGGACAAGATTCACTGGGTCCTTCTCTCCTAGAGTAAGCAATAAAGATTGACTTTCAGACAGGCCAAGCTACAAAGAAGACCCTAAGACCAGACTAGTTTCCTAGAAGATGTAGAAGCTAGCTGCCTGGAAGAGGTTTAGATCAACTGACACACTTGGAAAGGGCACTCTTCAAATTGTTGAGATGCCTGTAAACTGCTCAGTGTGTTCCAGGGTGATACTGTGAACAGTCAACCACGGGGTCTTGGTGATACAAGCTGTCTTTGAGTCTTTCTGCTCCTGTAAGTTAAGCCCTAAGTCACCCAATAAAACTCATTGGTTCATTAGTTAGACTTCTGTGGTATCCATACTTTGATCTGTCTTAAATTCTCTATCTTGGGTGAATAGACATGTGTGTGGTGTCTCCCTAGGAAAAGTCTTGTCACCCAACACATGGCAACACAGTTTCTATTAGTTGAACAATGAAACTCTCTGTGCACTCTGGTCCTCAACAGTTAAAGGGGCCCAGAAACTCAGGCACAACCCAATACCTTGCTACCTAAGGGTAGCATCTCCATTGCCCTACAGCAAGGAGTTGTGTGTTGAGGTTTGGTCTTTTGCTATGTATTATCATGCTAAATACTGCCCCCCCAGGCCTGGTTGCCCCTGAGGATGAGAGAAACTGCTTGTAGACCCAAGTGACCACACCCCCTAAGTTATCCCTGATTGGTGGGTAAAAATGCTTATTGCCTATATCTGGGCAGAACTGAAATAGGCAGGGCTTGGCTTGGAGTCAGACGAGAGCCATGAGGGAGGGAGTAGAAGGCAGAGAGAGGAGGAAGCTGCATGTGGTAGGTGAATCATGAAATGGCCACGAGGGCTGGCCAAGTGAAGAGCTGTGCAGATGGAGCATGACTGAGCATAGCTTGAGGTTATAGATAGGGAAATTGATTATAATAGCATAGAGGGAGCCGGGCGGTGGTGGCGCACGCCTTTAATCCCAGCACTTGGGAGGCAGAGGCAGGCGGATTTCTGAGTTTGAGGCCAGCCTAGTCTACAGAGTGAGTTCCAGGACAGCCCGGGCTACACAGAGAAACCCTGTCTCGAAAAAACCAAAAAAAAAAAAAAATAGCATAGAGGGTAGACATCTGCCCAGCTCTAGTTCTGATTAGGCTTATTATAAATATAAAGGTCGTGTCTTTTATTCAGGAACTGATTGGTCACAGGCCAGGGAGAAGCCCCGGATTGAGATGAACTATTTCGGCTGGTCACTGGTCTAGGTGTTGGTGGGGGGCTGTCCCACTTCTGGTACTGCTCCCAAGGGTCTGGCCTCAGCTACCAGTGAGACACAGACTGAGCCACTCAGATTCCCATATTTGTTCCAGCCTAAACTGTTGTGTGTGTTGTAACCTCAGAGGATGTAAAGAAGGTATAGAGAGAGTTTGCTTACAGCTCTAGGCCCCAGAGTCCAGCACTGGTCTGGGCCTCTGGCCCTGTGCACTTCCTGTGTCAGTGTTTCTATTTTAGGTTGCTTGCTCCTCCCTGGGGATTCTCTTCGAGCCTGTGGGAAACCCAGGAAGGCAAGCACTATATCTACAGCCTGGTCTATATTCCTTGTTTCAGTCCTCTGGTTTCCTACTATGCATGTAGGGGGTTGGGAGACATAGTGCATGCCAGCACGCCCCAAACACAGCTCATCCCTCCCCTCTGATATGCCTCTGATTGGCAGGGCAAACCCTATTGCTGCATAATCTCAAAGAGTGGAACCCTGAAGTTTCCAAGAGTACCCAAGAGGCAGCAAGAGCAGAGGAAGTGGGGCTGGAAAAGAAACGCCTGTAGGAGGGCAGCCTGTGACAGTAGTCACTGCTGTGGGAACAGTAGTAAGAGAATGACATCTGACCCCTGCCCCACCAGAGCTGGTGTGCTTCCAGCTAAGGAGCCGGAAGAGCAGCGTCAAGCCCTAGCCTGCCATTGCTTGCTCACTGACGCTTTCTCTGAGCCTCATTTTTATCATCTGTATACAGCAGAAGGTTGGCTGAGCTTAAAGTTCTCCTATGAGTGAAAGTAGATGCTCATTAAAATAAATAGTAAACACTAGGTGCTCAGAAAGGAACATGGATAGATGAACATACCCTGACATGATTGACAGAACAGGTAACAGAACAGTGGCTGCCAAATTCATATTTCACAAAAGGTGGTCTTGTGTGCTGGGGAGACAGCTCAGTGAGTGAAGTACCTGCTTGTGCTAGCTTGAGTTTGTATGCCTAATGTCCTTATAAAAGCCAGGCACTGTGATATCCATATGAAACCCCAGCACTGGGCAGGTGGAGATGGTGGCCCATGCCTTTAATCCTAGCACTACAAAGGCAGAGGCAGGAAGATATCTGTTAATCCTAGGCCAACCTAGTCTATGTAGTTCTAGGCTAGTTAGGATTACATGTAAGACCCTGTCTCAAACAAAACAGAACGATAGTAATAAAGATAATATTAATAGTAAAAATAGCCCGGTGGTGGTGGTGATAGTGGTGGTGGCAGCTCGGGCTTTAATCTCAGCATTTGGGAGGCAAGAGGATCTCTGAGTTGGAGGCCAACCTGGTCTACAGAGCCAGTTCCAGGACAGCAAATGCTGGACAGAGAAATCCTGTCTCAAAAAACAGAAAAAGAGAGAGAGAGAGAGAGAGAGAAAGAAAGAAAATATCCCCTAGGTCTCATGGCCTTTGAGCACCTCAGGGCTGTCACAACTGCCTTTCTTTGTCAGGCCCTTTCTAGTCTAGGGAACTTAACCTGAACCCAGGTGGGAGGAGCCACCGAGACAGAGTTAGGTGCGGCCTGACTTTGGAAGCAGGGCCACATTCCTGAGATTCCTCCTCTAGGACCCAGCCCTGCCTTGTCTAGGGCCAGATGGTCTTGAGACACATCCGATGCTGTGTCTGAACTCCCAGCACCACCTGGAGGCAAGAAGAGTCCCATCCCAGGAACTTTGCCCTGCAGTTTGCTGGAAAGAGTACAGACCAGGGCTTCAACCCAGCACACCTTGTAAGCAGACATTCCACGGTTGTTTGTTGGGCGCTTTTATCTTCCCTCAGCAGGTACCTGGGTGATGAGCAGATGGACCTTAACGCTTCAGGAATGGTGGTGCCATGAGGAGAAGAAGTCTGTTTTCCTGGGACAGGGACTCTTTCAAGCTAGGTGGGTGCTGAGCAACTGGGCAGTGGCCATTCTTGAAGTACAGGGCAATGTTGGGCAGTGGCGGCACACGCCTTTAATCCCAGGACTAGGGAGGCAGAGACAGGCGGATCTCTGTGAGTTGGAGGCTAGCTTGGTCAACAGAGTGAGTTCGAGGATAGCCAAGGCTATAGCGAAACTTTATCTAGAAAAACTACAGGCTGCATAAGGAAGGACTGGCTGCCAGAAAGAAGGAATCCAAAGAGGCTCTGTGCATCTGGCTGACTCTCCTGTGCCTATGGAACCTGCTGTGGGAAGCAGGATAGAAAGATGGGAAATTATGGGATGTAGGAAGGGAGAGAGCCCCTCACCTGGGAATCCAGTTGAACCCTGTGGCCAGCAGGGAACCAAAACTTTCAGAGAAATCAGAAACATCCCCAACCAACAGCGGCAGCCATTAGGACCCCCATTCCTTCCCCTAAGCAGTTCTTGTGAATTTCAAGCAAGAGTGTTGATTTTGTAATGGAAATATCCTACTTTCCTGCATTCCCTGTAACCCACAGATGTGTATATTTATATTATATCTATACCTATATCTCTATCTATCTATCTAACTATCTATCTATCTAACTATCGATCTATCTAACTATCGATCTATCTATCTATTTGTGAGATTTTTTTTTTTTTTTTTCGAGACAGGGTTTCTCTGTATAGCCTTGGCTGTCCTGGAACTCACTCTGTAGACCAGGCTGGCCTCGAACTCAGAAATCCGCCTACCTCTGCCTCCCAAGTGCTGGGATTAAAGGCGTGCGCCACCACCGCCTGGCTGCTGTGAGATTTTTTTTTTTTTCCCCCCGGTGAGCAAGCACAGGCTGGGATTCGAACTCGGGAGAGATGGCCGCCTCGGACTCCAGAGCGTGGTGATTGCAGCAGTGCGCCACCGCTGGCCATATTTGTGAGTTTTTTTTTTAAAAAATACATCTTAAATTATTGTTTTTTTGGGGGACGGGGTGTTGACACAGATTTCTCTGTGTAGCTCTAGCTATTCCGGAACTTATTCTGTAAATCAGGGTGGCCTCAAACTCAGAGATCCAATCTGCCTTCCTCTGTCTCCTAAGTACACCCTTGGTCATTTTTATTTATTTTTGAGACAGGGTCTCACCGTATAGCTTTGGCTGGCCAAGAACTCACTATGTATACCGAGCTTTTCTCAAACTCATAGATATCCATATGATTCCAGAGTGCTGGGATTAAAGATGTGTACTGTCATCTCTGGCTGAAGATATAGTTTTATTATTTCAGTCATGTGTACGTGTGTTTCTGTGTGTATGTGCACAGGAATGAAGGCGCCTGCTGAAGCTAGAAGCACTGGGTACATACAGCTAGAAGCTGGACTTACATACAGTTGAGCCCTGACGTGGATGGGTGCCGACTTGGGTCCTCTACAAGGTGGTATATGCTCTTAACCTCTGAGCCATCTCTTAGCTCCTGATCTGGAATTTTGTTTGTTTCTTGCTTGTTTTTTAAATTTATCAACTGTAATCCTGTTAGGTGCCCTCCAGGAACCACCCTGTAGTCTCCTTTAGTTCTTAGTGGCTCTTGGAAGATAATTAACTTCCTAGACTCTCTTCTAAATTCTTTATATAAGCATTGCAGAAACAATAAAGTATGGCTTTAATGGAAGTCCACACAGCTCTTAGATGTGTCATTCTTACTTTCTAAGATCCTTTCTCTTAACCCTTCTGCTTAAAAGGTTATTTTAAAATATCTTCAATGAATCCCGACTCTGCTTCATACTGGCTCGTTCTGAAATCCTTTTCGATGTTGAAGCCAAGGATCTAGCTATATCTCTAATTGGAGTCCCCTAAAAGCTTCAGTAACATTCCTTGGGTAACTGCAAGTGACAACATGGAGCTCTGTTTCTGTCCCTGTCACTTGTTATCTGGATACCTGAGTCCTCAACCAAGAGCAGGGCAGAACTGCTGGCTCTGGGTACACAGTGCACGGGGAACAAAAAGACATGGTGGCAGGAAGGTGCTAAGGACAGGAAAGAGGTCCAAGATATACAAATCCTACAAACATGCTAGCTGCCCCCAGAGAGTTGCCAGGGAAAAGAATTTCCACACACTAAAAAAACCCTAATCTTTGCCTACCTGGGCTGGCATTCAGCATCAGGTTCTTCTGTCAAGGGCTGAAGCACCTGGAATGAGTGGAGCCTGCTATCCAGTTAGGGAATCTGGGGGCAGGGGCAGCTCCTGGAACCCCTGGGCCCTAGGGTCCCTTGGTTTCCAGACCCGCCCTCTTTAACTGCCATCCTTCGGAATCTACCCTGCCCCAAAGCTCTGGGCTCAGTTAAAGGGCCAGAGGTTGCTCTGCCCCTGCTGCAGGCCACAGCATTCCCACCACAGGCTGCTCCTCAGCCCTTGCACAGCACATCCTCTTTTTTTTTTTTTTTGGTTTTTCGAGACAGGGTTTCTCTGTGTAGCCCGGGCTGTCCTGGAACTCACTCTGTAGACCAGGCTGGCCTCGAACTCAGAAATCCGCCTGCCTCTGCCTCCCAAGTGCTGGGATTAAAGGCGTGCGCCACCACCGCCCGGCCCACAGCACATCCTCTTTGAGTTGAATGGTTTACTGTTGCTAAGGAAATAGTCTTCACTAGGCAACAGAATGAGGATTCCCTAAAATTTTGAGTCCTGTAGCAGGTGATGGGTTTTAATTTCAGCTCTGCCATAACTAGACTCCCTAGCTCTATGCCTGTTTGCTTGGGGTGCTCTCTTCCTTGAAAAGCCAAACACTTTCCTTTTTACATTCTATTGGTTCTTTGTGAATTTCACTCACAGCATGCATCCCAATCCCACTCATCTCCCCCTCTGCTTGTACCAACTCTCCACTCTTGAAACCTACCCCTCAACAGAGAAAACAAAACCCTTGTTGTCCAAGCTTTTTTGTTTGTTTGTTTTTTTGAGAACTGTAGAACTGGCTGTCCTGGAACTCACTCTGTAGACCAGGCTGGCCTCGCCTCGAACTCAGAAATCTGCCTGCCTCTGCCTTCCAAGTACTGGGATTAAAGGCGTGAGCCACCACTGCCCGCCTGGTTGTCCAAGCTTTAGTGTGTCACATATACCCTTTCGTCCACACTTCTTTGCTTGCTCACCAGCAAGCCCCAACCAGGGCCAGCTCTACCTGCTGCCCAGGCAAGCTGCAAGGCCTGCTCTCATGACTATTGCAGCTGGTGAGCACATGGCCAGTTCTCCCTGTCTCATGACCCCAGTTCTCCCACCTGCATAGGTGTTGAGGGACTAGGGAGGGGAGGAAGTCATCTGTCCTCCCTTGTGTGCACTACCACAAAGGAGAGGCAGGGCCTGCTTTCCAGAGTGCTGCAGCAGGTGACGGGTGGGGCCAGTTCTCTTCTGCTCACAAGACCGGATTAGGGTCAGCTCTCCCACCCACTGACAGTGGCAAGGGACAAACACTTTCTCATCACTTATTCATCCACCTACCCACCTGCTTCCTTCCCACTCACCTGCAAGAGTCCCTAAAAGTGTGATTGCATGCTGGGAAATAAACCTTGAATAATAAACCTTGAGGTGGGAATGAACTTGGTTGGTTTAGCTCAACTTTGTCTGTCTGGATCAAACTTCAGAAGTCTGATGCTAGGCAGTTTATTACAAGCATATTGAAACAGTACAATTTGGAAAAAAGTTTCTAGAAACAATCATTCCAATTCCAGGTGCACAATAAAGCAACCCTGCATGTTCAACACCCCTGGTTTCCTGAGTGCTTATTTGTGAGTAAAAGGACCTGGTGCACTATGCATCCATCCACTCACCTACCTGTATACACCCATATATTCCTCTATCTGTCCAGATAACCACTTATCCATCTAACCATCCTTCCATCTGGGCTCCCATTCATCCACCTATCTTTTCATCTAGACACATATCCACCCATCCAGCTACCTACTACATACCCATTCACATAATCATGTCTGGAATATCCATCCATCTATCTTCTCACCCATCTATATGGAGAATGACCCAATCCACATATTATCTAGGTGCCCACCATCTATCTAGAAACCCATTCATCTACTCACGCACCCATCCATCCGACAAGCACCGCCGAGTGCTACCATGTGCTCTTGAAGTTAGGAGTCCATACTCTGTCCTCAGCGAGCCCAGACTTCAGTGGTTACATCCAAGCTGTTGGGCTTCAGGGAGCTTTTCACCCTCTCTGTGCCATTTTCCTCATTGTGAAAGGGGCTAATAAAGACATGTTTCACCTGTGGCTTGTTATGAACATGCAAACGATAATAAATGTAGCAAACTGTGCTAGTCAGACCTTCTGGTTGTCATGAAGACCTGAGAAAAACAATAGACAGGGGAGAGATTTGTCACCTGTCTTTTTTCTGGGCCCTTTGGGAGGCATAGCACCATGGTGGCGGGAGCCTTGGCCGAGGTTATTCATGGTAACCAGGAAGCAGAGGAAGCTGGTGTCCTTTCATTCCATCAGGCTCTTGTCCTATGCCCAGGTACCCCCACATTCATAGTAGGTTTTCCTCACCTTATTTAATTCATTCTGGAAATGCCTTCACAGAAACAAGCCAGAATGTGTCTTACTTTTCTCCCAGGTGGTCCTCAGTCCAGTAAAATTGACAGTCAAATTAACAGTCACACCAGGCATGGTAGCAGCACAAGCCTTGAATTCCAGGACTCTGGAGGCAGAGGCAGGCAAATCTCAGTGAGTTCAAGGCTAGCCTGGTCTGCAAAGCAAGTTCTAGGACAGCCAGGGGTATACAGAGAAACCCTGTCTTATAAAACAAAACAACATAAAAAGATGGTTCAGTGGGTAAAGGTGCTTGCTGTCACACCTAAAGACCTGAGTTCCATTCCTGGGACCACATGTTAGGTCCTCTGACTTACACATATTGCATTTGAGTCCCCCTTTCCCAACAAAATAAATAAACATGATTACAATTTTTAGAAAAGATTAACTCAGTACTGATAAATTCAATTCTATTCAGTCACCCCTCCAGTTTCTTCTTGCCAACAGCCAAGGCCACTGTGTAAGGATTCTGACCTACTTCAGCAGGCCCACGGAGCACTGTGCCAGGAACTGTAATAAAAGAAGATCCTATTGGGCAGCAGGAGCTGGCAGCTGTGGAGCTGCAGCTGCACCTCTCCTGTGTCTGGGGATCCAGATGGCAAACCCAAGTGGGTGTCGGCTGCTGCAAGTTTTCCAAGGATGACAGCCTGGTGGACGAAATTGAAAAAATAGGAAGATGCTTGGCTGATAGGAGAGCTTTGAGTGGAGAGGAACTTTCTAGAATTGCTAGGGGACTGCTCTTTTTGTTTTGTTTTGTTTTGTTTGTTTTGGTTTTTCGAGACAGGGTTTCTCTGTGTAGCTCAGGCTATCCTGGAACTCACTCTGTAGACCAGGCTGGCCTCGAACTCAGAAATCCGCCTGCCTCTGCCTCCCAAGTGCTGGGATTAAAGGTGTGCGCCACGACCGCCCGGCCACACATTGCTCTTATAGAAGAACTGGCTCAATTCCCAGCACCTACACTTCAGGTTGGAAATAACATGTAACTCCAGTTCCAGGAGATCCAGCATCCTCTTCTGACCCGTGGCTCTTGCATACATGTGGTGCATATAAACCCATGGAGATACACACAGAAGCACATAGAAATAATACATAAATCTTGAAAAAAAATTGCTCCCTGAAGCATTTAACCAGTTCATTCCTGGTCAAAACCTAGTTTGAACCACCATTCCCTAACATTTCCTCTCTTCTGTGGTCTCTATTCTTACTCAGCAGAGATGCTGACGGTGGTAATGATGGAGGCAAGGTCTCATGTAGCCCAGATTGATCCTCGTCTTAGTTTGGGTTTTATTGCTCTGAAGAGATACCATGACCACAGCAACTCTTATAAAAGAAAACACTTAACTGGGGCTGGCTTACAGTTTCAGAGGTTTAGTCCATTATTGTCATGGCAGAAGCATGGCAGCATGCAGGCTAACTTAATGCTGGCAAAGGAGCTCAGAGTTCTGCATCTTGATCCTTTAGGCAACAGGTGCAACAGGTCTTCCTGTGACTTTGAGCCACTGAGCCTGGCTTGAGTGTTCAAAACTTCAAGGCCCTCTTCCCAAGTGACACACTCCCTCCAACAGAGCCAAACCTAATAGTGCCGCTCCCTATGGACTTGTAGGGCTCACTTTTATTCAAACCACCACAGTCCAGAACTCTCTGTGCAGTCAAGGATGACCTTGAACGTCTTTTTTTTTTTTTTTTTTTTTGGTTTTTTCGAGACAGGGTTTCTCTGTGTAGCCCTGGCTGGCCTGGAACTCACTCTGTAGACCAGGCTGGCCTCGAACTCAGAAATCCACCTGCCTCTGTCTCCCAAGTGCTGGGATTAAAGGCGTGCGCCACCACTGCCCAGCGACCTTGAACGTCTTATCTGCCTGTCTCCACCTCCCTGAGGTCTAGGAGACAGGTATGCACACTACTCCCACTTTATGTGATGCTGGGACTTGAACACAGGGTGTTGTGAATGCTAGGCTAGCATTCTACTAGCTGGGTTATCCCCCCAGCTTAGCATAGGGGACTTTCTTTTCTTTTTTTTAAATGGTTCTTTGGTTTTTTTTGAGATGGGGTCTCTTTATGTAATCTTCGCTGTTCTAGAACTCTCCATGTAGTCTAGGTAGACCTCGAACTTACAGAGTTCTGCCTGTCTCTGGCTCCCCGGTGCTGAGATGCCTGGCTAGAGGAATTGCTTTGTTAAATGGTTCTATCCTCCCATGTCACTTGGTTTCAGGGTTTGTACTGTGGTAACAATGGTGAATTTTCACACTTAAGCTGTCGCCTGTGAGAAGAGGAGTTCCAGAGCCGTGATGTCATGTTTGCTTAGCTATTTTATCAGGTTTCTGTATTTCTCACACTTATAATCTTTATTGCACCCTAATCTCTTCCAATCTCCCAACACTAGGTAAGAGAGAAAAAAGGTTAGAGGGGGAAGGGTGTGTGGGTCTCTTTAGAGTACTTCCTGCTGATTAGGGATTGAGCTTCTCGGGGGCCAGTCCAACCTTTGTCCTCAGGAGTATCTCCAATTTCTCAGTCTCTTTGCTCATGAACACTTAAACTGCCACAACTTCTATGTCGTTGTCTGCTGCTGCTGCTGCTTTTTCTTCTTCCCTCCCTCCCTCCTTCCTTCTTTCTCTTGGAGTGCCTCTCGCCCCTCTTGGGGCTGTGGCATTTATACCTTCTCCAGAGTCCCCAGGTTACATTTCTACAGCCAGCAAAGATCCTGCCCCTCCTAGAGCACGAGACAATCATAGTTAGTGGCTGTGGAGAATCTGAAGCAGTCCCATAGCCCATACCTGGGATTAAAGCAAAAACATATTCACATAAAACAACTGGGTTTTTAAAGAAATCAAAATTCTTACTACAGATCCAATATGAGTAAAAGTTGGAAATCTGGGGTTTCTGGGTCAGGACCCCTCATCCTTTGAGCCTTCCCGGCTGGCCTTGAACTTCTGATGCTTCTGCCTCTAACTCCCTAATGCATGTGCTGCTGCACTTGGTTAATGAGTGTTGGGCATTGAACCCAGTGTTTCTTGCATGCTATGCATACATGCTATCTGGATTTTCAGCAATTCCTTTGGCTGGAATTTGGAAAAGGCCACATTTTAGGTAGAGCCAGGATGAGGATGGAGGTGGAGGGGTTTGAATGTTATCTGAGAGGTGGCAGAGGGAAGTTCAGAATTAGGTTTGGTTTCCAGTCCAGTTAGCTAGGTAGATGTTATTCTTACCATCCCATGTTCTGCTCCATACAGGGCTCCTGGCACAGGCCTGTTAGACACACAGATCCATGTGAGCTGTTTCTGTGCCTGTAGAAGGAGAGTCCAGAGCAATTGCCAGTTTTCTGGAACTCTCGTAGTTATGACAACCACACACTAAACATTCTCAAGCTTCAAATGCTCGGTCCCTTTGCACAGGTTCCCCATGTTATATTTGATATTCCCAGACTGGAAGATGAGGATGCATAGGCCACGGCCACCTTCAAGAGAGTCTAAGACCTTGTGAGTTAGACAGTGAAGTGAGAGGTGCAGACCTAGCTCCAGGTTCTCCTTATGTCCCTGTATCCTCCTTTCTGGGTATTTCCCCCATTAGTGACAGGAGTAGAGATGGTCCCTAGGAGAGAGGGCTGTGAATACTTTGCTAACTGCAGGCTAGTTAGCCTGCCAGGGGCTGTGTTGTGAAAATGAGATAGAACCTTTAAAACGGAGCTTCAGAGCCATACGGTAGATTGTAGTGGATGCCTGGAATGAGAGCTGTGGATACCTACACTGAGGGGCAAGTGCTTGGTTCCAGATGCACGCATAGCTGGAGGACTTGGACCTTTGTGTTAGAGACACTTGCCTTTCCTATCCTCGTTCTTGTTTGTCTTCTAAGTAGGTTAGCTCCTCTCTTGTCAGCATGCAAACTCCCTTCTTTCCTGCCTTCCCTGAACACTACTGCCAAGCTCTCCCTGCAGCGATAGTTCCTAAGACCTTTTTCTGAGTGTGTGGGGTGCACAGTACCGACTCCTCGTGGCCCAGCTTAGAGGAGAGGCAAGTATGTTCAATTTGAGCTGTGGCTTGCAGCGGCAGGAAGCCCCCGCCCTGCGGTAAGCAGGGGAAGCCGCAGGAGCTCCAGACTTCCGGACTTCGTGGACTTCCACCAGTGGCACTAAGAGAGTCCAGCGCAGGCACAGGTCAGGACAGGCATACTCTAACTATTAGCTTGGCGACACAGCCTGGAATAACAGGAGAGGCACATAAGTACATTCTCACCTATCTTTAACTGCAGAGAGCTCCGATCTGCAGTTGACTGTGCTGAATACCAGCAGCAGTCAAATAGGAAGGGAGAAACACAGGTGGGCCCTTTAAGGCGCTCCGCCTCCTCTAATTTTTCTGACCCTCGTCGCCGCCCGTTGCCCCGCCCCTCACGCACGCGCAATCCCTCCCGCCTCCCGCGCCGCTGCCGCCTAGTCCACCAGCTCGTCTGCTCTCGCGCTCACGGCTCGTCGACGAGACGCCAGAGCGCCCGGCTCCGCCGCGGCCCCGGCAGGTAAGCGAATGACCCAGTTCTGCGGCGCGAGGCGGGCGGCGGCCACGTGGGCCTTCAGGCTCCGGGTCCACAGCGCCGCACGTGTTTCGTGGGCCTCGGGCCGGGCCCGGCTCCGCATTTGCGGCCGCGCCCCGGCCTCGCCGCCCCTTGTGGCCGCCACGGCCTGCTACTTCCACTGTGGCCCCTGCTACGCCCCTAGACCCTTAGTCCTGCGAGCTCCTCGAGGCTCACACCTCAGGCTAGCTTCCCTGGACGTTCACTGTCTCTCATCGGGACACCCAAGCAGCAAGCATCTCGCAGGGTTTTTTTTTGGCCACTTGGCACCTCTCATGCTGCCAGCACAACCGGTGTGAAGCCAAAGCTACTAGGACCTAGGTATCCAGGAGCCCAGAGTGGATGGGTTGGAGCTCTTTGTTAGGTTACCTACTGCATTCACCTGAGTGACTGAACCATTCTGACTTCCCATACTTGTGTACTCAGTGTCTAGGGTGGTAACCAGGAATCTGCATTTGATTGGAGGGAGACTGATGGCTGCTGTCCTTCCATGGTCAGACTTACTCTAGTGTAAACCTGAGGCTGTGGCTGCCAGTTAACTGCCTCCTTTGTCCCAGAGCTGTCCTCCCCAAGTCCTGCTTTTCCTGTGACCTTAAAAACACCCCCTGTCCAGTGGAATTGGAAAGTGGTGGTTTCCTTTGAGACGGTTTCAGGTGGGTGCCGGCTTCACATTTAACTGCTTTGAATTCCTGAGCCTCCTGAATGCCGTGAATGACTGACTAATGTTGTTGTTCTTTCTTTTCCCTTTTTTGCTTTGTTTTTTGGTTGGTTGTTTGGGGCCTTGAACTCCGCCCACTCCATTAGAGCTCTGCATCCTTAGAGCTGGTGCTACAACCAGTGTCTTCATAAGTT
The DNA here is from genome assembly GCA_021653895.1 of Mastomys natalensis. Lineage (NCBI taxonomy): Eukaryota > Metazoa > Chordata > Mammalia > Rodentia > Muridae > Mastomys > Mastomys natalensis. The sequence continues at coordinate 773,288 of JAJTUV010000252.1, read as the reverse complement.
AATATTTGGCTTCCGGAAAGACCCAGTTTATAAAGGGTCGGTTGTTGGTTTGCTTGTTTGCAAGGTCATCCCCCCCCCTTCTTGGTGAGTCTCTATATGCTAAAGGAGGCTGCTTAGTTCCTAGAGACTTCCCACCCAAGGGATCTGCTCTATACCGTTGGCCTTTTATTTCACTGGAGTAGGGAGATGAGATAGTCCTTGAAAGGGACTTTCTAGCCCTTCTCATTACTTAAGTCTTCTTGGCTCCTCTTGCTACCTGTATGGTCCACAAAGTGGTCACAATGGGAACTCATGGCAATAATTGCATTAATAAGCTCCAGGTCAGGCCTGGTAGTTGAGTTACACCAACCATACTAAGGTTAAGACAGGTTTTTGAATACTGGTGCATATAGCAAGACCCTGTCTCCAAAAAGCTGAAAACACTAAGCAGCTGGTATTTCCTGGGCACAAGGGATTTGTTTTGTGGAGAGTCCTGTGGGACCTACCATAGTCCATCCTTGCCCCTGGGCTTGAGCTACAGCAGAATTTGACCTTGATGGAGCTGGCCGCAGTTAAAACAGCTTGGTTGCACCTGTGCCGTGTGTGGGTGACGTTAGTGTTCAGACTCCAGGATTGAAGACTTTGAGACATTGTTCTCTTTTTTGTTGCTGTTTTAGTTTTTTTGTTTTTGTTTTTTTGTTTTTTTTGGAGACAGGGTTTCTCTGTGTAGCCCTGGCTGTCCTGGAACTCACTCTGTAGACCAGGCTGGCCTCGAACTCAGAAATCCGCCTGCCTCTGCCTCCCAAGTGCTGGGATTAAAGGCGTGCACCACCACCGCCCGGCAGCATTGTTCTCTTTTGTGTCCTCATCTTAGACTTACCTGAGGTGTATGTGAGATTTCAGGTTTAATCTCAAAGCTATACTTTACATCGTGATTGTTCCCTACATTGATGGCTGAGGAATCCATGAGCAGTGATGTTTGAGTAGCTCTTTGTTAGAGGAGTACGTATTTCCCAGTCACGTGGTGTGTGGTGTGTGTTTCTGCGATGCATTCAGGTGCTGAGACCTGTAAACTGCAGTAAACTATAGCAGTTGTACAGGTGTTTGGGCAGAGTCTGTCCAGCTGACTGAAATAACTACTTTCCCTCAGCTTTGCAGCTTCATCTGGTTTGCAGTTTCGCTGCTGTTCTTCGTGCTGCTCCTCCTGAGGTTTCCTATGGGGGCAGTGGCTAATTTGCTTTACTGTTTAGCTTTTTTTGTAGTACTCTGTGCACTGAGTCCTTGAGCTCTATGAGCTCTTAGCATTGTAGAAGATATTTTACAGGCTGCTGAGGTAGAGGCCAGTGGGTACATACTCCTGTGTTTTGTCAAATTCTTTGGGTGTATTTTAAATTTTGGGTAAGTTCCCAAACTTCAAGGTCTACGTCCTGTCACTTGACCTGTTGTTTCTGTTTTAAAAGCTGTGTGGAGGATACTTTGAAACAAAGCTCACATTCCTGTGCACATGTGTGCACATACTGCAGTGGGAAGCCTTCTTGAAGGTTAAGTCTTAGGCTCACAGAGGAGTCAAGAGTAGGCAATCACACAGTGTCTGAAGCTTCAGCCTTGGGATAGGGTGACAGTTATCCCCAGCTTGGAACAGTTTATTTGTTGCAGGGTTCAATGTGGTGTTCTTCTCCTTTGACCCTTTTTCTTGGGAGTCTTTTTATTTTTTAAAGATTTATTTATTTTACGTTTATGAGTACAGTGTAGCTAGCTGTCTTCAGACACCAGAAGAGGGCATCAGATCCCATTACAGATGTGCTTACTGGGACTTGAACTCAGGACCTCTGGTAGAGGAGTCAGTGCTCTTAACTACTGAGCCATCTCTCTAGCCCCAGAATCATTGTTTTTTATTGGGGGGTGTCTTATGCATGTTAGGTGAATACTCTTCCACGAGTTGCTACATCTCAGTCCCAAGAAGCTTTTTGTGTTTTGAGACAGAGTTTCTCTGCGTACCCCTAGCTGTTCTGGAATTCCCTCTGTAGACCAGGATGGCTTCAAACTTAAGATCCATCTGCCTCTGCCTCCCAAGTGCTGAAATTAAGGCATGTACACCAGGCAAATTTTATTTTACTTTGGTTTTCTCCCCTCTACATATAAGTCTGTGTACCATGTGCATGTAGTCCCTACAGAGGTCAGAAGAGGATGGCAGATCCTCTGAGCTGGACTCAAAGATAGTTGTAAGCCCACAAGTGGGAATCAAACTTAGGTCAGCATTTGGTGAGCCTAACTACCGAACCATTTCTCCAACAAGCTTTGTTAAAGAGGATTTGTTTATATATAGGCCCATACTATAGAGTACGGTTTAGCTGACGGCCTCTTCCATTGTGACTCCCCCTTCACGGTGTCCTGCCCTGTGGGCTTCAGAGCCATGGCCACAGAGGAGAAGAAGCCAGAGACAGAGGCTGCAAGAGCACAGCCCACTCCTTCCTCATCAGCCACACAGAGCAAGGTATGGCCCAACAGGACCACTGCAGTAGACAGGCTGGAGAAATTCTCAGGGATGTTATTTCATTAGGCTTCTCTGCCTAGTGAGGTATGCTGCCAGTGTGAGTTTCTGATCACACAGCAGTGTTTACACAGAGCAGCTAGGTGCCACATCAGGGATCCCAGACCTAAGATGAGGGTGGGGAGATTTATCAAAAAGTAGTTTGTTTTGAGGCAGGGTCTCCCTGTAGTCCTGGCTGGCAAGGAACTCAACATGTAGACCAGGCTAGTATTGAACCTGCCTCTGCCTCCCTCTCCCTTCCATGTGCTGGGATTAAAGACATGCAACACCATACCAAAAAATTGCAAATTCTTGGTGTGCTAAGGTGGGGACTCCAGGTGAAAATAGGAGCTTTGAAGAGAAGTGATAGGCTCAGTCTGACAGTTTGAAGGGTGACATTAGATGAGGTTTTAGTAAGTTCCTGTGTATGGGTTTGGAACCAGCTAGTGCTTGATTACACTTTGGGCATCAAGTGAGTTGATTGGGTGGTGGTAGTTTCCTCTGGCTAATCTGTACTTTTTCCCACAGCCCACACCTGTTAAGCCAAACTATGCCCTGAAGTTCACCTTGGCTGGCCACACAAAAGCTGTGTCTTCTGTGAAGTTCAGCCCCAATGGGGAGTGGCTAGCAAGTTCATGTGAGTATCCTTCAGTCCTTTGACTGGTGGAGAAGCAGCCTGAGCTTTGTCTGAGGAGGGAGGATGAGGAGACTGCACTCACTGTGTTACTTGTTACTGGTCTCTGGGTTGGTTAGCATTCAGCGTGTTTGTATGGAACTGACTTAATTGCCTGTTCATATGCTATTGCCCCTCTGCAGTGAGGGGCATACATACCTCTGTGTCCACGAATTGAGCAACCCAGGCCTTACTTTAGGGGAATGCACAGCCACAACCTTCTCTGACCCAGTTCTCTTTCATTCCTTTCAGCTGCTGATAAACTCATTAAAATTTGGGGAGCATATGATGGAAAGTTCGAGAAAACCATATCTGGTCACAAACTGGTAGGTTTCCTATGAGGTGGACTAGGTGTTGAGCAGGGTGGCTGGGTGCCCTGGCTGTCCTGGGACTTACTCAAGCTGGCCTTCAACTTGGAGATCTGGCTGCCTTTATTCCAACTCTCTAGTACAGGGATTAAAGGTGTGCACCAAGTGGTTTGTCAGGATTGTTTTTAAGTCTAGTGAGTACAGGGTCTTACTAAGTAAGTAGTCCAGGTTGGTCTGGAACTGCAATCCTCCTGCCGAAGAATCAGGCTTGCACTATCACACCTGGCCTCCTTATATTTTTAGTGCAAGCACAAGTACTTTGAGCCTCCATAGGTAAGTGAGTCTAAGAAGTTTGGCAGAGCTGAATGTAGTAGCCTTTTATTTTGGGCCAGGTGTTTTGTGGTGCTAACACTGGCCGGATTTCCTGAAAGCATGGTGTATAAATTGGTAGGGCTGATCTTTTACTGGTCATTTGGATTTGTCCCACAAGGTGGTAACCAGCTGTGTTTTTTTCCTTCCCAAGGGAATATCTGATGTAGCGTGGTCATCAGATTCTAACCTCCTTGTGTCTGCCTCTGATGATAAAACTTTGAAGATTTGGGACGTGAGTTCTGTAAGTGACACTGGTCTTCCAGGGTGTGCCCATAGTTGAGATGAGTTGGCTGTGGATGGCTGGTCTCGGGTAGGTCTTCAGATGTGCTAGAAGCTTGTATCTGGGAATCTAGGCTCTGGAAGTCACAGGCTTTGGTATGTTATATGTGCTTTAGGGAAAGTGTCTGAAGACCCTAAAGGGCCATAGTAACTACGTCTTCTGCTGCAACTTCAACCCCAGTCCAACCTCATCGTCTCAGGGTCTGTAAGTGCGTGGGTTTCTCCTCTAAGGGTGATGTGTATAGTGTCATATTTTGGTGCTTGGTTGGGGTGGGCAGTTTGGCTTCTGGTGGGGACAGGTTCTGGGTCTCAGAGATCACACTGTTGCTGCTCCTGTTCCTGTAGAGTCACTTTTAATGTCCTGTCTCACCTTTAGTTTGATGAAAGTGTGAGGATATGGGACGTGAAGACAGGGAAGTGCCTCAAGACTTTGCCTGCTCATTCCGACCCAGTCTCAGCCGTAAGTCCTCCTAACATGCTCAGCAGAAGTTCCTCTAGATGGGTTAACTTGATTTGCTCACAAGTGGCATCAGAATGACCGGAGGCCAAAATATCTCTTGGCCCTGTGTGCTATGGTGGGTGGGGTATAGCGGGGAGCACCATGGGACACTTTGTGGCCTGGGAGGTAGATGACAGAGATTTTCAAGGGGATGTCCTTGAATGGGCTTTTTCAGAATGGAGGTGACTGTTTGGAGAATAGGAAACCATGAGAAATTTGAGTAGATTAGCTTTCATGAGTCTGTTGGGATCCTAGGGCTTCTATTTTTCTGATAAAACACAGTGACCAGAAGCAACTTGGAGTGTCTTAAGTCTGTGTTATTGTGGCTATGATGAAACACCATGACCAAAAACAAAGTAGGGAGGAAGGGTTTATTTTCCTTATATTTCCATATCGTAGTCTATCACTGAAGGAAGTCAGGACAGGAACTCAAGCTGGGCTGAAACCTGTAAGTAAGACTGATAAGAGGTCATAGAGGAGTGAGTGAGTGCTGTTAGCAGGGAGGTCAACACTTTGACTTTAATCTCAGCACTTAGGAGGCAGGAGCAGGTCTGATGTACAGGGTAAGCTCTAGGACAACCTGGGCTACTACACAGAGAAACCTTGTCTCAGAAAAAAGTGAGTGCTGCTTACTGGCTTGCTTTTCACGGTTTCCTCAGCCTGCTTATAGAACCTGGGACCACCAGCTCATTCTGCTGGGCCCTCTCCCATCTGTCACTAGTTAAGAAAATGTCCTGCAGGCTTGACTTATGAAACCCAAACTTATGAAGGCATTTTTTTCGTAACTTCTTTTTTTTTTTTTTTTTTTTTGGTTTTTTTCAAGACAGGGTTTCTCTGTGTATTCCTGGCTGTCCTGGAACTCACTCTGTAGACCAGGCTGGCCTCGAACTCAGAAATCCACCTGCCTCTGCCTCCCAAGGGCTGGGATTAAAGGTGTGCGCCACCACCGCCCGGCTTGTGTGTTTTTTTAATTGGAACTTTTATTTACATTTCAGGTGTTTTCCCCTTACCCCTTTTCCCCCTCCCGGCCAGGAACTCCCTATCCCTTCCCCCCTCCTCCTGCCTCTATGATGGTGTACCCACACCCACCCTCCTCAGAACCTCACCTCCCCACCCTCGAATACCACCCCCCATGATGTTCAGCCTTCATGGGACCAAGAATCTCCCACTTATATATAGCTCCCTTGCATATATAGCTGGAGCCATGGGTCCCTCCCTAAGCGCTCCCAGGCTGGTGGTTTAGACCCTGGGGGTTCTGGTTGGTTGGTATTGTTGCTCTCGTCATGGGGTCCCGTACCCTTTCTATTCCTTCAGTCTTCACTCTATCTTCTCTGTTGGGAACCCCATGATCAGTTTAATGGTTAGCTGTGAGCATCTGCCTCTGAATATGTCAGACTCTTGCAGACCTCTAAGGAGACAGTTATGTTAGGCTCCTGTCAACATGCACCTCCTGACACCCACATCATCTACCTTTGGTGACTGCACATGGGATGGATACCCAGGTGGAATGGTCTGCAGAGTGTCTTAGAGTTTTTATTGTTGTGAAGAGACACCATAACTACAGGAACTCTTATAAAGGAAAACATTTAATTGGGGCTGGCTGACTGACAGTTCAGTGGTTTAGTCCCTTATCATCATGGTGGAAACATGATGTCATGGTGGCAGATATCATGCTGGAGAAGGAGCTGAGAGTTCTACATCCAGATCACCAGGCAGCAGGGAGAGAGACACAGGGCCTGGCTTGGGCTACTGAGACCTCAGAGTCCCCTCCCAGACACGCTTCTCCAGCAAGATCACACTTCCTAATAGTGCTACTCCCTATGACCCTATGGGGGCTACTTTCTTTGTTTTTTTTTTTTTTTGTTTGTTTTTTGTTTTTTTTCGAGACAGGGTTTCTCTGTATAGCCCTGGCTGTCCTGGAACTCACTTGGTAGACCAGGCTGGCCTCGAACTCAGAAATCCGCCTGCCTCTGCCTCCCAAGTGCTAGGATTAAAGGTGTGCCCTACCCCTGCCCAATAGATTTTTTCATTTTATACTTTCACACCACAGTTACATCATTGAAGGAAGTTAGGACAAGAACCTGGAGACAGGAGCAGGAACAGAAGCAAGCCCTGGAGGAAAATTGTTTACTGTCTTATTTGTGCCTTGGTCATCTTAATTTTTTATACATGCTGGGACCACCTGCCTAAAGGTGGCATCATAACAGTTGAAGCCCTGTATCATTCATGAATCAAGGAAACACCTTGCATTGCTACAGTCCAGTCTTAACAGACATGTTCTCAATTAAGATTTCCTCTTTGTAAATATGTGTAGGTTTGTGTCAAGTTGATGACTCAATGCCCCTCAAAATTAATGCCCAGCCTCAATTGAAGCTCCTTCATATACTCTTCCTAGATATAGCCTTGGCCTGTGAGTTGTCATTGTTATCAATGTCCCCTTAACTGTTTACTGTGCCTCATCCCCAACAGAGAGTCCTATTAACTAGTCCAGGGTGGGTCTGAGTACCCTGTGGGCTAGCTTGCTTGCTTGTTTCTCTGAGGTGCTACCTGCACATTGGCTGCATGGAAAAGTCAGGTGTCCACGTTGACCTCCTTACCCTATTATGTCTTAGTAAGAATTTATTTTGTATATTAAAAACAGAGATAAATGTGGATAGTTGTATTGCCTTGACCTAAGAGGAGCTCTGAGAGACTGACAGTTGTGGCTGAGTGACTGTTCAGGATCTGGCATACACTTGTCAACGGGAGAAATGCTTTAGAGACCAGGCTGACCCATCAGGTCTGCGATGGCAGAGTCTCTGGAACCTGAAGGCTGCTTGTAAGTTTCTTATATACCTGTGAGCCTAAGAAGCTAAAGCTGGAACATTTCTCAAGTTTGTCACCATACCATGCATTGAGAGTTCATTTGTAAAAGTTTATCTTGGGCCACAAAGTTGGGATTCAAAGTTACAGAAATTTGGTAGATGGACTGAGTTCCTGGCACTAAGATTTAAGCAGGGTTGGAATTGACCCAGTATCTGGTACATAGGTAGAGTGCTTGCCCAGCATGCACCAGTCCTTGGATTCCATCTCCACTATTGTATAAAACACGGGCATGGTATTACATGCTTGTAACTCCAGTACTGCAGCAGAGGCAGGAAGATTAGGAGTTAGAAGCTATAGCTGCATAGTAGATTCAACCATAACCACGTGATCTTTTCCCAAAAAAGTAAGAAGACAACCACTGAAAACAGTAAGTTTTAAGGGCCTGGAGTTACCTGAAGGGCGGGCTCCAGGGACTCACAGTGAAATTTGGATAGTGGCCTGAGCATCTCTTGAGACACAGTTTATGGTGGCCTGGGTGTCATTGCTGGCACTCAGGCTGATGAGTGAGCACGGAGCACCTGTGAACCATTCTAGAAAACTGGGTGTCTCTCCTGACTTTGAGCTCTTGCTTTGTGCTGGTGAGAAAGAAGGTGCCCCCTCCCACCCCCCCAAGTTGTATTAGCTTTGCTAGGTTGTCAGGTGCTCAAAAGGGTGAGCTCTATGGGCAGGATGCCCCCAGGATCCAGAGACACTACTGATTAGAAGTCAGCTTTTCTTCCTTCTCTAATTTGTAGGTTCATTTCAACCGTGATGGGTCATTGATCGTTTCCAGTAGCTATGATGGCCTCTGGTAAGTGAGAGTCTCTTTCATGTAGTGAGTGACCTGTTGTGCTGTTCCAGCTCTGTGCTGTAGCAAAAAGAGGGGACACGTGCCTCATCTTCCAGAATCCTGTGCTCCACTTGAGGTTGCGGGTTATTAACAGGCCTGGTACAGAGTTCGGGGATGAAAAGCTATGGCGGAGCTAGTGGAAATGGTAGATGATAGGTGAGGCCACCCAGGGCAGAATGAGAGCAGTGAGCTCCTTGCATGCCCCTGAGTGTGCCCTTTCAAAGTTGTAGAAAGTGAGTTAAAGGGCTGAGCCTTTGTGGTGAGTGCAGTGGTGCTGTTCACAGGTCCCATGAGTCCTCAGCAGGTGGACCACCCACCAGATCCTGTTGTGTGGAAGAGAGAAGCAGCCAGAGGTGTGGTCTCTGCAGAGCTTTTAGCAGTGGATGGTTATAGATGTGACTGTTAGGTAGAAGTGCTTAGGGTTCTTCAGAAGACAAGGGAGAGTGTAGGTCACAAGAGGCAGGCTTGGGAGTACAGTGCCACTTGTACTCTGAGCTTGGAGACTGTGTATGTGTTGATGTTCTGTGTTGATGAAGTCAGTAAAGCCAGGTAAGTAATGTAGCAGGTGAGTGAAGCACAGTGTCGCTGTGTGGCAGGGTCGACGGGCTGCCTGAATCCCTGTACTCAGGGCCCTGGCTTGGGTGCTGTTAAAATATACCTGAAAAGTGTTTGAGCTGTGCAGCAAATCCTCAGAATTGAAGGTCAGAACAGGGAAGAGTGGCCTCGAGCAAACCAAAGGAACTCGAAACTTCTGGGCCTCAGGCAGCACTGTGACCAAAAGGCAGAAAGGACATAACCTAGACATAACAGAGAGAAGGTGACTTGAATTAAATTTATTTCTGTGCTGCTGCAGGTGGAGCTGAACCTTGTTAGAGTTGCTCAGCTGGAGCTCTGCCATCTGACTGCACAGGGTCGGACTGAGTTGGGACTTAGCGAGCCAGTTGGCAACATTATTTGTTTCCTGGCCACATACAGAGAGCACTGAGTGATAGGAGCTAAACATTCTCTTCTTGGGGGTGGCACAAACTTTAGCAAAAGGACAGTTCTTTCAAAAGATAGGTCCATTAAAGCTTGTTTCAGTTGGGTTAGGCCGATGTGTTAGTGTGCTTTCGTTGTCCTAGACAGAGCAGCCCAAGATAACCCAGATAGAAGTACATTCGAAAGGAAGACAGAAAGATGGTGGAGTGGAAAGAAACAGAAAACAGTTATGTAAGGCATGCTTTGATAAGGTAGAGCTAAAAACTAAGACTAAAGATGAGCAAGATTAGCAGTAGAGAGGTAGGTACCCTGAGTTCACAGAGGACTAGAAGACTAGCAGCACACTGCATTTGGCCCCTCTTCCTAAGTGGACCCTGAAGATGTTTGCTGGAGGTGGGCTACCCTGAAGAGAGACAGGAAGTGATGAATAGAATGCTCTTGGGGTCCTGGGATCTTAAAGTCAATCAGTGATAGTCACATTCTGTAGCTCTGAAATTCGAATGCAGGCACTCACACATAAGAACAAATTTAAAAGGAACAAAAAACTAAAAAGTTGTCTGTGTGGTCCTTTTTCCCTTGCTGCATCGAATTCTTGCCATTCCCACTTGTCACTTAGGACATAAAGGTGAGCTTAAGAACAGCCAGTAAGTTGCCAGGCAGTGGTGGCGCACGCCTTTAGTCCCAGCACTTGGGAGGCAGAGGCAGGCGGATTTCTGAGTTCGAGGCCAGCCTGGTCTACAGAGTGAGTTCCAGGACAGCCAGGGCTACACAGAGAAACCCTGTCTCGAAAAATCAAAAAAAAAAAAAAAAAAAAGAACAGCCAGTAAGTGACAGGCCAGAACAGCTTCTGAGGCTTAGCTGCCCAGCCTCTCTGGACCCTCAGGACCTGCTGTCCAGCATGAAGTGTTACACATTCGCCAGGTTTCATGGTGGCTGCTCTTTTTACCTGGATTTATGATGGGAAAAGATCTCTTAATGAATGGTAAAGTGCTAGGGATATTTAGGAATGCTCTGATAGGAGAGGGCAGGAGCCATGGAGAACGAGACTGCCTGAGCACACAGACTACAGAGTTCACGATGGAGTTAGGTCAACATCAGTCACTGAGCCTGTGTGGAGAATGCACTTGGATTTCAGTTCCTTAGTGTTTTGCATATTGTACAGAAGTGATTTTTAAAACCCACAGGATTCCAGTCCCAACAGCTTCTACTGGTCGTCTACACACTTAAGGCTGAGGCATGAGGATCAAAAGTAAAATAGAGCCTGAACAGATGAGTCAGTGGGCTTGTGCTGAGAGGACTGAGCAGAGAGAGCAAGAAGGGATCAGACCAGCTAGTCTCAAGAGTGGAAGCCCTGGGGAAGAAGGAGATGTGCAGAGGCTGGGATTGGGGTCCTGTGGTTGTTTGGAGGAGAGCCTGATTACCTCACTGTGAGGAATGGTACAGGGCCTGGCCTGGGGAAGGCTGCAGATAGAGTGACAGCATGGGAGGTCAGCTTGGGAAGAAACACAGCAAAGAGCCAGTGTCCCTGCTTCTGACTGCTGAAGAAGGGTGTTGGGTAGTCAGCAAAAGTCACAGACCATGTAGTTGGAACCATGTCAAAGCCTGACATGTCCTCAGGGATGGTAGTTTCTGAACATGTTCCCTTATAAACCTACAGGGATATCCAGTACATAGATATTTTCATTTTGTAATAATTTTGCCCTCCTAACAACATACTGGCAGTTGGTGGCTCTTAAATGTATAGAGAGGATAGGAATCCTTTTGTTTGTTTGAGACAGGGTTTCTCTGTGTAACAGAGCTCTGTCCTGAAACTCACTTTGTAGACCAGGGCTGGCCTCATATTTACAGAGATCCACCTCTTGATGCTAGAATTAAAGATGTGGCCACTACTTATTGCTGAGATTTTTTTGTTGTTGTTTGCTGTGCTGACCCTACCCACCCCAAAACACACATACACAGGGATTCTCTCTGTCCCCTTGCTGTCCTTGAACTTCTTCTATATAGACCAGGCTGGCCTTGAATTTGTATGTTTCTGTTTTTTTCGAGACAGGGTTTCTCTGCGTAGTCCTGGCTGTCCTGGAACTCACTCTGTAGACCCAGGCTGGCCTCGAACTCAGAAATCCTCCTGCCTCTGCCTCCCAAGTGCTGGGACTAAAGGCGTGCGCCACCACTGCTCGGCCATGTTTCTGTTTTTTTAAGTGCTGGGATTAAAGGGGTGCCCCTTACCATCCAGCTTTATCTTTCTCTCTTTTTTTTAAAGTTTTATGTATGTGAGTACACTCTCTTCATAGACACCAGAGGAGGGAGTTGCATTCCTTTACAGATGGTTCTGAGCCACCATGTGGTTGCTGGGAATCGAACTCAGGACCTCTGGTAAAGCTGCCAGTGAGTGCTCTTAACTGCTGAGCCATCTTTCCAGCCCTAGCTTTTATCTTTAGAGACAGGGTCTCTGTAATCCTAGATGGGAGGACATGTGTCCTCAGGCGAAGTCCACCCATGTGTGCACATGTTCTCACTCAGTTTCTAGAGACAAAGTGATTGTTAAAGTTGTAGGTGAAGGTTACAGTGCAGTACTATGGGAATTGGGAGAAATGCCCTCCTAGAACTCAGTGGGATAGGTGACAGCAATCACCAGCAATTGACTTTCTCACATGTTATCTTCTGACAGCCGGATCTGGGACACTGCCTCTGGCCAATGTCTGAAGACGCTCATTGGTGAGTGTTCTATCTGGTAGGGGGTTGTGGAGGTGGGTGGCTGCCATGTCCTGCTAGCCCTTCTAGAGTATTTGTTTTCAGAAAGTCATCATTTCTTTCTGTTCCCGCTCTCCTTACTCTGCAAGACTCATGGTAACTTCCTGACTAATAAAGCTACCCATGGAACTTGTACCCCGTCTCATGCTCATGTTGAGTAGTGTCTTGTAGCTCTTTGGGACCCTACAGCCTCTACCTGTGTTTATTTACCTCAGTCTGCCAGTGGTCCCTTCTTTCCTAGAGTTGGGGATACATGTTCACTGCTAGGATGTACTACAAGGTGGGCAGGCTGTTGGAGCCAGGACAGGTCTGGGCGCACAGTTGAGTGGGCTGATGGGGTGTTGGGAGGGTGTTACTTGTCTAAGCTGGAGTTCAGAACTTTAGGTGAGCAATCTAAAGGGTTGACAGGACCTGCTTTTTGTTTGGCTTTTTGGGGGGTAGATAGGCCTTTGTGGTAAGTTGCTACCTCTTTAGACTATTAGGGAAACTAGTGTAGCTATTCTGGCCTGCCAGGTTGCTAGGATAGAATACCTGAGTTAGCAGAGAAGACAGGAGCTCATTCTCTGTTGGGGTTTAGGTGGCCGCCAACTTGGTGTGGGTATGGTGACTTCTGATATCACTCTGGCCTGCAGATGGCATGTACACCCTTTGTGTTTCTCTGTGCCCAACTTTTTTTTTTTTTCCCAGAGCTGAAGACCGAACCCAGGGCCTTGCGCTTAGGCAAGCACTCTACTACTGAGCTAAATCCCCAATCCCTCTGTGCCCAGCTCTTAATGACATGCTCACATTTAACACCCCTCACCCCTTCAACCATCACCTGTGTGATCTCTCCAAAAAAGCCACTTATCGCAGCTGTGGATATAGTCTTCATAAGTTTGGGGACACAGTCACTCTGGAATAATGGCTTTAAAGCTTTTCTTGCTTGTGTCCACTCTTGAGGCTTACTGATTTTTCAGAGCAGTCACAGATGTCAGGTAGTAATGTCCTGTCCTTACCACTCCACTACCCAATCTTCTCTTCCAGGGACCTCTCTGGTGCTAAGTTATGCAGCAGCTATTCCAACACACACCTAGTGCTTGTGTTATCAGCACGTGTAAGCATCTGCTACCCTGTGTCATCCTCCGTTCACAGGGCAGCATCCTAGGTACAGAAGTCCGACAGCTGGAAAGCTGCATAGCAAGTTTAGTCACCCTTCAGTATCTAGGAGAGGGTTATACAACTTTCCATTGATTCCCAAAGTTCCCAGATTCTCAGGTCCCTTCTGTGAGATGGTGCAGTGTACTTGTGTACTTTGTACTGCAGTTTAAATCTTGAGGTGGTTTAAAACACTAGGTATACAGATGTAACAGTTGCCAGGAGGTAGTACTTACTGCTGGAATGACGTGCAGGATATATCCAGTTTAGTCTCAGCCATCACAGGACATAATCCAGTTTAGACGCAGCCATCACAGGCAGCTCCAAGAGGTGGGAATGCTAAAGTTGGTTACTCACTTCAGCTAAGCAATTATCCCAGGGAACAGCAGCATTCAGTTTCGTGGTGCCCTCCCCTCCCTAACCCCCTTTGTTCCCCTCCAAACATACAGGATTTCTCTGTGTAGCCCTGGCTGGGCTGCAGTTCATTTTGTAAGCCAGGCTTGTCTTGAAATCAGAGATGTACTTGCTTTTGGAGTGCTGGGCTTAAAGACTGTAATACCATGCCTAGCAAAATCTATGCTTTTTTTTTTTTAAAGGAGGTCTCTTTCTTTTTTCTCTCTCTCTCTCTCTCTCTCTCTCTCTCTCTCTCTCTCTCTCTCTCTTTTGTTTCTACGTGTGGAGGTCAGGGAAAGCTTTTATTAATTAAACTCTTGTATTGTGGGGTCTGTCAGGTCTGTGCAGTGAGTGCATGAGCCAGCCGTCTCAACAGCCCTGGGGTTTGAAACTTGTAGATGCTTTGTTTTATATCTATTGTTGGCTAAACTGATCTGTGGTATGCAACCAGGTGGGTGGCCAGGATTTAGATTTTTGCAGGCATTGGGCAGTAAGGCTTAGATTGAGGTAGGCAGACCTATTTGACTCAAGGTCTATTTCTCTTCTCTCATATCTTCAGGTTTAAACATTAAGGTTTAGACATTCTTTTGCAGGGGATGGGGGGCTGTTGAGACAGTTTTTCTTTATATTCCTGTCTGTTCTGGTACTCACTCTGTAGCCCATGCTGGCCTCAAACTCTGACATCTGCCTTGCTTCCTCGCCCCAGAATGCTGGGTGGGATTAAAGGTGTGGCACAGGTCAGTGATTTCTGCAGGCCTCTGTTTCAGAGGTGGCCTGGGAAGGCGCACAGGTATTGCTCCGTGTCAGCTGATTTTATGTGCCTTCTGTGGCCTAGCTGGCCTTACTCTCTCATGTCCCTTTCAGTGTTTGTGACCAGTCACAAGAAACGGAGCCCCTGCAAACCCCCTGTGGTAATGTGTGTGTCAGGATACGCCAGCCTTTTGTATGCACACTTTAAGGCCTGGTATGCTTCCTTGGCTGGCCAGGCAGGCTCACTTCAGGACACACTCTCCTATCCCAGTAGAGGGGCAGAACCCCCAGGAGCCCATTGTGTAGAAGGATATGACATTCCTATGCCCTTGAAAGCAGCTTTAATGTGGGCAGTTTGTTGGAGACCTGCCTCCTCAGCAGTACTACACCCCAGTCTCAACCCTGCTTGCCAAATGCTGAGGCTAAAGTCAGCAACCTGGTCTTCAGGAGACAGGCACAGCCATCAAGAAAGGAGAGCTTGCTTGACTGAAGACTGGGAAGGTGTCTATAAGACCACCCTAGGTCAGGCAGCTTTCTTCAGGGGATCAGTTGTTAAGTGTTGCTGGAGAGTTTTGGGCCTCTTTTATATGTGGTGGAGGCCTGTACTGACAGGGCACTGGGTGAAGACTTAGAACATAAGTGTCCAGGGAAGGTGATGGGATGTCAAAGCTCTCTGGTGTCCTTCAAGAGTGATGGTGGCAGGGGTCTCACACAGTCGACATGGGTAACTGGGACCTGACTTGCATCTCGATTCTGCCAAGGGTCAGCCTGTTTTTCTTCTGTGTAGATGATGACAACCCTCCAGTGTCTTTTGTGAAGTTCTCTCCAAATGGCAAATACATCCTGGCCGCAACTTTGGACAAGTGAGTGCTTTGGTTCCCTGAGGAATTGAGCTCACAGCCTTCTTTGGTGGGATTCCTCTCCTGTCAATTGTGTTGTTTCTTCTCCCAGTTGTCCAGTTGAGCTTTTACATCTGCATTAGAGCTTGTTCCTGGGTTGTGGACTGAGGGGTTGAAGAGGACTGTCCACTTTCATTAGTTTTAATATGAGAAGGATTTGAGTCCTAGGCTGTTCCTGCCAGTTCCCAGTCTCTGAGCATCTTCATGTGGCAAATCTCACTGCCATACATCATGACCCCCTCTTCGGTGCTCTCTGTACAAGGTCTGCAAGACACTGAACAAACTGGCACACATTGTACAAGGTCTCCAAGGAATCATGCCTAGTCTGCTCTTGAGAGCTGCCTGATTGACATTATCACGGTTGGCCTCCCACTCCTCCCCAAGGTCGGCATGAGTCTCTTCCTGTGGCATCTGTACTGGGAGTTTTTGGAGCCAACATGGTTTTCCACATTCTGCTTCTGGCTAACCACTAGTTTGGGGAAGACAGCCAGCAATCTGTTTCTTCAGTCTGTCTCTGAGCTACCAGTACTAGGGTCCTTGTGTTTGCTTTTGTGTGTCATGGAGTGGCTGGCTGAATCATGGTTGTTGGGATATGGTGGCATCTGGGGAGGTGGGGCATGTCAAAGATGGCCTGCCCCTCACTGCCACTCTCTTGTCTTTCAGCACACTGAAGCTCTGGGACTACAGCAAGGGGAAGGTGAGCTTCAGGCATGTGGCTGGTCTAGCCTGCATGCCAGCCCCAGGTAACAGGTTGAGGATGGTGTGGCTGAACCATGAGTTGTAGCAGGAGAGACTCAGCCATCTTCTTTTGATGAGCAAGTATGGTACAACTCCCTTTAAAGACATGTTTTATGAATGACTAGTCTGCAGGTCAAAGCCTGGCTGGGCCTTGTGTATGTCTAGAATATTTTCAGAATATGTTCATGTGGTGGTCAGATGTATGTACTCAGAATTTGGAATCCTCTGGAATGAAAGCTAACCACAGGTGGTAACAATGTACATCCACCCTTTCAGTGTCTGAAGACATATACTGGCCACAAGAATGAGAAGTACTGCATATTTGCCAACTTCTCCGTGACAGGTGGCAAGGTGAGTTTCCACTGAGCTGCTGTCACCCTGCTAGCTCTCTAAGATGTCACCCATCCCGGAGGCTTAATATCTTTATGAAGCATCCCTAAGCCTGTGGAACAAACCCACACTTGCTGTTTTGGATGGAGCTGTGGTGTCTTGAACTTGGATATGGTTGAAGATGTAAGAGCAGGTGGTGACTGGATAGATCCAGTGACTGAGGGTGGCATGGGAGGCATTTAGCATGTCCCCAAATTGAGGGAATAGGTATTAGAGTGACGCCAGCCAGCTTGCCTGTGCTACCTACTCAGCATATAACCTGGTGTCTTTCTTGCCTGTCCTTGCTGCCTGCCTCCTGCTGCAGTGGATCGTGTCTGGTTCTGAAGATAACCTAGTGTATATATGGAATCTGCAGACCAAGGAGATTGTGCAGAAGTTGCAGGGTCACACAGGTGGGCAGTCATTGCAGGTGGGCCACACGGGTGGGTGGAGCTACCCAGGGGAGCCCCTCAGTTCCCTGAGGTGTTTACTTGTCTCTGGGGTTTAAGGACACACAAGCAGGTGTTGCTACTCTGTTCTCCCTGCCATCCCAGCCCTGCAGGCCTGAGAGGGCGTATGATCAGCCTTGGAAACAGCATCAAGGGCTCATATCTAGGGTCCTGGGCCTGGTTGGCTTTTGGGTCTTAAGTTAGACTCAAGCCTCCTGGGAGTATAGCTTGTTTTCCTCACTGGAGAAACTAGGCATAGATATCTGGGGACCGAAGCTGCTGGTGCTAGAACTCTGTGAATGTGGAGAATGTCTAGCCTACATTTCCTGGAGGCTCAGCCTCTTTCAGGGATGCTAGTTTTCCATCTCCCGGGCAAAGTTCAGCCTTGAGTGAGTCCAGCTGTGGAGTTAACCTCATTCTAGTTCTTTCCTGTCCACTTTCTGAGGGGTTGGGGGCAGGGATATCATGTGCTGCTTTGCAGCCCTAAGGAGTGAAGGGCTCTTTTTTCTGTAAGAGCAGTGGTCTTCAGCTGGAGTACCTTGGTTATATTTGCTGTGGAACCTGAGCACCAGGGAGCAGGCAGAGTTAATGGACCTCACGTGCCATCTCAGTAATGCCAGTATCCCTGCCCAGGTGTATAGTTACCTTTGGCTCAGGTAGAACCACCTCATGAATAGTAGGCAAGTGGGTGTCGTCAGCCCTGAGACCAGTGAGGAGGCCATGTAGACAGGAATGGGGACCCTCCTAGGGTCCTCACCAAGTGTTTTGTGCCCAACAGAGCAAGGCTAAGATGCTTGTTACTATTCCCGGCATTCTGAGCACTCCCCCTAAGTCCTGTGGCATTCCCTGTGCTCCTGAGGGCAGTGGGGCATGTGTCACTGCTGTTTATCCTGCAGTAGCACCCTGTCTAACTCTGCTTTCAGATGTTGTGATCTCCACGGCTTGTCACCCCACAGAGAACATCATCGCCTCAGCAGCGTTAGAGAACGACAAAACCATCAAACTGTGGAAGAGTGACTGCTAAGTCCTGGCTCCATGGGAGACTTCAGGAAGCCACCTGGACTGGCAAGAAACACATGTGGGCCAGAGGCATGGGACCAGGCTGGGTTGACAGCCTGGTGCACCTACTCTCTGAAAATGTCGGGTCAGGGGAGTGCACACTACCGAGTCTTGATAGCCACTGTGATATTTCTTGCCAATTCTGTCTCTGCCTGAGGAAGTTCCTGGTCTGTTCTGTGCTCAGAGGCAACAAATTTTTAATTTTTTATTACAGGAGTCAGTTCAACTCCTCATGGGTTGTTTTTCTCTGTACTTGTTGTTTTTGGTATTGTATTGCCCAGTGCACACACTGGAACAGAACCTACAGCCCTCCCCCCATCCCTGCCTCCAGCCCTGGCCTGCTTGTTCAAGTTCCCTGCCTGTACTAGTACCCAGTGTGCTTCCATGAGTTTCTGGAAACACAGAAGGTTGTAAGTTGTATCTGTATCAGTCCCTTTGGGTTTGTTTGTTTTTTTTTTTTTTTTTTTTTTTTTTTTTGGAGTTCATAGGTCAACACTGACTTCAGTGGTTGCAGTGTCTCCTTGTCTCACTGGTATCACTCAGTAAGCTATAAACACTGTAATAAAAGGTGGGTATGGACTGGGTGTGGCCCTGAGTTCCGACCAGAGCTCTTCCACACCTGGCTTTTAGAAAGCTCCTCCTTCCCAGCAGGAGCTGGAAAGATCTCTGGGAGGATGGATCCTTGCTGTGCCTTCTTCCCAGTGGCTGCTGTGGGACTGTGTGTTGCCAGAGGAAGAACCTCAGCTGAGAGTGGAAGGAAGTCTCGGAAAGGTTCTGGACCTCTAGTCCATGTGAGGCTCAGGGTCACCCGTGCAGGAGGGAGGAGTTCAATTTGGTGCTTGCCCCAGCAGGTACAGCCTCCTGCCTTGGCCTCTAAACCCACCAAACCTCTCTTAGCCCCTTCCCCAAATGGATCCTCAGGTGACCAGGACTGAAAAGAAGTGATGGCCAAGCTCAGAACTGCACAGCATTTTCACAACTGCTGCTGGCAAACCCAGGGTGACCTAGTATGGAGCAGACTGCAGAGGTTCTGAGTCCAGATGGGTGGGTGAGGTTGCTAGGGACAGGTACGGGCGGAAAGGAGATTCTGGGTTTGCTCTGGTTGCAGCAGCTTATGTATTGAAGCTAGGTCACCCTGGTCAGTAGCTGCTCGACTTCGCCTTTGCTGAGGCGTGTCCCCAGCCGTGGGCTTGATAGCCCCTCCTCCACTCCATCATGGCACACTAAGAGTCAAAAGGTGTTGGAAAAGGAACCCATATACATTGTCCTTTCCTTGAGGAAGATGATGGGCGTCACGTTGAAGAAGCCATTGTTAAAGAAAGAGGGTGGCTTGTCACACTGACAGGGTTCTGGGACCCCTAGCATCTGTTGGATAGATGTGCCTGGGTTCTGGTCAATGTTGTGGGCATGTTGCTGGGGTTTCTGGAGGGATGTTGAGGTCCTTCCAGCTGTGGCCTGGTGTGCAGCCCCCTCCTGAGGGAGGGAGCTTGCTTGCCATGTTGAGCGCAGTATCCCCAAGTATAGTTTATTTTTTCTACAGTTGAACTCTGTTGTAGATTTATGTAAAAATACATTCTCTTTTTAAAAATAAAGATTTTCATGTCTTGTAATTTTGTTCCATGTAAGTTATTTTTAAAAGGAATCCATTTTGTGTGCATACATTAGTTGTGTAGAGGTCAGAGGACAACCTGTCATTCATTCCCACCTCCTACCATGGATAGGACCCAGTTCACCAGGGTTAGGCCACTTGGCTAGCAGGCACTTAATAGCAGAGCAGGCAGTGGAAGAACATACCTTTAGTTCTAGCACTCAGGAGGCAGAGGCAGAGTCTAAGTTCAAGACCAGCCCTGTCTGCAGAGCTAGTGCCAGGATTACACAAACCATGTCTCAAATATCCAAAGGGGGAAATTTTTTCTTTTAGTAAGTTTTCAGTCAGTCAAAGTGATGCATGCATATACTAGATATTGAGAGTTCAAGACCAGCCTGGGCTATGTAATGAGACCCAGTCTGAAAAACAGCCCTTTTTTTTTTTTTTTAAATGCATGTGAGTACACTAGCTGTTACTCAGAAGAGGGTATCAGATCCCATTACAGATGGTTGTGAGCTACCATGTGGTTGCTGGGACTTGATCTCAGGAGGACCTCTGGAGAGCTGTCAGTGCTCTTAACTGCTAAGCCATCTCTCCAGGTGTCCCCCACCCCCAATTTACTTTTCTTTTTGGTAATGTACGTATGTGTGATGGTTCATGAGTGTGTAGATTCATGCTTGATAGCTCCTCACCTCAGTAGGTCTTTTACCTGAACCCAAAGCTTTCCAATTTGGCTACTCTAGCCAGGCAACATCTTGGAGCCTTGCTAGTCTCTAAGTGCTAGGAGTGCAGGCAGGCTGCTGTTCCCGCCCTGCATTTACACAAGTGCTAGAGATCCACACTGCTTCTCATGTCTATGTGGTGAACGCATTATCCTCTTGGCTGTCTTCCCTGCTCCTCAATCTGCTTAATTTACTTGTGATGAAGGATTTAGTGTAAATCTCTGAAGTACAGTGCCATGGATCCTGTGCCTTAGAGTAAGTGCTTTTGGAACTGAGCACAATCAGCTCTTCATGCAATGTTGCCCTAATTGAACAGCTTTATTATGGATTTCTGCTGGGTGCCCTGTGTACACAGGCTATGACCTTTTCTGGGCAAACATGAACCAAAGTCTACTTAAGAAGACTAGAGAACTAAGGTCCGACCAAAGTAACAATGCTATTCAAATCCAACTTGATCAGTGAATATTATAAACAAGCCTGCCAGCCGGGCGGTGGTGGCATATGCCTATAATCCCAGCACTTGGGAGGCAGAGGCAGGCGGATTTCTGATTTCGAGGCCAGCCTGGTCTACAGAGTGAGTTCCAGGACAGCCAGGGCTATACAGAGAAACCCTGTCTCGAAAAACAAACAAAAAATAAACAAGCCTGCCCAGCCTGAGTGACAGTCCTGGAGCTCCCCAAGCCACCTAGGGGTACTGGGAGGCACAAGTGGGAGTCTCTGGTTTGCATTTTAAAAACATGCCACATGGTGGCGGCACACATTTAATCTGAGGTATTTGATCCATGGATATCAGTTCAAGGCCACCTGGTCTAAAGAGCTAGTTCCAGGATAGACAGTTGCTAGACAAGCCAAAACGTTTGCTTTATATATGCTAGTGCTTTGTGTTTGTATGATTCCCATATGTGTGTCTGTTGGTTATAGAGGCCAGGAGAGGGTGTCTGATCTTGGCAACAGGAATTCTAGATGGTTGTGAGTGGCCTTATGGGTTCTGGAAGAACCCTAGTGCTCTTGAACCTTGAGCCATCTCTCCCAGCCTCTCCCTAGCAATTGTGCAATTTTAGGGAGAAGCCTTATGAATCCTGTACCTTTCAGCTAATTGGAACTAAGTTTCTTTTTGGAGTTCACCCTCCCTACAGAGAAGTGTGTTGCTCCATGGCCCAATGCCTTAAAGATTTTCACCTTCCATTTGGTAAAGAGCTGTGCTTCTACCCTTGGTTCCAGCCGTGTGGGCCTGAGCGTGACTTTCTACTTGTCTGCCTGTCAGTTCTACCCCAAGCAGGTACTATGGGCTCCTCTGAACAGGGCTGCTGTCCTGGCATCTTTGTAAGTGGGCCAATTCACCCCTAAGGTGTATCAGCTTTGAAACTCCTTGGTGTTTTGGTCGGGTTGTTTTAAAATAACCTCAAAGTTTGCATATTTATATTAATTTTGAAGTAAGGCATGCAGAGATGACATTCCATAGCTAGCATCTTTTTTTTTTTTTTTTTTTTGAGACAGGGTTTCTCTGTGTAGCCTTGGCTGTCCTAGAACTCACTCTGTAGACCAGGCTGGCTTCGAACTCAGAAATCTGCCTGCTCTGCCTCCCAAGTGCCAGGATTAAAGGCGAGCGCCACCACCGCCGGGCCATAGCTAGCATCTTAAATGCTTTGGAGAGGCCTGGCAGCGGTGGCACACGCCTTTAATACTAGCTTTGAAGTATATTTGTTAAATGCAAGCAACGGACAGATATGGCACAGGGTTCTCAGCTGCCTCAGTCACTGAGTCAGAATTTTTTAAAGATTTATTTGATAGGTATTTATTTGATAGGTATTGAGAGTTCAAAACTAGCTGAGACTCAGTCTGAAAACCCCCTTCTCTGTCTCTGTCTCTCTGTCTCTCCCTCTCTCTTTCTCTCTCTCTCTCTCTCTCTCTCTCTCTTTAAATTTAAGTGTATGTGAATACACCAGTACTAGTATCTTCACACACACTAGAAGAGGTCATCAAATCCCATTACAGGTGGTTTCTGGTAATTGAATTAAAAATCTCTGGAAGAGCAGCCAGTGCTCTTAATGGCTGAGCCATCTCTCCAGCTCCAATAAGACTTTTTTAAAAAGACAGTAGACTCTTCCAGTCTACTGCAGGTAGTTCAGTGGTAGTGTTTATCTTGATAAATACTGTTTTTTTTACCTCTCCTCACTCCCCACTCCCAACTAAAGCAAAATTACCCATGGTGGTGTCGCGCCTATAATCCCAGAATTTGGGAGAAGGCAGGAGGATGGGGAGTGGGGAGTTCAAGATCAGCCTGGACTGTATTTGACCCTGCCTAGCAGAAATAAGATGACTATTTAGAAGCTTCCAACTGTGAAGAGTAGAGAGAGCAATGTGTTGCACAACTCCTCCCCCATCCCTGTTACCTGCTTCAAATGTCACAGGTCTTTTCTCAATTCTGTTTTTGAGATTAAAGCAAGTATGTGATTTCAGTTTTTGTCTTAATACTTTTTAGGATTTTGTGTTGTATGCCCATACCATATGTATACCCTTGTTTACATGAGCACAGGCCGTATACAAGTACATGCACATGCACACAAATGGATCTCCTTCAACACAGATCACAGTATACACATACATGTACCTACTGCATGGGTTTCTGCTATTAAAGACACAGATTAGGTGCCACAGTCAATTTAAGGAAACCTGTGTGGATGCCACCTCCTGGTACAACCTGCTTTATGAGAGCCCATATGAGCTCCCAGGCACAGCTACCTGCTCGTCTGGAGTAGTGCTCAGGGTCTATTTGCTGTTTGAGCATAAGTGCCTGATTCTGTCAGGAACACCTCAATGTATGGAGTTGATGAGGAAATAGCTCCTATTAGGTGGGAAGCTGAGCTACTTACCATGCAGCCCTCCAAGCCTCAGAATGAAACTGTCTGAAGTAGTCTGCATCTGTCCCAAATACACTGGTTAAGAGAACTGGGGATAGTAATCAGAATAGAAAGAGTAAGAAAGAAATCAGTACAAGATTGCATCCTTGAGCTTCCAAATTTATACACGAAAAAAACAGTGGTTAGATGCCACGAAGTAGGTGGCAATGCCTTAACCGTATGTGTGTTGTTAGGCCCAAGGGCCTCTTCCATCCTTGTCAAGGGAGTGCTAACCTTCTCTCCTTTCATACAACACAACTATAAGCTCCTCCCACGACGTATTTAAAACTCCCAAAACTAAAACCTTTTTAGATAATGGTGACTATTGTTTAATAGCCACAAAAACACGTTACTGAAAAGTATTGTATTTTATTCGGTTGTTTCATAATTTAAGCGCTGTTATTTAAGAGTAAAAACGGTTTATTCAATTTTAAACCTACCATGCTTTAATTAATTCATAAAACCAGCCAATCACAGGCCGAAGGGAACACCGGAAGTAGTGAACGTTTTTGAGCAAAACAGATTCCCCGGAAACAAAACAGGATGGGCGCGCATCCAACCGGGACGCGCTTGCGGACGGCGGGAAGTGGAAGTGGGCGGTGACGACTCAGAGGATGATCGTCTGTTAATTATACGTGGATTTCCGGGCGACAGGTTGTAAGCGCTGAAGTTACGGGGAAAGCTGTGCACGGAGTCTGCGCATGCTCCTCAGCTCCGGCTACCGTAATCCTCGCATGCGCAGCGACGGCTGGCCACACTCAGCTGGCGCTCTGGATTCAAGGAAGTGAATGACTTCTCTACACCTCGACGGCTATCCCTGCTTTTGTATCTGTGTCGGGGGATTTTCGGTTAAGTCCATTTTATTGAAGACATCGAGCCAGAACAGCCTGGTGGTACCAGCTCCCTTGATAAAACCACGGTGTGTTAAGAGTGCACACGTGTCTAAACTAGTACAGGCATACTCACACCTACACAAGTGTCATGTACATTTTTTACAAATGCATAGCCTAGTGCACACATGTGCACATACGCAAACAGTAAAGGAGCTGTATGTATCGGCTGTGTTTGCTTTGTATTTTTCGGCTGCTTGTGTTTTACAGTTAGCTGGGCATGTGGTGTATGCCTGTACTCTCAGTACCTGGGAAAGGCAGGCAGGCAGGAAAATTGAGTCCTAAGCCAGCCTAGTCTAGGTGAAGGAGATGTGTCTTAGAAACAAACAAACATCAAAGTGGTGCCAGGGTTGTTCAGCTAGGTATTGTGGACGGGGCGGGCATGCATATCACATCTGGGAAACTAGCATTATTTATTTAGAGAAGGTCTGTAGAACTGTACATAACCTTGATTGTTCTGGAAGTTGCTGTGTAGACCAGCAGCTTCCATAGGAACCCTAGAGCAGATCTCTTAAGCTTTAAAAACAAAACAAAGGCATGTTGTCCCCTGACAACTTTTTAGAGTCACTTCTATCATGAGGGTCCCTTGGATCAAACTCAGGCCATCACACCATTCACTGGATGCCTTTACCTACTGAGTCCTCTCGCTGGTCCTCTGTGGTTCCTACCATCATTGCCTAGGTTTGCATTTGGTGCAGGTGGAGGTCATTGCCACATTTAGAGATAAAGCTGTAGTGACTCAGGGTAAGGAAAAGCAACTAGAGGGGTGTCTTAGGTCTGGACCATGCTGAGAGAGCCTACTAGGACACGGTTCTTTCACGGACAACCTGCAGAACCTGTGGGAAGCAGGGAGGTTCTCTGTTGCATTCATTAACTGAGGATGCTTTGCTGACACCTCTGGGCCTTGAGCTGTGATAGACACCTTCTGTTTCATTTTGTCTACACACTAGCACCTGCTCACAGGAAGGTTCAAGGCGCTCACTGAGTATGTCTGGTCAGCACAGGGCTTCCCTCACTGACCGCCTGGCCATGAACCGTGCCAGGCCTTCACTGATACTCCAGGGATGAAGAAACAGTGAGAACTTGCTGAGGCAGCAGGCTTGGCTGGGCTACAGGTAGAGCGGCTTTTTTCCATGTGCCTAGAGTCTGGAGCATGAAGATAAACAAGTAGAACATCACTTCTGGACTGTTGGCTGTTCTTAAATGCTCCTAAGTACATCATGACCTGCATACAGAGAAAGTTCTAGAAGCCAAGAATGTTCAGGTCACTTCACTAACCAGTTGCTAGATAGAACACACACACAGCTAAGCTAGAATGTCAGATAAAACAGTGAATGTTTTTTTTTAAGTGTATGTCCCAAACATTTCACAAGACATATTTCACTAAAATTAACCTGTTTTCCCAAGAGTCACATTTACTGGAATGTCCTTTATTTTTTAATTTTATTATTTTTTAAAAATGATATGTTTATGAGAATTTTCCTTGCTTGTATGTGATGTACATGCAGAGACCAGAAGAGGAACTTAGAACTGGAGTTTCAGGCTTCTGAGCTGCCATGTGGATGCTGGTTATTGAATCAGTCTTTTGCTGAGCAGCAAGTCTTTTAATTGGTATCTATCTATCTATCTATCTATCTATCTATCTATCTATCTATCTATCTCACCAGCTGGGTATCTGGGTATTAGCAGCAAGCAGGCAGTGTGGGTGTGTTCATTTGTCTGAATTTGCATATAGATGTGACATGACTTGCCCTCGATGATGGATGGTGCCCTGGAACTACCAGCTGAAATAAAACTTTCCTCCCTAAGTTGCTTCTGGTCAGGGCATTTTATCACCGCAACAGACATGAAATTAGGACACCACCTAAGTCCAGCTTGTGTAGGGGCATGAAGGAAAGAGAATGCAATTATGTCTGTGCTAAAGAGCCCCTCCTGGGATCCAAAACTTGGAGCTCTTGGGAAGAACTTGATGGAAGAAATAATAAGGGAAGTGGCTCTGCATATGGTATGTTGTGAAGGATGTGAATTCAGCAGGAACTTTGCTGAGCCCTGATGACCATGGTTTTTACCAGCCGGGCAGTGGTGGCACACGCCTTTAATCCCAGCACTTGGGAGGCAGAGGCAGGCAGATTTCTGAGTTCTAGGCCAGCCTGGTCTACAGAGTGAATTCCAGGACAGCCAGGGCTACACAGAGAAACCCTGTCTTGAAAAATACAAAACAAAACAAAAAAACAAAAAAAACAAAAAAAAGAGAGAGAGAGAGAGACTCGTGTGGACCTCAGTGACTGCAGTCAGCATACAAGTTGAGTTGTGAAATGCTAAAACAATCAAGAGCAGATGAGAAAAAGAAAAACAGAAAAGGGGGCCAACAGGATAACTCAGAAGCTCAGTGGGTAAAGTGCTGTGCAGGTGTCGGAAGCAAGCTTGGACCCCTTGGACCCATATGAAAATTAGGTCTTGTGGCCCACGTCTGTAACCCAGTGCCGGCTGCAGTGGGGATGGACTGGTAGTGGATACAGGTTCATATTAGCTTATTGGCAAGATACCTTGCTGAAGTAGTGAGCTCCAGGTCCACTGAGAGAGCCTGTCTCAAGAAATAAAAGTATAGAGAGCAGTTGAGGGAGGCCTTCAGTGTCAGCCACTGGGCGGCACACATACATGCATAGGCAAACATACATGTACTACACATGATTTTTTTTTTTTTTGGTTTTTCAAGACAGGGTTTCTCTGTGTAGCCCTGGCTGTCCTGAAACTCACTCTATAGAGCAGGCTGGCCTCGAACTCAGAAATCCACCTGCCTCTGCCTCCCAAGTGCTGGGATTAAAGGTGTGCGCCACCACTGCCCAGTGTGATTATTTATTATTATTATTATTTTTTAAATAAAGCAAATATGGTAAGGGTTCTGTTAAACTAAAGTTCTCAAGGGAAAAAAATGACAAGAAGCTGAAGTCTGTGCTTGTGAGTCTCTGGGAGACTTTAAAAATCTGAGTATTTCTTCACCAGATGTGTAGTTTCTATTATATTCTCTTCTGTGGAAGAATATCTTAGGTGGGAACCACCTGTGTAGTTAGTACTCTCTTACAGTGAAGCAAGAGACTATGTCACCATGGCAACTCTTATAACAGAAAACATGTAAATGGGCCTGGCTTACATTCTCAGAGGGTTAGTCCTTTATCATCATGGAAAGAAGCATGGCGGCACACAGGCAGACATGATTCTGGAGAAGTAGCTGAGAGTTCTACATCCAGATCCACCAGAAGCAGGAAAAAAAAAGGTACTGGCCTGTGAAATGGAAACTTAAGGGTTCTTTGGAAAGTCAGTAGGATGGTGTTTTGCTGGGGCAAACACGTGAAGGAACGTTTCTCTGAAGGAGACACAGGAGAGAGGATGTTCTGCTAAAGCAAGCACATGTAAGGACGCATGATAAAGGATTCTTTGCTAACAACACGCACGTATTGGTCTGCCTTACATTGTATAGTTGAGCTGCATTTGTTGGGACTTGTAAAAGGAAACACACCATAAAAGTTTTGGTGGTTTGCTGCAGTTTCTTTTTTTTTTTTTTTTTTTTTTTTTTTTGAGGGATGAAGGAGGAAGATGTTTTCCCCAGTGACTTTCTTTTTAGATACTGTACAGTAAGTTCCTCAGAATAAAAGTTGGATTTGTAAGTTTGTGAGCCTCCTGCATCACAGATGGGGTGAGTCCGTAGAACCTTCCTGTCCAGATCCAAAGTCACAAGAAAGAAAATGTCCTCTTCCTATTCAACTGCCTGCTAACGTTGCTGTCCATATCCTTGTTTGGGGAGCTTCAGATCCGAATTACATAGGCGTTGCTGTGGCTTAGATGTCGAACCCACTTGTGAGGGTTGGCATTGCCACAGGTGCTAAAGGACAGTCTGAGGAATTGAACCTGGAGGCCAGAGCATGTATGCCGAGGGAGTTCAAAGGAGAGGCTGGCAGGACCCAGCCCCAAGGGGGGTGCTGAGGGGGAAGGCCCATGGCTGGGAGGTCCCTGCGAGCCAGGGACATCCATCTGGAAAAGGCTGGAGAGTTGAGATCCTCCTTGTACCCGGGGCAGATCCCAGTGAAGGGCTCCTTCTCCCAGCTCTGCCTTCTGATCTGGGCTGCTCAGTTCCTGAGACAGGCTGGATGGTGGACAGGGAAGATGCTGAACTGAGGGGCTACTTCCTAGGTAGAGCAGAGGCTCTACCCAGGGAGTCTTCCCAGCAAGCATGCTGACCTGACGACCCCTCGAGGCAGGGGAAGGTGCAGATGAACGTTGAGAGCTTGGCTCTTTGGGGGCAGGTCACACCGTAACTTGAGGTAAACCTGGAGCCGGCCTGAGCCTTGGTCCCACTGTACAGAGGGAAAGAGCCGGAAGGGGAGTGGTGAGGGGAGGTCATCAGAGAGCTGGTATCTCATCACAGTCAGCTGAGGCCAGAGAGGGACAGGTCAGCTTGGTCTCGCATTGGTCCTGCCTCCCTCCCCTTGGTGGACAGAATATACCGGAATACACCCTGAACCTGACCTCGCCCTGAGGTGGCTGCAGGCGGAGGGTCCAATGAGACTCAAACTCATCTAGATTGACGGAGCTATGGAATGACACCTCATCAGCTCGAATCCCTGGCCCATAACCTCTCAGTTCTGACTTTCCAACACAAAATTCTTCTGTCAAGCCAATGCATATCTCAGAACCACTGGGAAGGAAGCTCTTGAGGCGGATCTCTCCTTGGACATCCACCTTCAACAATGACCCATTAGATGCAATCAGTACAGACAGCCTCTCCACCACATCCAAAAACACCTCATTCTTTTGGCTCTGGTCAGAACGACTGGACAAGACGGGGCGGCTAGCTGCACTGCTTGGAGCCACTCTGTTCTGCTGTGTCTCTGCGCCAAACAATCCAACACTGCTGAGGTCAAAGAGGCTGAAGGGCTTGCTGACCACAGCTTCTGTTTGGATGAAGTTCCTCAGCATCTCTGTGGATGTAGTCTGCACATAGCCATAGTCCAGCACTTCATCCAAGAGTTCGTAGACAAGCGCCACATTACGTGAGATGGTTCCCTCATTGAGTGAGCCACAGTAGTCACCCAAGAGGGTGGCTAACCGGGAAAGCAGCTCCAGGAGGCTGAAAGGAGAGACATTTTCTGAGGTTGTGGCCACCAAATAGAGACCACTGTGTCTGATGTGAATGAAATGACGATCATCGTGATACTGAGGCAGAGTTGAGGACAGAGGCATTAGCAAAAGACCAGAATTGTAGTAACGTAGCAATTGGTACCCTGCAAGATGGTACCCTGAGGTCTCTACTAGTGATGGTAGGAAGTGCGACTTGCTGCAGTTTCTTAATGCTTCTACGGACTGGTGCTGAGGCAAGGCACGTGCTGATGCAAGGCACATGGAGGAGTGGTATTTGGAGGGTATAAATAGGACTCCATGGAGTTATGGAGACAGAGCTTGGCTTGCTGGTTCTCCTAGCTGTGTTACACTTGTGGGTCTTGAGTCTTCACTGATCTTCCTTTCTCTGAAAGAAGCACAGCTGAGAACTTCTCCTGGTGTTCTTGGTGGTCCCTCCTGCTGAGTCAAGCTGAGGCTGAGGCCTGGCTGTCTCTGCTAGGTCCTGTCATCACTGTTGCTAACCCGACTCTACCAAACTGGACTGCTGGTGCATCTGTGAAGTGTTTTCGAGTGGATCGAGCTGCCTCTGCTAACCTGTGAACTGAACTGCTGATTTCCAGATAACACAGATGGGAGTTGCTCCAAAGAACCTTTCTAAACAGATCCACTTTCCCTGTATCTTTTCTTTTCCACTACCTCTGGTGGGTGGTGGGCTACAAGGAAGGTTAAAGTGTTTAAGAACCATCATTAAAAATAGAATTGGAAAAGAATTAAAGTTATAGCCCTGGCTTGTAACCTCAAAGCCCACTCCCAAGTGACACACTTCCTCCAAGAAGGCCACACCTCCTAATCCTTCTTAAGTAGTGCCACTCCCTGATGACCATGCATTAAAATCTATAAGCCTGCAGGAGCCATTCTTATTCAAACTATCATATCCAATTCCCTGGCCTCCACAGGCTTGTAGCCATATCATAATGTGAAGAATTACATCCAGTCTAACTTTAAAAGGTCCTATAATCATTTAGTCTCAAGGCTGCTTCACAGTCCAAAGTGAGACTCAAGGAAATCTCTTAATTGTGACTCCCTGTAAAATCAAAAAACAGATCACGTATTGCCAGCATACTGTGCCACAGAATATACATGACCATTTCAAAAGGGAGGAAAGGGAGCATAGTGAGGAAATACTGGACCAAAGCAAGACTGAAAACCAACAGGGCAAACTCCAAACTCTGCATCTTCATGTCTGATGTCAAAGTGCTCTTCAGATCTCCAACTCCTGTCAGTATGTTGACTGCAACACACTTCTTCCACTTGGCTTGGTTCCACACACAGTCTGTAGCTCTCCTTGGCACAAGTCTTGTATCTCCAAAAAATCCAGGCTTCACCTTCACAGTTTTATGCAATGGGCTCTCTGGGCCTCCGTGCAGGGACACCCCTTACACATACCTTGCCTCAGTAGCTTTACTTAGCAATGGAGGGAGATTCCACAACTTCTTTCTTGTATTATTGACTCTAAAGCCAGAACCATGAGACTGAAGCTGCCAAGTTCTGCAGCTTCCTGGGGCTGGAATATGGCCCCTCCGTTCAATTACATCTGCATCAGCTTTCTGTTTTCAAGGGTTTCCCCCATAGCTTAAGCAGTCCTTTAATTCCTTTTCACAAATTGGAAGCTTAGCTCGGTGGGGTCCTGCCCCGAGGTCACCATTCCCTTATTCCATTTAGCATCAGACTTTTCTTTAAATGTTTTATCTCTTTGGACACAGGACTTAGCTCCATCACACCTTCCAGTACTTCAGTTCTCTTCCCATGGGACAATTTGTATTTCTCTTTGTCCAGATTGCTCCTTTTCATTATAGATCTGCATAAGTGATTACTAATAGCCACACCACCCAGTCAATACTAGGCTGTCTTGAAATCTCCTCTGACAACAGCATTAATCTAGAATTTTTCAGTTTAGCTTCAGCCAGAGTTTTAGGACAAGGACAAAAAGCAGCCACACTCCTTGCCAAAAAACCACAAGAACTGTCTCAAGGCCATTAAATAATATTCTCCTCTTGAGCCAGGCCATCATAATATGCAATATGACCCATTAAGCCCCACTTAAAGCATTCAATTGCTTCCCTAATCCAAAGCCTTAGAGTTCACACTCTGCTAACAAGAAGCATGGTCAGGCCTGTCACAACAATATTCTGCTCCTTGGTGCTACTGTTTTACTCACTGTTCTATTGCTGTAAAGAGACACCATGATCACAGCAATTTTTTTTTTTCCACTGTGTATCCCTGGCTGTCCTGGAACTCACTCTGTAGACCAGGATGGCCTTGAACTAACAGATTTACCTGTCTCAGCCTCCTATGTGCTAGGATGAAAGATGTGTGCCTATAAAGAAAAGCATTTAATTGGGGCTTGCGTACAGTTTCAGAAGTTTAGTCCATTATTATCATGATGGGGAGCATGGAAGCATGCAGGCAGCCACGGTATGGAGTAGTTGAGAGTTGTATGTCTGGATATAGAGACAGCAGAAAGAGAAAGAAAGCCACTGGGCCTGGCTTGGGCTTTTGAAACCTCAAGTCCCACAAGTGTGGCAAATAGTGCCACTTCCTACTGTTAAGTCTCAAACCCTAGAACAAATGGCTAAGATGCTTTTTTTAACATATCAAAATGAACCTGGCCACCAGATTCTTCCAGTATCCCTCAGTCCCTACCTGTTGCTGGGTCCTCCTGTCTGGCATACCCCAACCCCTACCCTAATCTCTCCACCAGCCCAAAGGGCTGGACTGTTATTCCCTGTATAACCCAGCCATTTTGGTTACCTGCCCCCTTTTGTACTTTTGCCCTCTTGGCCATTGCACCTGGTTCTCCTGCTCTCCCCCGCCCCCCCCGCCCCCCCCACCCCCCCCCCCACCCCCCCACCCCCCGCCCCACCCCCCCACCCCCCGCCCAGCTCAGACTGGTCATGTCCTGTAAAAGTGTCTTTTGTTCTCCAGTATTTAATCGTTGTCTCTGAAGCTTACTGCCTCAGCCTGCTAACCTTGGCCTAGTCTTGGAAGCTTCTAGCCTCCATGCAATCTAATGTAGGCTTAGAATGTTTTCAGCCTCTGAGACTTGCTCCTGAATAAGCTCACCCTTTCTTGTTCTCTCTGAACTCTGGCTGGCTGGCTCAACTCAGCTGTTCTGGCTCAAACTCCTCTTCAAGCTGACTGATTCAATCTGGCTTCTTACTCTTGGCCTCTGACTTTTTGCTCTGCTTGGCCTCAAAGTAACTCTGGCAATTTGTTCTATTCATCTGGTTCCTTCTCATTCTCTGGCTTGTTCTCTCTTCACCTGTGTCTGTAAAACTCTCTAGTAAAACTGCCTCCTCTTCTTTCACTGTCCCTTAAGTAGCTTCCTTTTTTCTCTCTTCTCATGAGAGTTGGGTCAAATCTTTCTTTGGTTTATCACTTTGTTTGCCACTCAATTAAACATCACTTTTAAAAATTTTTTAAAGACTTATATATTTGTTTTGTGTATATGAGTACACTGTAGCTGTCTTCAGACACAACAGAAGAGGGCATTGGATCCCATTACAGTTGGTTGCAGGAATTGAACTCAGGACCTCTGGAAGAGCAATCAGTGCTTTTAACTGCTGAGCCATCTCTCTAGCCTAGACATCACCTTCAAGTATGGGTACTTCTTTCTACAAACTAACTTAATCTTCATTGTTTGGAATTCAAGGTGAGTAATAACAGCATGTCTGAATTCTAGCTAGAGGAATTAGAGATGTATGCTAAGGGCTGAGCCACACCACAACTAAAAGTAAGGTTTTGTGGTTTTTTTTTTTTTTTTTTTCAGTAAATATCACAACCTTTGGGGGTTCACAGTACAATCAAAGTCCACTCTGGACTCTCAGATATTCCTGCATCCCGTTGTCTAAAGTAAACCTTTTCTTCCTCCACACCTAGGAGTGGTCATGTCCTCCCTTTTTTATTTCTTTTTTTAAAATTCATCTGTGAGCCTATAGGAACATTTTCATTCAAACCATCACATCCAGCAAGATGGCTCAGTGGGTAAGGGATGTCGCCTCTGAGCTTAATGGCCTGAGCTGGATCCCTGGGCCCAGCATGTTGTGAAGAGAGAACTGACTCTCACAGGTTGTCATTTGACTTTCACATGAATGCAGGTTACAGCATTTCTGACCCCCCCAAATAAATGTAATATTTATTTATTTAGAGACAGGGTTTCTCTGTGTAGTCCTGGCTGTCCTGGCACTTACTCTGTAGACCAGGCTGGTCTCGAACTCAGAGATCTGCCTGCCTCTGCCTTCTAAGTGCTTGGATTAAAGGTGTTTGGTGTGTCACAACTGCCTGTTGTAAAAAAAAAAAAAAATAATATATATATATATATAAATATATATATAATATTAGTAGTTTTTAAATAGTTAAAAAATTTATTTTATGTATATGAGTATTTTGCTTTCATGCACACCAGAGGAGGGAATCAGATTCCATACAGATGGTTGTGAGATGCTGTGTAGTTGCTAGCAATTGAACTCAGGTCCTCTGGAAGAGCAACCAGTGCTCTTAACCACTGAGTCATCTCTCTAGCCCATAAAAAACATTAAAGAAGAGTTGTTTAAAAAAAAAGGTGTGAGTGGTGGTAACTTTTCCTGCAGGCGGCGAATTTCTGAGTTCGAGAACAGCCTGGTCCAGAACAAAAAAAAAAAAACCCCAAAAACAAAAAACAAGTTCCAGGCCAGCCAGGACTACACAGAGAACCCTGTCTCAAAAATCAAAGTGTAAAAGGAATTTAAGACATTAGTGCAAGCAAGACCTATTGGTTTATAGGTTGGTTCAATTAGTTGAGAAGCTACAAGACTCTGCTTTGCCAGTTCAAGTTAGACTCTGTTCACTTAAGTTCAAAGCTTTTACTCATAAAATCAGTAACAATGTAGACTAACTGTCTGTCTCCCCTCTGAGGACACTTCTGTCAGCTAGTCAGCACCCTAACTCTCTTAGACTTAGCTCATTTTACTACTCTTTGATTCTGGTGTCCTTATAATCACCAAGCCCATGTAATATCGTGTTGATTTGTTTGTCTGTTTTTGTTTTCTGAGATGAGGTTTCTTTGTATAGCCCTGGCCATCCTGGACCAGGCTAGCCTGGAACTCGAGATTCCTCTGCCACTGGGTCCCATGTTACATTGTTATTGACCATGTGCAATTATCCTCATTGCAGCTATGGGCCCTGGTATGGCTGCGGTTCACACTGTGGTTCCTGACATATGGGGAGAGACCACAGTGTTTCTCACTGATACCGGGAATCCCCTGGGAAAAAATGACTTCTCACAGTCATGCTAAGAGCAGTGTTCTCGACCACCCCACATAGATGAGCAAACATGCTGGGATAATCTAGTGTAACATTCCAGTCTCTCTGAGGGGCGACACTTTCCTCTGTGACCCCAAAACAGTTCTAGATTTTAACTTTGTGCCGCTCACCTTGTAGTCCGTGTTTTAGCCAACCAGCTTAACTGAGCTTCTCTAACTACTCTACAAAACGGAGTCTAGAATCTGCTTAGCATTATTAACCAACAAATCCAACCTATCCAGTTTGATTCCTCTGCAGTTATGCCACGTTTAATGATGTATTGGATGTGAGATATAGATTGGGTTGGCATCATTCAGTCGAGAAAGCTGTTTCAGCCTCTTTCGGCATTTACCCCCATACTTTTGGGAGTCTGAGTTTCCCAGATCTCAGATGCAATTTCTGCTCTTGATTTAGAGGAAAATTCCATCAGTCTCCACGTGGAGGCGGGCTTGCACCACTTAGGGTGCAGAGGCTCTGGAAGAGCCAAACTGGTCCTGGGTCCTGAGCAAAGGTGTTTTTGCTCCCCACCTCTGAGCCTCAGACCTTGGACAGGGCTGCGTTTGTTAACTCCTACTTCTCTTTGGCTTGGACAAGTTGCCCACCAAGACTGGGCTTCAGTTCTTTTTTCCCAAAGGAACTGATTAGAGAAGTACATAATGTGGGCCTCAGGCTTGACTATGGGGCAGGCTCGGGAGGCCCAGCTATGGCTGTCCTAGTTCCAGATGGAAAAACTAAAAGTTTTCCCACAGAGTGGTGGGGAGGTGACATCAGCCAATTTTGGAGTGTTTTGATCCTGTTCTATCACCTTGGCTGACATGCATGTAATGAACTGGAATCTACAGCCCCAGAGGACTCTGGGATGCTGTAGAATGCCCTGGGCTTGTGGTTTGGTGTGTAGTTATGTTTTGGGTCTCCAGTAAGGGCTGTGGTGGACCAATCACCTCCCATTGCATATGTATTGTGCACATATGTGATTCCCACGTGTGATGATTAATGTTGACTGTCAAGTTGATGGGTCCAGTGTCACGTATTAGACAAATGTCCAGGCATGTACTCGAGGAATTTTCTAAATTGTGCTTATCCAGGTAGGAAGACCCACCCTGAAACTGGTCAGCACCATCTCATGGGCTGACTTCTAGCCTGACTAAGGAGAAAGTGGGCTGAGCTCCAGCATTCGGCTCTTTCTGCTTCCTCAGCAGGGATACCATGTAGCCCTGTAGCCACACCTTCCCCTGATGACTGTGAGCCCCTGAAACTGTTTCTTATTTAAGTTGCTTTTGTTAGGTGTTTTGTTATATAGCAACAAGGAAAATAACAAATGCCCTGTAGGCTTCTTCATGCCACCCAGGAGACAGATGGAAATGTGAGTTGAGGAGCCCAATCCAGTCATCAGATTCTCTGAGGGACATAGTTTGTATTTCCGTAAACCTGATCATTTGGCTTTTTTTGTTTTGTTTTGTTTTGTTTTTGTGAATGGCCCTGGAAAGATACAACCAACCAGCCAGTGGCTTTGAAGGCTCAGCTGAGTCCTTGCAGGGGACAAAGGGCTAGGCTAGAGATTTTTGGTGTCTACTACTGGCTCAGGTGGACACCTCTGACTATACCAGTGTCTTGCAGATAGGCTATTGCTCAGACGATGTGTTGCTTTTTCTGTGTCTCAATGAGGCTGATGTCATTTTTAAAGTAGCTACTGTCTGCTGGAGCCAGAGATCTGGCAAATTAGCTTTTTATTTCTCACGACAGAGGATGACTGAGGCCAAGCTCTCTCTGGGAGATGCCCCCATGAGTGACTAAGGCTGTCTCCCTCTGGGGGATGCCCTTGTGCTTCTAGTTTAGCCTATCCTGGATGCTTTTCTGCTTATACAGGGAGGTGAATGACCATCCAGTGGGGTGAGCCTTCTCCTTGGGGCCCTCTATTAATAAAACAACCACTGACCCCCAGACCCCTGGACGTGCAGGCAAATGAGGGGACACAATATTCCCAGGGTCGGTGTTGGTCCAGAGACCTTTCGTGCCTGACCCAGCCGCCTCTGGAGTGCTTCCATCCTGCTCTGGTCCCTTGGCTGAAGGACCGGAAGTTGTGCATGGTCCAAGCTGGGGCTGCTCTTCCTCCAATATATAAATAACCTACTACCACCTCCCTGGGAGAGTCCTAAGAGCCTGAAGGAGGGAGGGACAGAGCCCCAGGCCCTTGCATGACTCAGATAAAGTCATCTGCTTTCCAGGTTGTTCCAGAACCTTCTTGGGTTACCCTGACGTGTGGTGTCTTGTACTGTTTGCAGAACCCAGAAGCAACCTGGATGAGGGCGCTTGCTCTGTTTCTCTCATTCAGTTGTTTTTGTGAAATTGGTGGCTATTGGCTGGGGATAGACAAGGAGACAACTTTCTTCTCATTCTGGAGGCCTGGCTGGTCTGGAGAGATGGAAGGCTGATATCCAGAGCAGGGACCAACTCTCTAGCATCCATCGAGAGCAATGGTTCTCAACCTTCTAATGCTGGGACCCTTTACAACAGCTCCTCATGTTGTGGTGACCCCCAATCATAAAATTATTTTCATTGCTACTTCATAACTGTAATTTTGCTGCTGTTATGAATCATTATATAAATATCTGTGTTTTCTGATGGTCTTAGGAAATGGTTGTTTGACCCTCAAAGGGGTCACAACCCACAGGTTGAGAATCACTGATCTAGAGGCACATGCAATGCTCTGCTGAAGATCTCCAAAAGGTATCCTCAGCCAGCCTGTTCCTTTTGGGTTCTCCCGAGTACCCCGATCCTGACCTGGGGACACTGACCTTGTCCTGTGGTTCCTGGTAGCCTCTGCTATTTCTGGTGAACCAGAGTCTGCCTTTTTGTCTGCTCCCTGCCAGCACCACACTCACTTAGCCACAGGGGACGAGTCAACCAGACTGACTGTATGTGCTACAGGTTGCACGGGGCTCGAGGGCACCTACTGTCACCAGCCAAAGCTGAACACTGTGGTGCTCAGAAACCTGAAGTGAAGGCAAAGTGGGCATGGCTCTGCCCACCCAAGCTTCCCTGGGTCCTGAGCTCCAGACAGTGGAATCTGGAGCTTGGAGCCCAGGCCCGTGCTCAGGATACCACATCCAGGCTGGGTCCATGTTTTACTTGGAGCAGATAAAGGTTTCTGAGTAGCCTGATACTGCATCACTGAAGTTCCACGAACTGAAACTGGGTGGTTCAAAACAAATCTCCCTGTTCTGGAGGTCAGAGTTCAATAGCAAGGCATGGGGGATGGGGTGGTGGTGGTAGTCCTGGCCCTTCCCAGGGCTCCTAGTGGGATGATCCCTCCTGTCTCCCAGATACTCCTGGGGTTGAGAATGTGTCAGTGAATTTCCTTTGCTGTCTCAAAAGGCCTCTTCTTGCTTCCCTGTGTGTTGTGTGTCTCCTATAATGGCACTTGTCATTTGATTTAAGGCCTTCAATCTACTAATCTCTTTTGATGATCCTATCTCACATTTGCAAAGTCCTCTTTCCCAAACAAGGGCTGTCATAAGTTTCAAGGGATGTCTTTGAGGGGGGCAACATTCAGTCCAATACTCTCTACACCTCCATTTTCACATATGTCCTTTGTAAAGTGGGGTGCAGTCAGCGATGTAGCTACAATTCTATGTCCCTTCCTATAGGTCCCACCTTCCAGGTGAAGTGGCTTCTTCCCACAAGTCAGGACCCAGTGTTAGTCCTCTGTGACCAGGCCCTGTGTGGGAGCTACAGGCCATACTTGCTAGGGGCTGCCTTTTCTAGTCTGGGGGAAGCCTTGAAGAGTACAGCTGTGACTGTACATGACTGCTGGGCTGAGTAACCTGGGTTCATTCCATGTTTCATATATAAGTTGCCTATTGAGCCAAGTGAGGTTTGAGGTACCTAGCATGGTAGGCCACCAGCCCTTGCACAGCCATCCTGGATCCTGCCCTTCCTTCCCTGCTAGAATGTTTACCTTTTCCCATCTCAGGGTCTCTATTTATGTGGTTCTCTCCCTTTCCAGGATGTCCTCTGGGCTGATCTCTCAGCCATCCCATGGCTAGCTAGTTCCCTGTCCACTGTCCTCCAATAGGCACTGCAGAGATCTCTTGGCAAATGTAGGATCCAAGGACCATCAGGACCACAACTGGAGCGGGAGTGGTAGCAGTTGGGAACCAAGGTAACAGATGGAGACCTGGCCAGGCTTGCACGGGGACTGCCCGTGAACTTCTGGGCTGTCCCATGAGGAGCCAGTGCTTGGATTGAAGGTGCAGAGGACAAAGCACCATTTCCAGGCTAGGGACTCTTTGTAGGCCCACTGTACATTGGCTTCTAGGGAGGTTGAAAGAGTCTATCAGCCCAGAGCCATGCCTCAAGCGGGGAAGCATATGACAACTTGCTCTCCCAACTCTTCATGCAGCTGAGCACCAGGGGACCTCTTTTTGACACACAACATCTTAAAGAGGCAAAGCCACTACTCTAGGATCCACTAGAAGAGCCTGAACTCAGGCCTCCTCTGTAGTGCAGAGAGCTCACACTGGGCTAGGAAGCTGGAAGCTGCTTAACAACCCCTCCCCCAGCCCCTCCACTCCCCACCAGAATCCAACCACCTAGGGACGGTTTTCCTAGGTTCAGCTCCCAGGACACACTGCTGTGGCCTTAGGGGCCAGAGCAGCCTCAGGATGACTCAAATCCTCCTTGAGGTGGCAGTTTTGCAAAATCCAAGTGTTTACAAAGTTTCAGAAAGTTACTGTGGAGCAGGGTCAGAGTCCCTACGAGGAGGCTCTTAGGATCACTGTGTGGGGCTTGAAGGTGAACATCAGTTGCAGTGGAGACCCCAAGATGCTGGAGACCGCCGGACAATGGAGCATCCACTGAGGGAAGCAGCAGGCACAGGTGACCTGGGAGAGAGGCTAAGTGTGCTTCAGGTGATAGAGTTGGAGGCGTGGGGTTAGTCAAGGCTGTTGGAATCTAGGTGGGGCCATCACTAGTCTTAGGTGCTGGATGTAGAACACAGGACTTGACACTTGCTGTCCCTCTGAGTTTTGGTCTACCTTTGATCTTTTTTTTTTTTTCTTTTCTTGTTATTTTCCATTCTTTGGAATCAGAAATGTTTTCTTCATGCCTTTAAAAAAGAAAAAACAAAAAGTAAAAAACTTTCAAAATTTTGCTTTTCAAAATTTTAATTTAGGGTTGTAGAGTACTTGTTGCTCCTACAGAGGACCAAGTTGAATTCCTAGCACCCACACGGTGGCTCACAACCATCTGTTCTAGGGAATCTGATACCCTCTTCTGACCTCCATGGGCACCAGGCATGTACACAGCACATGTACATAAATGAAACACTCATACCCATAAGATAACAATAAATAAGTTGGGCTGCAGAGATTTCTCAGTGGTTAGAGCACCGGCTGGTCTTGCAGAGGACCTGGGCCCGATTCCCAGCGCTGATATGGCTGTTCACAACCTCTGTATGCTCTGACTCCAGTTCCAGAAAATATGATGCCTTTTCTGGCCTCCACAGGCACCAGACATGCATGAGGTGCACAGACATGTATGCACACAAAACATTCATACATATTACAAAATTAAACAGTTATTTTATTTTTCATTTGAGTTCTTAGAGTTTCTCGAGTCTCAGAAGAAACTGCACTTGAGCAGTGCTGGCACCTTCAAAGACTATAGAGACTTCTGAAGTTGGACTGAAGATGTTTTGAATGGGGAACCAAGGTTGATTGGTATTACTAAGTGTTACATTTGAGTGTCAGTTTGACAAGGGATGAACTTGTGATGGTTAATCTTCGTTGTCAACCTAATAGAATTTAGAATCCCCTAGGAGACATACCTCTGGATGGACTTGTGAGGTTGTTTTTAGAGAGGAATGTGGCTAGCACCATCCCATGGGGCTAGAGTCCCAGACTGAATAAAAAGGGAAAAAACAAACAAGCAACCACACTGTGTGCTAGCGTAGCCTCTACCTTTGCAGTGCTAGGTTAAAGACGTGTCTCTCATGACCTGTATGAGCAGCCCTCACTCCTAACCACTCAACCATCTTTCTAACTCCACACGTCAGTCTTCAATAGATACACAGTCAAGCCTTCTTTCTTGCCTGGTGGTTGTGTTTTGTGTAGCCTTGATGGGAGGCAGAGACCTGGGCAAGCACAGCTGTTGCGCAGCCGTGAGTACAGCTGCCCTTTGAGACTGCTCTGTGCTTTGGGGCTTCTGCCGGGACTAGTGAACTCTTCCTGGAACTGCGTCCTGGGGTGGATGGTTCAGGGTCACCCTTTTGGCTCCTGTGGACCTAAACAGGACATTCTGTCGCAGAATCAGAAATTGTGTTTGTTTGTTGGAAAATCAACAAGATATGACAGTGTGCGTGTGCGTGTGAGGAAGTGGGGCAAAAGTCACCCAATTAGTAGGCTCATTGTAGTCTTTGACCATTCCCAAGAATCTATTTCCTCTTGTGTCTGGTGATTGGCAGAGTGCCTTTGCTGAGTGCTTGGCCCAGGGGCATGATGAGAGGCCCACCAGGAGGGGCTACAGTCAGTGTGACTGAGGGGCTGGCTTAGGCAGCCCACAGACATACAAGGGAATAAGACCCTAGGTCACCTTTGTAGATTTTTGTTTTTGAGCTAGGGTCTGTGCCCAGGCTGCTCTCAGACCCCTGAAGCCCAAGTAATCTTTTGCCTCAGCATTTCAGGTGGAGAAGCAAGACAGACTGGAGCTGACCACTCAAGATCATCCTGTCAGAGCCTCCCCTGCCTGGAGAGCCTCACAGGCAAACAAAGGTGTTCTAGGGCTGCTATCAGACTCTGGGGACAGAATCTTAACAATAGTGTCCCTTTTGTGGACATAACCCCTCACTGAAGATTCATGGCCCTTCTGGTCTTTTTGCCCTGTGTGATATAGGACATCACTCCTGGGACACGGTCCTTGTTTCCTACATTATATTGGCTACTGAGAACTCAGTCCCTGGAACACAGTAGGTGTTTAGTCAGTGCTGACCAGGATATGGTAGAAAAGGGCTTCATTTATGTGCTGTGATTGTCAGTGTCCCTGGGGTCGGG
Source organism: Mastomys natalensis (assembly GCA_021653895.1). Lineage (NCBI taxonomy): Eukaryota > Metazoa > Chordata > Mammalia > Rodentia > Muridae > Mastomys > Mastomys natalensis. The sequence goes on along the minus strand of JAJTUV010000252.1, from coordinate 731,830 downwards.
GTGTGTATGGAGCAGATGCTCTAACAAGGGAGTCAGAGCTGCTTATAAGCTCTGGAGCTGGTTCTGGGCCCCTGCAAGGTGTAATGTTCCAGCTGTCTGTATGTTCCATGTCTGTCTGAGAATCATCCAGGCTGTTGGCCTCCTATGCACTCTAAAGTTAGTTCACCTGTTTGGTGACAAGGCTTGTTCAGGGAACCAACCCAGTCCTTGGAAGCAGACAGGCTGGCCCTGGATCTGTCCTGTAGCTGAGCGACCACCTATGGAAGCTCAGGATTCCCCTCCCTCACATGGACCTAGGGAGCACAGTGTGCCCCCTCCTAAGTCAGGGAGCCTTATGGAGCACTGTTGTATTCTGTGGTCACTCATAGCCCACTCCCTGCCCCCTGTAACGCAGAGTGTTTGCCATGGGTGCATGGATTGTCCCTTCTGTGTGTCACAGTCACTTCTCTCTTGTTCTCTTGTCCTCTTGCTCCTTCCAGGACCCAGGCAGGAGTCATTAGAAACTCTTAAACCCAGCCTAGGCCTCCAGCCACAAAGGGGCAGGTCTTTGGGTTTGCTGTTAGTACATGCTGACCAGCTGGCTTCACTGCCTGTGTGCCAACCCCGACTCACAGCAGAGTCAGTAGACAGTCGGCCCTAGGCCACTGCCCAGGGACTTTCCATGGTGAAGGAGCCCAACTGAGTCCCCATGGCTGTTCTGTCCACAGCCCAATCTCCAGCTGCACCAGCTGCAGGGTTATTTCAGGACTGAGCCTTAAAACCTCTGGAGGCCATAGATGCCCCCTGAGGGGTGTAGCGGGAGGATTATGACACAAGGGATGAATGTTTCCAGGCCTCGTAGATGGAAAACAGGTGACATAGAGACCTATCCTTAGAGCCAAGAATCCCATCACCCAGCCTGCCCAAACTTTAGATGAAGAGAAACTGGGGCTCCCAGGGTGCCGCAGAGCTCCCGAGCACTCTGACCCAGCTCCCCAGCTCAGGCTCTGAGAGTGTTGACTTCTCCCTATCCCTCCCTACTTGGGCTCCAATCAATCAATAGAGGAAATCTTTCAAGAGGCACCTCTCTGAGCCCCGCAGGCTCCTACAAGATTGATTAACACAAACATCAATTTCTCGGGCTGCACGCCTCTGAAAACATGGTGCTTTTTCAGATTGAATTGCTACTGTGCGCCCGGTGTAAATAAAGGAGAGGGAATAACATGGAAGATTTGTGACTCAGCGGCGCTGTGGCTGCCCTCTCCGCTGGTGCCGTTAGAAGGGTGGCAGGGAGAGGGAGGGCTGAGGAAGGGAGGGAAGCATATGTACAGTCTCTCCACCCCCTACGTCCCCACCAAGACTGACAGATGGACAGAGAGGTGGAGGAGAGCCAGGGGCTGTGAAAAGTCAGAACTGTAGCACAGTTGACCTGTAGCAGGATCTCTGGAAGATGTGTGCTAATTGGTTCTTTATTTTCTCTGGCTGTCTGGAGGGTGTCAGCAGAGGGGCAGGTGTCACTACTGGTCCTGCAGCAGCTGCCGGGTAGCTTGGCTTCTGGCCCTGAGGCTGCATGAAGCTCCTTTGCTTTGTCCCCTTCTCTTCCTCTCCAACACAAAGCAAGCTATGATTAAGAAGGCTCAGACCAGGCTCCTCATGGGCCTAGGGCCCAGGAGAAATGGAGCAGGAGACTTTGATGTCAAAGTAGAGGCACGAACATGGTCCTGGGAACAGAGTCAGGCTTTCTCTGACATCACACCCTGTCCTGCTTGGCTTTGTGGCTCTAAGATGTGTCCCTGAGGACTCCCTGTCTCCTTATCCTGAGGCCCAGATGCCTTCATATCCCTAAACTTCTTACCTGATCCATGGGGACCCTCTTGAAATTCGTTTCCTGTTACCATATTAAACCCCTCTGACAGAAGCAACTTAAGGGAGAAAGGGTTTATTGCAGATGACAGGTACAGTTCATGGTGTGTGTGTGTGTGTGTGTGTGTGTGTGTGTGTGTGTGTGTGAAGGCTGGAGGAGCTGAGTGAAGCTGGTCGTGGTGAATCCAGGAACCAGACATGCCGCAGCTTGGTGCCCTTTCTCAGGACCCCTGTCTAGGGAATGGTGCCACCTACAATTACTATGAGTCTTCCCATATCAATTAATGTAATTCAAGGTAATTCAAGACACTTCCCCCCACAAGCCCAGAGACCATCACCCTGGTGATTCTAGATTCCAGACAAGCTGACAGGTAATAGTAATCCTCACGGGGAGGCCCCAGTCTAGGATATGTGAACTGTTGACAGCTGAGAAGTCTCCCAAGCAACGAAAAAGAAATAGATGAGGCTGGTGTTGGTAATAAAGTTCTAATACCTTAAATTCCTCATGGTAGCCACCTTGGCTTGAGACAATGAGGAGTTCCTGTCAAGTCTGTGAATACATGGCTGCCCCCTGCTGGTGCTTGTGGCTGAATGGCAGATAGTGTGGCTCTGCTGCTACGTTTTGTCTCTGCAGTAAAAGCCCAGGTCCCTCTAGGCTCAGCATTTGTTTAGACCTGATTGATGACATACCTGTCACAACGGGAAACTGAAGTTTACAGTTGAAGTGCTGGCACACTTGGGATAGGTGACTCCAGGAGCAGGAAGAACCCCCAATTCTAGTGAGTTCCAAGCTTTATACTTTTTATCTTATACCCCCAACTGGAAAGAGGCCAGGAGACTCCAAGGGACTAACCTTGGACCTGAGCCAAGGCAATGGTAAAGTGGCGTCATCTTTGTTACCAGCTCAGCTCTAGGCAGACTCCTGGGTCCTTTTGTTGACTCACGTTGGGCAGCCCGTGTGGAGCTGGGTCCTGAGGGACAGGCTGGTTCTAAATGTGGTGTGGTTTTACCCAGTTCCTGGAATGTCTGGGATCAGCGCCACTGCTAACCTGAGGCCACCTCTCAGTCCAACTGGACCTGGGCTGTCCAGGTGAGGGTGCCCCTGAGCTGAGGATGGATAGATGGTGGGATATGGGTTTGCAGAAGCTATCTGGCCTGACCCTTACCTCCTATGCCCCAAACCTTCCATTGCTCCCAGTACCCTCAAAGTCAAGCTACAGGGCCTCTCCTTGACGCTTGCAACATGCTCCCTTCATGACCTTATATTTGAGCCTTGTGAAGCCCATAGGGCTTCCCTAGTACCCTTTCCAAGGATGGCTCCAGTCCCTCAGGACGCGGTCCCTAGCAAGTGCTTCTAAGGACTTAGTGTATGCTGGGTGCTAGGCATGCCCAGCAGGTTCATGACTTCTGAGCTTGTAGTCAGGGTCCTGCCTTTCTTCTAGATGTAGGGCCTTTCCTGAGCTCAGGGGTATGTGAGCCTGGCATACAGTTGGAGGGGTGCCTCTCCATGGAGTACTCTTCAGAGTATGTGCCTAAGCCCTGGCTCCCTCCCCAGCGTGTGTCTTATGTTCCAGACGCCTCCACATCCCTGGGCTCTTCAGCAGGGCAGTGCAGTTCAGCTGTTGTAGACCAGGGAATGTGGGGAATGGGGAGTAGCATTGTAATACCCTCACTGACCAGCCATGTCCTGAGCCAAGGGGACAAAGCAATGAGAACACCCACAAAGCTGTGACCGAATGGGGGAGGCCTAGCAGAACTGATGAAGTACACAGAGGTGCCACCTAGCACAGGCATCCAGGCATGCTTCCAGGGGAGGTAGCCCTGCTGATGGAGACAGTATAGACTCCAATACAGAGACCCAAAGGTTCCTGGGAGGATGGGAAGCAGAGAGTTTTCTGGTCAGATAGACTTTGGAAAGATTGTGGGGACTCTGGGCGGGGAGCCAGAGAGGCCTGATCCTGGATGCCCTAGAGGCAGGATGCAGGTAGGCTGCAGAGGTGATTGGAGGCAAAGGTATTGCCCTGGCCAAGGCAGGAATGAGGCTGGTGCTTTTCTTTTCTGGACATGCCTGGAGAGAGTCCCCTTGTCCTTCCCTTCAGCATGTCACCAGGAGCAAGTGTCTGAGGAAGTGAGCCATAGAGGCCAGCACAGCCCCTCCCTAGGGAAGGCTCTTTCTGTTGCTCCTCTTCGAAGCGCCACTCTCATTAGACAAAGAGGGTTTAGGTACTTGCCTACCAGTTCTTTTGGATTCTGTTTTTCTTTAGGATACCAGGTTACCTGGCATTTAAGAGGCTAGAGGTGGAGGTCTCAGAGCCCTGCAGATGCCTTTAGAACCCTTTAATCTGTACTGTTGCCCCCGTGAGACATGGCAGGGCTTGGGGCTTAGGTGGATGAGCCAGGGCAGGGCCAGGGCTGGGTGCAGCTGCCTGGGATTTCACGTGGCATGGACTGAGTTAGCCTGTGCAGTGGCTCAGGTGCGCCCAGGCACCCAGGCTCGCCGTAGCTGCCGATGGCAGGCACTTGAGTTAAGTGTGGCTAATTTGGTACAATGACACATGCCAGCAGTAATTTTGCATTTTAGAGACAATAAGAGGCAACACAAGGCCTGTCCCAGCTGCACCAAGAGAGTAGTGGACACGGAGATTGGTGTGGGGTAGAAAGGACTGGGATTTGCCAGCCACTTCCTGAAGCCAGGGCCCTGGGGTGGAGATTTGTGAGAAAGACAAACATCCCAGCTTGGTAAAAGCAATGAACCTGCATAGTAGCTGAGTACAGTCACTGTCTATCCATGGCCACTGTGAGCCCTAAGTCCCCCATGTTTGCCTTCCCCCCATACTTCCCTCCCTTGCATCAGGAGGGGCAGGGAGTCCTGGGGTGAGCTCAGCATAGGAGCCAGCCCTGAAGAGCAAAAGGACAGAGGCAGCCTCTGTACAGGCCACAGCAGGTGATAGAATGAAGTTGGAGATCAGGACCTGACATTCCTCCTTAAAAGCATCCTTGCATTGTGATTAGTAGCACAAACCCCACCTTTGCTCTAGATGAGAAGGAACTGGGTAGGGAATCTGCAGGGTGGTGGTTCTGAGCTGTGCCCAGAGCCACGGTTCACACCCACCTCTGCCCCCCAACCCCCCACTATGCCCAGAGCCACAGTTCACACCCACCTCTGCCCCCAACCCCCCACTATGCCCAGAGCCACGGCTCACACCCACCTCTGCCGGCACACCCCCCCCCTGTTTCACTTCACCCTTTAACAAGCATCCCTGAGCTCTAGGTGCCACTGAGAGTTAGCCAGGCGCATGAGGCCTGCACATTCACTTTCTGGACCTTTCTGGCTGGTTGACCTTGGTTAAGGTGGGCTGGTGACTAGGAAGTCCTAGCCCATGGTCACAGATGGACATTGAAAGCTTTCTGTCTTGTCACCACCATTGCCATGGACCAGTGGACACAGCCACAGAGGTGGAAAGTTCCTTTCTTTGGGCCTTTGGTAACTAAGAGGTGTTCAGAACTAGGAAGGCCGGGGTCCCAATGCCACATGAGGTGGGATGGAGTGAAAAGGACTGATGATTGCTCAGTAGGTCACTTCAGGTCTATGCATACAATCTTGTCACCTGTGAAAAATGACAGCTTTGTTCCTGGCTTTCTGGGAGTCTTTCCATCTTTTATTTGTTTTTCTTATCATATTACACTGGACACAGCTGCGTCTCCAAAGCTGAAGAGATAGATGCGTCGTCGTAGGAGGTAAAACACTTGCTTCGCTTCTGGGTTTAAAAAGGAAGCTTTCAATATCCCCCATCAAAGACTGCCTCTCCGGATTTCTTTCTTTTAAAATAGAATGTCTTTTATTTATTCTTTAAGGATTTAAAAGTTATGTACTTGTGTGCATACGTGTTTTGCCTGCATGTATGTAAGTGGACTGCATGAGTGCCTGCGAAGCCAGAAGCGGAACTGGGGTTGGACGTGGTTGTTAGCTGCCCTGAGGGCTCTGAGAACAAAAGCCAGGCCTTCGGAAATCGTGGTAAGTAATCTTTCAATTCACTTTACATCCTGCTCACTGCCCCCTCCAGGACCCCCTCCCCTTCTCCTCTGAGTGGGTGGGGGCCCCCTAGGTATCCCCCACCCTGGCACATCAAGTCTCTGCAGGGCTAGGTGTATCCTTTCCCACTGAGGCCAGACAAGGCAGCCCAGCTAGAACATATCCCACAGACAGGCAACAGCTTTTGGGACAGCCCCCCGCTCCCACATGAAGACCGAGTCTAGCAAGTGTTCTTAACCACTTAGCAATCTCCCAGCTCTGAGGGTTTTATACACGTAAGCAGTGGCTATTAATTATTACCACCCTAAGTCCTCTCACTCCTAAACAACTGGACTCTCTTGACATGTCCTCTCCTTATTTTGTTTTGTCTTTCTTTCCCACTGAGTCCAGTTAGCACTGCCTGTTAGAATGTTGACAGCTCTTTTTGGCTTTGTCTTGTGCAGATCTGGTCTAGATAACCAGAGCTGCAGTGAGTTCCTGGTCAGAAGACTGCGTTTCACAGCCTTCTTCCCTACCCTCTAGATCTTACTTAACAAAACAATAACAACAGCAAAAGGCTCTCACTATGTAGTCCTTGATGTCCTGGGCATGTAGATCGGGCTGGCCTTGAACTTACAGAGATCTACCTGCTCCTGCTTCCTGAGTCCTGCAATCAAAGGTACATGCCACAGTGCCTTTGGAATAGGTTCTTGCTCCTTTCCTACGCTGTTTACATTGTTCTCTAAAAATAATGAGATCTGTTTCTCTGGTATATCAGCTCCCATGGCTGTCCTACTGCTGAATGCCGCTCTCATCTTTTGCTACACACGTGCTTGCGTGCGCGAGTGCATGTGTGTGTGTGTGTGTGTGTGTGTGTGTGTGTGTGTGTGTGTGTGGAGAGAGAGAGAGAAGAGAGAGAGAGAGAGATTCTCTTTTTCTAGGGCTGGAAACACAAAGTCCCTGGGGTACAAGTGTATTCTGCCTTCTGCTCTGTTCCTGGCTATCTTTAACGATTGAGTTGTTGGCCTCTTGCTTACCTCCTAGCCTTAGCTTTCTCGTTTATTTGTAGTTTAATTTTAAAATCATGTCATAAAACAAATAAAGAGTATGTCTGCTCTGTCTTCTGGAAAAGTCAGGGCAAGATTGGAATTGTGGCCAGCCTTCCACAAGTAGAGTTTACAGGGAAGTGATGTGGCCCTCGGGTCCTGGGTTAAGGAGGCACTCTTTCTTCTCTCTCTTTTTGTTTTCTGTGTTCTTGCATATATATGTGTCTGTGTGTACACATATACATGCATATATGTATATACATGTACATATACATACATATATGTATGTGTGTTTTGTGTGTGTGTGTGTGTATGCATCACATATGATCAGTGTCTTAGGAGGTCAGAAGAGTGTGTCAGATCCCTGGAACTAGAGTCACAGACAGTTGTGTCCTGCCACGTGGGTGCTGGGAATTGAACTTGACTCCTATGGAAGAGCAGCCAGTGCTCCTAAATACTGAGCCATCTCTGTAGTTCCCCTTATTTTATTTTTAAAAAAGATTTATTTTTAAAGATTTTGTGTGTATGTGTGTGCCTGCCACGTGTGTGTAGGAGCTCACAGAGACCAGAAGATGGTGTTAGATCCCTGGAACCGGAGTTAAGGTGGTGGTGAGCCCCCATGAACCAGGGTTCTCTGTAAGAGAGCAGCCAGTGTCCTTAACTACTGAGATCTCTCCAGCCCTGTCCACCTTACTTATTAAGAGCTCATCAGTTTGGCTAGGCTGGCTGCTCGGTGAGCTGCAGGGATTGGCCTGTCTCTAGCCCCAGCACTGCAGCTCCAGATTCACAGCATCATTCCTAGCTTTTGCATGGATGCTGGGATCCAAACTCAGTCTGCATGCTCATGTGACAGATGCCTTACCGAGTGAGCCATCTCCCCAGCTCCTGGCATTTCTGCTCCAGTTGTAGAATCCTTCCTGCTGTTTCTGATCTGGAGAAGTTAGAGCTGGCTCCTCCTGCTTTATTTGTCTGGCTCTGCCTGGCCTTGGCTAGTTTGGTGTTTCCTGATTGTTCTTAATAGGTTTTCAGATCATGTGACCTAAACTCCTGATAGAAACAACCAAAGGAAGGAGGGTTTATTTGGACTGACAGTTTGGAGGGGATTTGGTCCGTAGTCACTTGGTCCCATACTGTTGGGAACATGTGGAGCAGAGCTGTTTAGTTCACCACAGCCAGAAAGCAGAGAGACAGGGAGGGGCCAGAGACAGGATACCTAGTGACTTACTTTCTCCAGAGAGGCCCCACTTCCTGAAGTTTCAAATCTGCCAAAACATTGCCATCAGCTAGGGACCAGGAGTTGAACACATTAGCCTCTGGGGAACGTTTCATACTCAACAACACCAGCCCAGGTCCTGGGCCCTCATCTAGTACCAGCAGCCTCTGTGTTCGGCAGAGCTCTGGTCCTGGTGCAGAGCAGACTGCGTCCCATGGGCAGAAGGCCTCTTCCTCGGAGGTGGTGTCAGTCTTTGTTTGCCTCTACATGGCTACCCACTCAGACTGCTTGTCCCCAGATATCACAGGCAGGACCAGAGCTCCTGGCTTTCTGTTCTCTTCTTTCATAAGCCTGTGCTGTGTATCTGGTCACAGGCCCCACTGATTGTAGAGTGTGTCCTAGGTCCAGCCTCACCTGCCCTTAACCTGGAGCCTGTAGGAAGGGTGGTACTGATGTCAATACCCCCGGAATTCTTAGGGTGTGTGTGTTCCATGAGGTATTGGGACCATGAGGCAAGGATTGTTGATTGGCAATGGAGTGACTTTCACTTCCTGTCCTCTGTCACCTCAGCTCTGACAGATGGGCCTCCAGCCTGAGAGCTGAGGCTCTTACTATGTGTTGTAGAGGAACAGCATCTACCCCTACAGGACGGCCATACTGCAACCCTGGGAAGCAACAGGGCTGGGTTGGAGTCTGTGCACTCCATGTGGCGGGATTTCCCGTCATCTTAGACTTATGAGCAACCTGCTTGCTGCTCTCCCTGACAGAGACCTCGTTCCTCTTGCCCCCTTCTGCTCCATATCTGCCCTGAAGGTGGCCTCAGGGACAGGCCCATTGAAGTAGACCATAGGGTTCCACGCATTGCATTAAACTGCCATGTTCAGACACCACTGCTGCATCTCATGAGGGACAAGATTGACTTCATTGTCTCCCCACCAGGGCCCAGGCCAACATCCCCACCCCCTCTTCTCTGTCTCCTCTGAAGGGATCAGCGTTCAGACTTGGAATGTGCGTGCTTCTCTGAGAGGTCCAGTGTGACTTCCTGTTTGAAGATCTTCTAAGTTTATGGAATTTCAGAAACGCTCTGTTAATAAAGACAGGCTGACCTTTGACCCTTCCCCCCCAACATCCTGTAACAGGAAGCCAGAGATTCACTTCTGCCCCACCTACCCGAAGGGAGCAAGGAAACATCCCTGGGAGGAAGGCCATTGGCTTTTGCCCTCCACCCTCTTTCTGGAAAGTTCCATGCCCTCCCCTGGGGGTGACTGAGATACCCTTGCAGGATAGCTTATGAGAGTTAATGAGGACCAGAGCTCTGCATGGACAGCGGACGTGGTTTTCTTCTCGTGGGTTGGTGGCACAGAGCCTGGGGGAGGAGCACATCACCTTCTGCTAAAACTTCGAGGACCCTTGGGGACCCTCAGAGTCTAGTTCTCCCACCCAGGGAGAGGTGGTGGTGAGGCCATCAATTTAAGAGTTTTATTTACCTTGAGCTACTCAGCCAAGCAGACACATTATTTAGGGACTAGAATAAAAAGCCATTCACTTTACTTCAATTGACCATTTAGTTCAATTTGCGTATTAGTGCAGGTAATTACTGCAGTAATGACACGTGGTAATCGGGCTGATTGGGAGCCTGCCGGCTCTGTATTAATACCTCCCGTCATATACACTAATTACCCATGTGTTGCCATGGTTATCTGCATGGACGCCGTGTTAACGACACCCTGGAAACATAGAGCAATAGCGGGTGTTGAATTAAATCTTTGTGTTCTCTTAGAGCTAAAAGCGCGTTTCACATAAAATAATCATGAATAAAATGAGATCATCTTGGCGGAGTTGCCAGGAAGCTGATTAACTGAGCTGTGCAAATGTGACTTTACCCCACTCAAGAATCAGAGTCTCCCAAACGTTGTTGGGGTTGCTAGGCAACTCCCAAGATTACATCACTCACACAAGCTGAGCTGCCCGCAATGTCATCTCTGCATGGTTACAGCACTTCTGTGGAGAGGGTGAGTATAACAGAAATGACATTATTTTCCCCTGAGTGATGGGTATAAATGGCTGGCGGGCCTCTGAGGGCCAAGGAGGAAAGGTTTAGGAATACCTGTGTGACGCACTAGGGGTGTGATAGATGTTCCATACTAACCTGTGCTCATAGGAAGGTATGTGCCTAGGCAGACAAGGGTCTGAAAGCTTGGTCAGAGGAGCCCACCCTCTTCCTGCCACTGAATGGGCCACTGGCAAAGGAGCTACATAGCCTGAGCTGAGGGAAGTCCCCCGTCCTGCATCACTAGGACCCGACTCCGGCTTAACCTGAGCATCATGTTATGGGAGGCAATCAAAGGGAAGCGGATGGCTAGAGCAGAGAGGAAAGGAGGTCGGGAGGCCAGAGGTTGCCTGGATGATCGTCTTTTGTTGACTCTCATCTGTCCCTTCTTTAGCTGGCCCCATCACTCTCTCCCCAGCCCTGCTGGTCCTGTGACACCATCCTGGGTAATCCTCTGATAATAATTCTTCTCTGGGGTTCGATCTGTCAGACCATACAGCTCATTCCTACACCACAGCCTTTGCATTCAGCATTCCTTGAAGCCTCGGCAGATGTTCACCAGCTCACTCTCTGACTCTCTGGACTGCCAGCTCTGGTGTCCCTCCTCAGGGTCTGGCCTCCCCCAGCTCCATCCACCCCTAGCTTTATTTGCTGTGTGACATGTCTCTTACGTCAGAAACCGAGGTCTCTGCTTATGAGTTTGCTGAGTTCCATCACTACATTGGAGCCCACGGAAGAAGTAGAAAGTTCCTGCTCCTTGTCTGAGTTCAACATAGGGTTGTCAGCTTAGTAACACACAATAGAGCTCAGATGGCTTTAGGACATCTCCTCAACACTGTCCTCAGGTCAAAGTGGGACACTGGCTCTCTCTTTTTGGTCCCTGGGAGGTATCCCAAGGCCATGTGTTACTCTTTCCTTGGCATAGGGTCACCAGGGAACCAGAGAGGAAAGAAAACAGGCATGCTAGGAGCTGGCACTGGTTTTGAGAGGTGTGTGATGCTGCCCACTATGAAGAAAATTTGCTGGGCGTAGCTGGCAGCGGGAGCCACCACTGGCCTAGCTGAGGGTCTTTGGAATTCCCTTCTTTGGGATGCCCTTTAGGGAGAGGACCACTGTGACCTCAGGCTGAGAGTCCAGCGTGGAAGTTGAGGCTGATCCGTGTGTGTGCTTCCTATGAGGTGGGCTCCATGGTCGGCTCCATGTGGGGCTGGGGCAGGTTGCTTTTTTTGTGTGTGCTACTTTATTGGGTTCTTTTTCCTACCACCCCTCTCCACCCATATTCTCCACTGATCTCATCCAACCCCTCACACTAGGTAGGGGAGAAAGAAGGTTACATGGGAAAGGGGCAGAGACCTCTTCAGACTACTTCCTGCTGATTATGGAGATGAGTTCCTTGGGGCAAGTCCAATCTTTGTAGTCAGGATATTTCCAACCAACAATCTAGCAAACATGCAGCAATGCAGCAATGCAGCAACCCAGCAATGGCAAAAGTACCAATGCAACAGCAGGAACCAGCAGCAACCACCACAGAGCCTCCTGGAGCTCGCACATTTATACCCTCTCAGGAGTCTCCAGAATTCCAAGCATAACTGTCTGCAGCTGGCAAAAATCACACCCTCCTAGAGCATAAGACAAATCATAGTTAGCGGTTGTAGACAATCTGAAGCAGGCCCGTTCCCCACACCTGGGATTAAGATGAAAACATAACCACATAAGATAACTAGGTTTTTAAAGAAATCAAAATTCTCACTACAGGCTGGGGCTGGCCCAAGGCTGCAGGCTTGGGATGGGGGAGTTGAGAGTTCCTAAGGTCCCTCTATGAGAGTGGCCTGTAGGGGGTAAGCTTTGAGGAGGATATGGTCTTGGGGATGATAGAAGCTCTGTCTCCCTCTGAATGATGTGCTTGCCTTTCATAGACCCAGGGATCTTTGTTATAAGGGTCATATAAGGTTCACACTTGTGTCTGCTTGTTTCTGCAGTGCTGGGGATGCGGACCAGGCTCCAGCTCTCTGTAGGCAGGTACTCCACTTCTAAATGCTAGCTTGTGTTCTCTCTCTCTCTCTCTCTCTCTCTCTCTCTCTCTCTCTCTCTCTTTCCTTCTCTCCCTTTCCCTCTCCCTCTCTCCTCCTTCCCCCTCTCCCCTCCTCAGGATCTCCTTACATTGATATCCAACTCCTGGGCTCAGGCAATCCTCCTACCTTAGCCTCTTGGGAATGCCCAGCAGCTGTGCACCTCCGGTTAGGGTTATATCTTCACATTTTGACCAAGTGCCTGATGGGATACAGTGCAAGGTGGGGACAAGACACAAGGGGCAGGGATACCCTGGCCTGGAGTGTGTGTGTGTGTGTGTGTGTGTACATGTGTGTACTGTGTACATGTGTGACTGTATGTGTGTGTGTACATGTGTGTATGCATTTATATGAGTGTGTGTGTACATGTGTACATGTGTGAGTGTGTATGCGTGTATACTGTGTACGTTTGTGTGTGTACTGTGTGTGTGTATACACTGTAGTGATCCTCAGATAACAGCCACCACTGACTCCAAGGCAGAAGACTCATGGGTACCTCTGGCAAAGAGAGTCCTCTGTCCCCACCGCCTTGGGGGTCCAAATTCCCAACAGTCCTAGCACTGTGCTCAGCAGGCCAGAGAGCATGGGGCTTACATGAGCTGCACACCCCATATACATATAGGCTCATAGTCAACTCCCATTACTGCTGCCAGGATCTCACCAAACATGACATTCATGCACCCAGAAGGACAACAATGGGAACTCAATTAAAGGCCTCATCACCAACTGCACTCAGCCAGGGGATGGGGGCTCATGAGGCCCTGGCAGGGACTCTGGAGATACTAGGTCCCATACTGGACAAGGACCTGAGTAGGCTTGCCTGGCTTCAGATTTCCCATGGCTGTGTGTGGTGACAATCTGCCGGCTCTCCTTTTGGCCAGATCTAGAATACCTGCTGGGTTTGGAAACTGAGTCCCAGTTTCGTCATCGTGTTATCCATGAGTCTTTCCATTTCCATTCATGGGGCTGAAGTGCTCCGAAGGGGTTAAGAGCAAAGCCTGAGAAAGCTGACTCTCCGCTTCCCTTCCTCTCCCTTGCATGAAGCCTGAACGGTGCCAATCTGCTCCCAGACCTGCTTGGGAAATGCTCTGGCAGGGAGAACTTGGCACATGCTGGCTGTAAGCGGGGCAAAGATCCTCCCGGTCTCAGCTCCTAGATTTGCAGCCCTGCCAGTGCTGCTCAGCCCAGACCCTCTGACATACATGCTTTTGCTTCTAGCCAGCTAGGGGTCCCTGCCCAGCCCATCTGAGCCAAGTTGTGCTATTTGTTGAAGGGTTGCAGGTCAATCCTGTGATCTGGATGCTCCTCCTTTCTGTCACACGCCAACCCAACCATATAGCCAGTGTGTGGCCAACTAGGCCATAGCCCATGAAGGCTGACCTACAGTGCGCTATGCTGGGTGCTGCTTGGGACGGACACGGCAAGGTCTTTGAGGCCCGGATGGTTGAATGATAACAACCTGCTGGACATGGTTCTTAGCAGGCCTCCAGGGCCAAGGGAGACATTGAAATTCAGGTTGGGAGACAGAAAGAAAGCTGGAAAGTTCTAGAATGCTAACCAGGCATGGTAGCACATACCAGCTCCTAAGAGATGGAGGTGGGAGGAGTTCAAGTTAGCTTTGAATACATATTGAATTTGAGACTAGCCTGGGCTACAGGAGATTCTGTCAAAAAAAAAAAAAAAAACTCAAAAACAAAAAACAAAAAACCCCAAACCACAAACAACAACAACAACAAAACCTGAAGAGTTCTAATGGGGTTGGGAAAATGGCTCAGTGGAAAAGAGAACTTGCTCTGTGAGCATGAGGAGCTGCGTTTGAATCCCTGGCAGTCACGTAAGAAACTGGGCATGGTTGTACATGCTTATAACCCTGGTACTGAGGAGGAGGAGGAGACAGGAAGATCCTGAGAGCCTGCTGGCCAGTCAACCTAACAGAGGAGGTGAATTTCCAGTTCAGTGAGAGACTCAAGGCAATAAGGCAGGAAGCAACAGAGATGATACCTAGTGTGGTGGTTTGAATATGCTTGGCCCAGGGAGTGGCATCACTAGCAGGTGTGGCCTTGTTGGAGGAAGTGTGTCTTTTGGGAGTGGGCTTTGAGGCTCTCCTCCTAGTTGGCCACGAGACAGTCTCTCTTGGCTGTGGTCAGATCAAGATGTAGAACTCTCAGTTCCTTCTCCAGCACCATGCCTGGATGGATGCTGCCATGCTTCCCCCAGGATAATAATGGACTGAACCTCTGAAACTGTAAGCCAGCCCTAATTAAACTCTTTATAAGAGTTGCCTTGGTCATGGTGTCTCTTCACAGCAATGGAAACCCTAACTGAGACATCCGGTGTCCTGCTTTGGTCTCTACATGTGTGCACATGTACTCACATACATGTACTACATACATACACCATACACAAAACCCTTTACATACACATGTTCAGGAAGAGCGCTCCATGTTCAGGGCCCAGAGGTGGTAAGCTGGGACTTGGGGAGAAGAAGCAGATAGCTGGTCAAGGTTGAGGCCTTAAGTGGGCATAGTTGCTGGCACATATTGGCTGGCTGGCCCTGAGCCTATTGCTCTGCCTATCTCTCCTCACAAAAGTCATGGCATGCCCTTCGGCACAGGCAGGTGTAGGCTTTGATTTTTTCAAAACCTATTTTTAATAACAGTTCTTAAATGCTTTAACCTCTCTTCTAGCCCACCACCCACCAAAGGTAGTGGAAAAGAAAGGTTATTAGGATATGGGGGAAGTGGACCTGTTTAGAAATAGTTTTTGTAGCAAATTCAATCTGTGTTGTCAAAATATATACCAGCAGTCTAGTTCAGTAGTGTCAGGATAGCAAACATGAATCATCAGCGGTGGCATGACCCAGCAGGGACAGCCAGGCCTCAGCTGCATGGGCATGCGTCAGTGGGAGTGACCAGGACCAGCAGGGACACCAGGAGAAGTTCTCTACTGTGCCTTTCTCAACAAAGTGAAGATCAGCAAAGACTAAGATGTGAGACCCATGAAGTGTTGCGAAGCTAGCTATGCAGGCCCCATCACTGACGGTTGAGTCCTATTTATACTCCCTCCAAATATCACATGGCCTCCCACAGGTCTTGCCTCAGCAAAATACCATGTGGGTCTGTCGTAGCAAAACTCCACGTGAGTCTGTATCAGCTGACATTACTCTGCCAATAAGCCCAAGTCTGTGGGGTGGCAAGAAGCCACTAGAACAACATCAGAAATTTTTTGGTACATTTCTTTCTATGAAGTCATAACAAACGATAACCATTAAAAAATGACAAGGTGTGCCAGTACCATCCAGCATTGTCTACCATCTATTGGTCCTTCTTAACATCATGTGTCCCTTCATGTGTTTGCTTAAAAAAAAAACATCCTTTCACCTGTGTCCCATTCAGTGAAACATTCCTTCACATGTCTGCCTTAACAAAACATCCTCTCACCTGTGTCTGATTCAGAAAAAACACTCCTTCATGTGTCCGTCCCAACAAACACCATTCGACACAACTGACTTTCAAAAAAAAAAAAAAAATTTTCTGCTTCAGGCAGGTGCTACAGAGACAAGATGCTGAGACTCAGAGAGATGACATGATTCGAGAGCCTGGTCATTAACAGAACTGGCCTCTGAGTCCACTCCTCACCTGGGCACACAGAAAGCAGGAAGTGGACCAGAGACAAGGTTCCTGTCCCTGTCCTCTGGGCCTGGACTGGGAAGGCTCTGTGCACGGTGGGGAACTGCTGCCTCATATAGACGCATTCTCCCTTGCTCAGCCCTCCTTGGCTTCCTACCTGTGAGCTGCTTGGTAGGTTGGGTTGGGATGTGGGGTGACTAGTGACTAGGGACCACTGCCCTAACCAATACAAAAGCTTGGCTTTCCTTTGTCACCCGAAGACCTCAGGCCTGATGTGCTTCAGGTCTCCCAGGGAGGGTGTGATACCTCATCCTGTGAAGGTGATAGTTGCTTCTGTGGTGGTTGTGGGTTCCCAGTGGCAAGAAGCATGCAGGCTGATTCATTTGGGACCCAGCACAGCCCAGTGATGTTGTCAACATTCAGAGCCGATTCACTTAGTGGAGAGAAACATCCAAGACCCAATTTTCAACTATCCCTGAGACACTCACTAGAGTGGGGCTATTAAAAACCCCAGTGGGTTTCAAGCTACCCTCTGTAGTAGTGATAGAGAAGGCTCCTATAGGTTGGTGGAGGACGTGCTCTCTGGGCAGTGGGAACAATTAAATGCCTTTGGGCTGTTTGCTAAGCATCTGCTCTTTGAATACTGAAGCCAAGGAAGGGCAGTCAAGACCTACATTTACATTCAGCTTTGCTGGGCTCAAATATGACCTTGCCCCAAGGAATTACCCTGGAGAATCCTGCTCTTCTAATCTGTAAATAGGAACTGTGTGGCGGACTGACGCAAGCTGAGAACAGAGCCAGTGGCTCACACCTAGCCTTGTCTCCCCAGCTCCTCTCCTCCAGGCCCCAGTAAACTGTGTGCACCAGGTCACTTCTCCGATGTAGGTAGGGTGGTCTTGCTGTGACTCCAGAAGGGATCTAGCAGGGGCTTTCTAAACTGCAGTCAGTCTGCGGTGCTATGTGCTGGGCGTGAGAGACTAGAGGGAAACAAAGACAGTGGCTCAGGCTGCCTTCTTGGAGGTGGAAGTTGAACTATCCTAGCCTTCATATGGAAGTAGGACCCATATCAAGCTGTTTGAGATCTCTGCATGGATACGAGGCTCAAAGAGTAGTGAAGCAAGGGAGGTTCTTGGACATTCCTTTGCCCCCCGTAACCCACCTCCCTACCCCCCTCAGTATCTCCAGTGGAAGAAGGGGACTTTTCATAGCTCTCTAAAGGGAGTCCTAGGAAACTTAGGATATGATCTGGAGTCTGTAATGTCTGGATTCTGGTTTGCATCTGAGCTCTGTTTACTGGTAGCTGTGCACCTTTGGGAAAGTTATGCATTTCTCTGTGCCTATGTGATCTGATATGGAAAGTGGGCATGGAGATAGTTCCAGCACATGGTGAAGAGGACTCTCTTCTCGAGCTCCAAGAAAGGCAAGGAGGAGGGAGCCGAGGACAAAGCAGTGGCCAGCCATTAGAGGTGATTTCTCGTAGGAAGTGACCACCAGCCACTCAGGAGGACCTCTCTACTGGGGAGTAGGGAGAGGAAATCTCCAGGGAGGGGCCTCACCCAGGGAAGCTTCGGTAGGTACTGAGTGGAGGTAGGTCTGCAGCGATCCCAGAGCTCACCCTTCCCATCCCAAGGTTTTGTGTTAGCATTGATCCCGTCACACCCTGGGGTGTGTGGTGGGGTGAGGCATGAGGAGGCCTTGCCCCAGTCCTGTCTGGTGGTATGTACCTGACTTGAGCCTGGTAGTTTGTGGTGGGGCAGAGATGGATGGGTGCCTGGTTCAAGGCCAAGGTTAGCCTAAGGCTGCTGACTTTTCCTGTGTGTGTGGAAGGTCTGTGTGGTAGGCCTTTCACCAGGCCATAGAAACCCACCCGGCCTTCCAGCCAGGCCCCAGGAGGGATGGGAGCCTGGGACACTCCCCCCACCCCCCCAAGAGTTGCACTTGTCCTTGACTTTATTTTGATGGCTGGACCTCTTCTCCATCCACTGAAGATCTTGAAGGGCGCTTGTGTTAGAGATAATGTCAGTGTCCCACATGGGACCACACAGAAACAGCAGAAAATCATCTTTTCAAGAAAATTCTTTTTACAAAGGGTGAGCTAGTGTTGTGTGTAGTACCACCCTCTACAAGCTAGAACCCAGACTAGGCTGGCAACACATGTAGGCCAACATGGCGCTAGTCTTTTAGCCCTGATGTACGTGATGTCTGTGCTTCTCCCACTGGTGGGAGCTTGATCTCACATCTGATGTGATTGGTTAATAGGTGCAAAGGGGAAGTGAAAAGAAAAGGAAAGTTTGGGAAAGAGTCTTGATTAGACAGAGGAGCATATGCAAGAGCACAGGCTTATTTGTTTTCCTTCCTTCCTTCCTTCCTTCCTTCCTTCCTTCCTTCCTTCCTTCCTTCCTTCCTTCTTTTTTCTTTTCTTGAAACAGCCTAGGTTTTGAACTACAGTTTTTTTTTGAGACAGGGTTTCTCTGTATAACCTTGGCTGTCCTGGAACTCACTCTGTAGACCAGGCTGGCCTTGAACTCAGAAATCCGCCTGCTTCTGCCTCCCAAGTGCTGGGATTAATGAACTAGAGTTTTGAACCTCCTGTCCCACCCCTAACTATCCAGCTACCCCAGCCCCTTGGCAGGTGACGGTCACAGGTGTGTACCATCACACACAACTGGACAATATTTTGACAGGGTGCTTGTGAATTTGGAAGCTAGGGAGGTGGTGTTCAAGGCTATTTGTAGAAAGAGCCTTAAGAAAGAGAGCTGGCCAGGGCCAGGAAGAAGCCTTCTATATAGCCTTAGACCTTTCGGACCAGCCCTCTGCAGACAGGCCTCAAATGGGTCAAACAATAGCCTCTCTGAGGAGGAATACCATAAAGTACAAGTTCCATTGATGTCCTTGGTTCCTACTAGAGGAGGCCAGGATGGGAAACTGAGGCCCATGAAGGAGTACCCAAGCTGGCCTGTTATCCAGGGATGCAGCCACCTACTCTGTGCTCAACCTAGCTCTGGATAGGATACTGTTTTGTTCTTTCCGTGAGCCTTCTTTCCCTTAGTTGTTACCCAGGTCTCCTTTCCTCTAATGCCCTCTCTGAGGTCTTCCTCCTCCTCTCATTACAGTTTGGAGCTGGGAGTGTGTCTTCAGGGGTCACCAGGCCCTGCTGCAAGAGGCTTGTGGTGGGGCAAATGGTCCGCAGCCAGTGTTGATAGAGAGGGGATGCAGGGCTCCCTGCACCCTCAGCAGCCGGCCCTACCCTCTTCCACCAGGGCCGTTTCCCTGACTCCTGATTTTTCATCAAGGCAGCATGCAGTCTCAGAGTTACCCAAGGTCACAGAGCTGCAAGGGGAGTAGAATGAGGCCATTACACCAGCCTCTAATGTCCCTGCGGCCTCAGCTCGCTAGCTGCCTCGATCAAGCACCCGGGACACTCCAATTTCCGCCTGTCCTGAGGTGATCGTATCAGGGCCTGAGTGATCTCCTTGCCGGCGGGCAGTGGAGATGCTGTGGCAGCAAGCTAGCTGTTCCCCTACTCGGCCACCTTCTGAGTCCACCCGTCCTCTCCCTTGGGAACAAAAGGGAGGCACCAGCTGAGACCGTTGGCTGAGAAATGGCTGGCGGGATGTCTCCCTGTGCTTCACCCTTGCCCCATAAGAGTTCAGGCTTAGTTCAGCTGCTGGCTAGCCAGGAGCACCAGCCATTGCCCATCAGTCTGGCTGGCTGGAAGGGCTGGGATGCTAGGCTTTAGCTGGTGGGTGGGTGAGTGAGGAGTTATGTGAGCTTGGGGCTGGGGGTAATAGCTACCCTCAGGAATTCTCAAGACAACAGACCTCTGTCACCCATCATTTGGGTTTATGAAAGGCCTGTGGTCCTGGGATATTGACTGATGGTGAGCCCCCCTCCCACCTGCCAAGGGTGGGAGCTGGGGTGAGGTACCCCAGGGTAAAGAGTGAGTTGGCCATTCTGGATTTCTGATCCTCGCCCCTTAGAACTTTTGGTGATGGTCCGCATGTCACACATGGCCCATTTGCAAGGGATGTGGAGGCCATGATGCTGGCTCTGGGCTGGGAAACCTTTTATTAAGATCTATCTCAACAAAAATAGCAAAAATGCAAATGTCTCTACTAGGGGAGGAAGAGACAGGCTGTGGCCTGTCCCTGGACAGAGTCCTCAGCAAGCAACAGAGGGGAATTGTAGTCTCTAGCTTTCTGGTGCTGAATTGGAAGTGGCTGTGGTCATACTCAGGACCACAGCACTGAAGTAGAGCTCCAGTAGACAGTGCTCATGGGGTGAGGTGCTGGCGTCAGAGGCGATAGGGGTGGACCCATGAGTGTGCTTATCTGCAGTGTATGTTTACAAACTCTGAACCGTACATGGATAGGGACAACTTCTGCCTGGGACAATACCACAGGACTACTTGGGCAATGGACACAGATTACAATCAGGTGATCATTGGCTGAGATACTGTCATAAGCCAGAATGGGACCTCAGGCCAACTGTCCCTGTGTTTCTGTGTCCTTTGCTAGGCCTGGATTTACTACTGGTCCTGAAGCCCAGGGCAGGGTCCTTGGGGTAGAGACTCCTTCCAAAGGTTTGGTTGCCAATGTGCAACATGGGGTCCTCACTAACCTGGGCCACCTTCCAGTCTTCTCTGGCTTAGGAAAGCAGCCTGTGGGGGCTGGCTTTCTATTCCAGCTGGAAGGCAGGACTCTGTCAGGCACGTGCTGCCCTCACCCCATGTGCCCTTGTGATTTCTACTACATGTAAATAAACCAACAGCAGGGTTAAACCCACGGGAGGATGGTGGTGGGGGACACAGGCTTG
This sequence comes from Mastomys natalensis, assembly GCA_021653895.1. Taxonomy (NCBI): domain Eukaryota; kingdom Metazoa; phylum Chordata; class Mammalia; order Rodentia; family Muridae; genus Mastomys; species Mastomys natalensis. Next base: position 711,154 of record JAJTUV010000252.1, on the reverse strand, counting down.
GACTGGAACTGGGACTGCAGAGCCAAACAGCATGGCTTCTTTCCTTCCTTCCTTTCTTTTTAAAAAAGTTATTTATTTAAAATTTTATGTACATTGGTAGTCTGCCTGCAGGTATGTCTGTGTGAGGGCTGTCAGATCTCCTAGAACTGGAATTACAAAGAGTTGTGAGCTCCCATGCGGGTGCTGGGAATTGAACCCGGGCCTTTTGGTTAAGAACAGCCTTAACTGCTGAGCCATCTCTCCTGCCCTGGCCTGTTTTCTCACGAGGTTCAAAGGAGAAGGCTGATGAAGACCAGGATCCCCAGGGGCAGGGTCCCAGGTCTTACTACAGCTGTGCTGGAGTCCTCAGGAAAGCTGGGAGGCAGGCGTGGCACCCACATCCCTGTTCTCTTGCCACTGGAAGTCGTCTCTGTTCATGTGTGAAGTGAGATGTTAGCTTTCTATCTTTTCCCAGATCCCTTGTCTTGCTATGACTCTAAAATAGACCAAGTCTTCAAGGTGTCATCCTATCACTTAAGTTAGATTGGCTGCCTTTAATTGCAATATTTTCTCTGTGGGGGATGGGGCCCTGGGCTCTCCAAGTGAAAGTTCTTGCTGTCCTGATGAGGAAACCGAGGCACAATCTCATCTCTACAACCAACCCAATCAGGCTTGGTCATATCCTGTTAGAGGCTTTTGACCATGGCACTTGACCCAGCTCACTCAGGTCACCTGGGTCAGGCATACACATATTCTGGATATAGCCTGGTACTGGACTTTTGTGACCTCATGATGATTTGGGAGTCTTTCTGGTTGAGCTGAGGTTCTTACCTCCAGGCTGAGTGCTCCCTTAGTGTCTGGGATGGAAACTACAGACCACCCTTGAAGCTCACAAGACTCTGGAGAAAATCAGTACCACATATCAACTGTAACAGGAAGGAGGAATTATAGGGGGTCTCTGGTGATAAACTCATATGAGTCTCAACGTGCAAATGCCTGACTCACGTCCCACAGGAGCCCAGGACTCTCTGAGTGTGTCCAGGCCATTGATTCCCTACAATCGCCTAATGGTGGATGGATCTGAAGCTTGCAGGATATGGAGTGCTGGAGAGATGATTCAGCGCTTAAAGACATTTGTTGCTCTCGCAGAGGCCCTGAATTCTGTTCCGGGATCCTTGCTGGGTGGTTCATAACTGCCTATAACTCCTGTTCCATGAGGTCATCCTCCCTCTTGTGGTCTTCAAGGGCACTGCACTCATGTGCACATACCCACAACAAAGACACACACACACACACACACACACACACACACACACACACACACATTTATTTATAAAAAATAAATATTAAAAAAAAAATAAAAAGAAGCCTGGTTGTTTGGTGGAGTTCTAGTTTAGATAGCCAGAGGCATCTCACCAGTCACCTGAAACTTGGGTGGGGCTGGGTGCCACTGTCTATGAGGCTGTCGATCATTATGAAACAGATGCAGAACTGCCTTTTCTGTCCCAAAATGTTCCCCTGGAGTGAAGCCACTTAGGGTAGAACTATCTGGCATTTCTTTCCGATAGGTAATAACTCACACTCTAGAGGACACGGAGAACCTGAAGGGAGACCACCTGCGTGAGGCCTGGCAGGCCACAGTGTAAAGCTTATGGCTAGTCATGTGCTTGGAAGATGGACATGGGGAAGGGGCAGGGTGGGGCACATCTTTGGAAGACTCCTGGCTCAGCCAAGATGTCCCAGATCCCAAAGGGTGTACAATCACGAGATGATATTTGAGTTATTTGAATATGATAGTTTTTAAAAGCAAAGTTAAGTTAAAATGAACACAAGCTAGATGCCTGCACAGGTTCTGTGGGCTGGGTAGGGCCTCTCTGAAGTTCCTGTGTGATGGCTGTTCTTGGTTGTCAATTTGACTACATCTGGAATTAACTAAAACCCAAGAGGCTGGGTACACCTGTGAGGGATTTTTTAAAAAAATTAAATCATTCAAAGTGGATAGACCCACCTTTAATTCAGATCTTTCAAGATAGGATGATGCACCTTCAATCTGGGCAGCCCTTGCTGGTGGTAGCCTATGTAAGGACATGGAAAGGGGAAGCTTTTGCTCTTTGCCTGCTTAATCTGGCTGGCAAATCCATTCTTTCACTGATGTTAGAGCCTACTTCAGGATGCAGGTGTATGCTGAAGATGAGGTGAGACATTCAGCCTCATGGACCGAAGAACAACATGACTACATGTTCAACATGACTAAAACCTATAAGTATCTCTCTCTCTCTCTCTCTCTCTCTCTCTCTCTCTCTCTCTCTCTCTCTCTCTGCACCTTGTGCCAGGCCTTATGGTTCCCTGGCTTCACAGACCCCCAAGACCCCAGACCAAGAGGCAGAACAGCTTCATGGCCCATCTCAGCCCTTGCCAGGATTGGAGGGGTGACCGCAGCCCAGTCCCCAGCACTTACTCCAGTAAGTTACTGACCCCCTCTCTCTCCCCAACAGGGTGACCCTTCCAGTGTCCTTTCCTAGTCACCTAGGGCCACTGATGCTTGCCTAATCTATTTGGCTGAAACTGGCAGCCGGAGCCATGGTTATTGTGTTTTGCTCCAAGATTCTCAGATTTACTGGGTTATTGGATCATTTTTCACTCTGCATCTGCGGTAACCAGACTTGGAAATGAAAAGTCGCATGGTGCCTAACCATGATGGAAGAGGGTTGGAAGGGCGCAGCAGGAGATCGGGGCAGAGGAGAGTGGTGCTTGTGGCTCTGTGGCCAGAACAGCATGGCAGGAGACCTCGGCCAAAGCCCAGCTGCTGAGAGAAGTCGCCTGCCTTGCGGAGTTCTCCACACATCTGATCCACTCCACACCTGTGTCATCTAGCTATGGCGTGCTATAACTGTAACGTCTATGAAGCAGAAAATAATAGATCTTTTTGTTTTGGGGATCTCTTAGAACATAAAACAGAGAACTAAGTATGAAATGGCTGTCTTGAGGAAAGCTTCCTCAGGCATTCAGTCACTTCCTCTCTCTCTTCCCTCTTATTCTTCCTCTCCTCTTCTGAAATTGGATTATTTTGGAGCCTACAAAGCACTTGTGCAACACTGGAACCTCTCCCTAGAGGGCCCAGGGTGTCCTAGGCCTCGCTTTCTAGTGGGTGAGTAGTGAGGGCTGGAGGGGATGTGGAGGACTTGAGTTAGTCTTCAGGGTATGGGCAACTCAAGAACAGTACTGAGACTCACACTCAGGCCTGAGCATAAGTGTGTTTACGATGCAACATCTAGTCACCATTCAAGGACACCTGTGGCACAGGGACTCAGCAGGCAGCAAGAAGTTGGGGCCTGGAACAGAGCTCTAGTGGGGAGAGACAAAAAGAGAGAAAAAAAAAAATTCAAAGAATTCAGCACTTAAATGCTAATAAGGACTTTGAGGAAAGAGGTCTGGGGACCCTGCTGTGGGCAGTTGGTGGCACTGAGGAGGATGGTGAGGGACCTTTGCTTCATGTAGATGGGGACAAGCATATCTACTGCAGGCTCTAGAGTTTCCACAAGGGCAGCACCGCTTGGGCCGGGACAGAGGGATGGGTAGGCTTACCTCACATTCTATATCCTAAAGGCACACCTATTCCCTGTTTTGGATGAAGTTGATTCCCAGTTTAGTGCATACACTCGAGTGATGGTAAGTTTGTCCTGAGTTAATCCTTCCAGTCCACACACCCTGGAGGAGTCCAAGGTTGGTATCAGCATAGGCCCTTAATCCCAGCACTGGGGAGGCAGAGGCCAGCCAACTCTGTAAGTTTGAGGCCAGCCTGGTCTACATGGCTGAGTTGAAGGCCAGCCTGAGCTACATAGTGAGACTGACCCTTTCCTAAAATAAACAGTAAGACAAAACAACCAACAACCAACCAACCAGACAATAGTAACAACAAATACGCAGCCCCTGTACCTGAGCCTGGATAACTACAGTAGAAGAGAGGATTGCAGGGGATGAGAGCGGCAAAGCCATCACGGGGTCTTAGAAATGTGGCTGACCACCTCATCCACGGGCTAGGGTGAGTGCTGGAGTGACAGACCAGTCCCATATCCCTTTGCCTGCTGACTAAAGATAAGACGGAAGACAGTTTATTTTAAAAAAACCCTTTTCTTCATTAACTGATTGTACGGAGCTGCATCTGTCACCGCGTGCCTGTATAGTGATCAGAAGGCAGCTTGTGGAAGTCGGTTCTCTCCTGCTGTGTGACTTCAGGACTCAGGTGGTCAAGCTCGGCCACAAACTCTCTTATCTGCTCAGCCGTCTTGCTGTCCTCTCAGATAGCTAGCTCTCTGAATAGACAGTAGTTTAAGAGTTAACCTGTCTCTGCTCATTGGCTTCTGAAATGACAGGCAGCATGAAACCAACTCCAGCCTCACAGTTTGAGCTGTGACTTAGAGCTGGCTGCCAGGAGTCGGAATGTGGCTCCCACAGTCCTGAGCAGTGAGGTAGCACCTGACCTTCGTCAAACACATGAGTGAATCCATGACTTGTTCCCAGGAATTCTGGCTCTTGCTGCACACAGGCATCTCAGTGTTGCCAAGGACCAAGAAACAGACCATTAAAATACAAAACAGAGAGCTGGAGAGATGGCTCCGTGTTTAAGAGCACTGACTGTTCTTCCAGAGGCCCTGAGTTCAATTCCCAGCAACCACAATGGTGGCTCACAACCATCTGTAATGGAATCTGATGCCCTCTTCTGGTGTGTCTGAAGACAGCTACAGTGTATCTCATATACATAAAATAAATAAATCTTTAAAAAAAGAATACAAAGCCGTGCAGTAGTGGCAACACCTTTAATCCCTGGGATAAAGCACTTGGGAGGCAGAGGCAGGCAGATTTCTGAGTTTGAGGCCAGCCTGGTCTACAGTGTGAGTTCCAGGACAACCAGGGCTATACAGAGAAACCCTGTCTCGAAAAACCAAAAAAAACCCCCAAAACAAAACAAAACCCAGAAACCTCCGGAAACCTATCCTGGGGGGATGGGGATGGGAGGAGGTGCCCAGCAGACTCTCTGCTCTGCTCATGATGCAATGGGGTGACAGCTTTCCACACATTTCCACCTCAGATTCCAGGGAGGTGTGCTTCTCTTCAGACAAGTGTGAGTTCTTACCTCTGCAGGTCTCCAAGACATGGAGGAGGTATGAGATGCAGGCACAAGAAGAGCCCAGCATGATGCAGCTCCTCTGAGCTCAGAATCCCCAAGGCCCGGTCGCCTATCCTTCTCAAGGTCAGTGCCCTACTGTCTGACTAACAGGCTCGCCTCTTGTTTTGCTCCCTGGTGCCTGAGGCTGATGCCGACAGAAGCTTCTTATGCAGGTATGGGTGTGTCCGTGTAGCAAGAGATGAAGGTTTTGCAGCTTAAAAAAAATTTCCCCCATGGACCAAGGCTCAATAGTCTAGGCCAGCACATGGCTGGTCAGCAGGAACTTGGGAGTGGGCACGGGAAATACTGAGAAAGAAAGCTAGGGACAAACTCATGTGTGACAGTCACCTTTGTGGTGGCTGCTGGCTGTGTAGACCTTTCCTTTGAAAAGGTAGCAATATGCCCCAAGTTCCCTCTGTCTAAGTGGGGATGAGGAATTAGAAATTAAGGAGTGTCTAGGAAAGGCAGGGCGGTGGCTGGAGGGAAGTGTGTTTCCCTGATCTATACCCCAGGCCATGGGTTGGATAAGTCAACGCCTGGTACCCACAGCCAGCATACCCTAGAGCTTGAACTTCAAGCTGACTCTAGCTGTTTAGAATTTGCCCTCCTACAAATGAATGATCTCCAATTTGACTGAATTTAACTCATAGCCTAGGAGGGAAGATCCACTGCCAGGAGTACCAAGCTGCCACCCTACAATACACATACCTGCTATACTCACTCTGGAGCTTCAAGTTCAAATTCAATTGTGCCTGGCCATCATGAAGGGTACAAGGGCCAGGCTCTGCTGGGTGCTTCTCCTGGATCATGTTTGTCCAAATGTACTTTCTGTGCCATGCAAAATGACCAGTCTCCATGTGTGTGGTTCAATGGGATTCAGCAGCGCATAGTAGGTGCACAGAGTGGTGTGCCCAACACCTCTGTCTAGTTCTAGTGCATTTTTAACGCTCTGAAAGGAAGTTACACCTGGGGCAGAGGCATGACTGGCTTGGCAGGGTGCTTCCTAGCATGCACAAAGCCATGAGTCCCATCCCCAGAATCACATCAGTTGAACATGTGACTGTAATCCCAGCACTCCAGAGGGAGAGGTGGGGGGGGCATAAGAGGTCATCTCAGTTATATAGGAAGTCTGAGGCTAGCCTGGCTACAAGAGTCCCTGTCAAAAAAGGAACAAGAAGAAAAACAAAAGCAAAATAAATAAGGAGAGAGAGAAGGAGAGGGAGAGGGAGAAGGGAAGGGACAAGGAGAGAGACAGGGAGGGGGAGGGGGAGGGGACAGGGAGGGGAGAAAGAAAACCATACTAACAAATCCAGTCATGCCTGTGTGTCTTCTCTTAGTGCCTGGAGCCCCCCTCCCCCATACTGTCTGTGTGGACTGGATTATTCTGTTTGTTTGTTTGTTGTTTTTTATGCAAATGGAACCACTTATTAAGTGGCCTCTTGAATCTGGCTCCTACCACTGAGCACCATATTTCGAAGGTTTACCCACACTGCGGTAGATGTTAGTGTGTCATCCCTTATTTGTCTTATTCAGTGTTCTACTGCTGTGAAGAGATGCCATGACCACAGCAACTCTAATAAAAGAAAGCATTTAACTGGATCTTGCTTAAAGTTTCAGAGTCCATCAGAGGCAGACACAGTGCCACAGAAGGAACTGAGAGTTCTACATCTGGAACAACAGGCAGCAGGAAGAGAGAGTGCTGTTGGGCATGGCTTGGGTTTCAACTTCAGAGCCCACCTCCAGTGACACACTTCCTCCAACAAGGCCACACCCACTAATCCTTTCAAATAATGTAATTCTCTGGTGACCAAGTATTCAAATCTATGAACCTATGGGTGTCATTTTTATTCAAACCACCACAGTATTTTTTTGTGACTGAATAATATTCCAGTGTGTGGGCAGACTACACGGTCTTTCATCTATTGACAGATGTTCTACTTCATTTATCCACACACTGACTCCACAAAGACATGTATTGATGTGGTTTCTGTTTGAAGGTTGAAGGAGTGGAGGCTTTCTAAGGCCAGATAGCATGCTGGTGATAGTTTTGTGGACATTACACCAATCCTGTCTGTACCTGAGGCCCCAGGACCTGTTCCTTTTCTTCTAGATGTCTTTAGAGGGCCATTTGCTGGGCACAGCCTTGTGTACCAGCTCCTTGAAGACACTGGGCTTAAGCCAGGTGTATGTATATGCCCAGACTGAGACTGAACTCACAGAGATCTGCTTGCCTCTGCCTCCCCAGTGCTGGGGTCTAAGGTGTGAGCCACTACTCACAGCTTGGTTTTTTCTTTTCTTTCTTTTTTTTTTTTTTAGTTTTTTTTCGAGACAGGGTTTCCCTGTGTAGCCCTGGCTGTCCTGGAACTCACTCTGTAGACCAGGCTGGCCTCGAACTCAGAGATCTGCCTGCCTCTGCCTCCCAAGTGCTGGGATTAATTAAGGGCATGTGCCACCATTGCCCGGCTTGTTTTTCTTTTAAAGTACAAACAAAACCACATTATGTACATGTATGAAAAGGTTATGGAGCTGGTGGGTGGGTGTTGTGGCTCGATGGGTAAAAGTACTTACTGTTTTTGCAGAGGACTCCGGTTCAGCTTCCGGTATCCACATAATGGTTCACAGCTATTCTTAATTCCAGTTCCAGCCCTCTCCTGACTCCTTGGGTCCCAGGCACACATGTGGTATACATGAGTATATGCAGGCAAAATGCTGACATACAGAAAAATAAAAGTTTTAGAAACTATATAGACAGCACCAACCTTTAAGAATTATTTATTTTTATTTTATGTGCATTAGTGATTTGAATGCATGCATGGCTGTGTGAGGGTATCAGATTCCCTAGAACAGGAGCTGTAGACAGGCAGTTGTGAGCTGCTATGTGGGTATTGAACTCAGGTCCTCTGGAAGAGCAGACAGCATTCTTAACTGCTGAGCCATCTCTCCAGCTCCATGGATATATTTTAAAAAATGAATTGCTATATTACCACCCCCTGTTTTGGTGGCTATTACTTGAGACAATGTCTTACTACGTAGCCCTGGTTGTCCCAGAACTCCCTGTGTTGACCAGACTGGCCTCCAACTTACAGAAGTCCACCTGCCTCTGATTCCTGAGTGCTGGGATTAGAGGCATGTGCCATCACATCTGGCTGAAACTCGGTATTATGTATAATTAATGTATGCTAATAAAACATTAAATTAAAAATACCTGGCCTGGCATGTGTCCTCATTCCTTGTGGCTCCAATGTGGTACACAGTAGGTGCTGTATAAATGATCCAATCTTGACATATATAGCACCCACCAGATTCTAGTGGATCCAATGATGTAGCTTGGAGGGACTGGGTCCACAGTTAGGGTGCAAGGCAGTGCGGCATGTCTGCTAGGGAGTGGAAAGGAAGCATGTACACGAGGGGTGGGGGCAGGGCCAGGACACCCCTCCTCTGCAGAGAAAATGTTCACTCTTCAATAAACGGGGTAGGGTGTTGGGGGAGGGGACAGCCACTTTGCAGGCCAGTTATCACTGGTTTTAGCTGGGACAATAAAATTTTATGAGCTATTAAATGCTCCTAAAGCTCCTCTAACATATAAACCTGACTGTCTGTGATCACCCAGTAAGAAAGTAGGTTCCGTGGGAGAAGGCTCGCATTCCACCCCAACGGGTCCCAGGAGTGAAACCTTGAACCTGCTTTGGTGGCCGATGAGGCCACTGTCTCGGTGTAGCCTTGAGTTCGACTGTGGCTGAACAGAGCCTCACCTCTGAACTTTGTAAAGGCTTCTGCTTCCAATCACGGCTCCAGGGCAGTGGGGTGAATGTGGAGTCCAGGCCAGCACTGTCCACCAGCACCTGAGGGCCAAAAGGAAGGTGAGAGGTGGGCCAAGGAGACCATCAGCTGGAGGTAGTTGTGATCTGTAGCTGAGGTTGGCTGCCCTTGGAGATGGGTGAAATTGTCTGTGACATTCACAGACAAGGCACAGGTTTAAGAAGAGCTTGGCCATCCAGACTGGGCTGCCCTGTCCCATCTGGGCCAGGCAGGTGCTTGGCCAACTTGAAGTGTTCTGAGTTGGCATTCTGAGGCATAGAGCCAAGGGATCCTAAGATGGGAGACTCAGCAGAGAATGGTCCATCAGGGGCTCTTAGGAGTGGCAGACCCCCTGTAGAGGGTGGTTCCTGACATGTTTATAGTCCCAACTTTCTGAAGTGGCTGGGGAGGTCCAAGCCACTGTGGCTACACTTGAGGCCCTGGGGCTGGAGCTGGACGATTAGGCTGAGGTCAGAGCAGATCTGAGGTAGGAGGTGGTACCCTGCAGGACAGTGGGGGACATGGGGACATTGTCTGGCTCTTGTCCGGGCCAAGGAGGATTTACGAGACTAGGAACACATCTGAGGCTTGGGGTGTGGTCCTGGCTGGGTCTCTGTATCTCACCCAAGTTTTCTCACCTGTGAAATGGGTGACAAGACCTGTTTCTTTTCTTTTTTTTTCTTTTTCTTTTTTTTTTTTTTTGGTTTTTCGAGACAGGGTTTCTCTGTATAGCCCTGGCTGTCCTGGAACTCACTCGGTAGACCAGGCTGGCCTCGAACTCAGAAATCTGCCTGCCTCTGCCTCCCAAGTGCTGGGATTAAAGGCGTGTGCCACCACACGCCTGGCCGACAGGCCCTGTTTCTAGGCGGGATCCAGGACACAGGTGTGCTAAGGTCCTGGGTAGTTTGTGTTCCAAGAAGTGTGTGATGGGAGAACATCACAGAAGACCATCAATGGGGAGAGGTGGCAATGACAGGGAGTGGCTGTCACTGCTTCTGTCTTCTGGGGGAGGAGAAAGCAAGGAGAGAGGCCAGGATATCCAGTTGGGCCTGGAGCAGAGGTCATTACACTAGGTCACCATGGAAGGGGAGGTTCAGACCTTCCTGCCCTAGGACCAGTTTCCATGTAAAGGAACCGAGGAGTCCAACTGCCCACAGGAGCCTGTGCCCAAAGAGTAGCCAGGCCCCCATAGTCTTCTAGGTGGGTAGAGATTTGGGGCCCTCTGCCTTCCTTGGGACTGGCCAATGACACCCTAGTACTCTTCTAGAATGATGACAGATCCAGATTGGAGCAAATCCCAAGTATAAATCTCCCTCCTGTCAGCTCCTGCTCCATAATCATCCTGTCCCCTAAACCCAAGGCACTCTGGCTTACAGCTGAGGCAGCCGGGGTGGCAGGGACTGGGAGGCCTATGTCTGACAGCCATGTATCTGCAGGGCTGGCGCCGGAATTTTAAACCATTGCAACAGAGCCATTGGGCAATTCCTGTGGGGACGCTGTCTGCCGGGAGAACTGCAGTGGAGACACTTCCTGGTCATGTTTATGTGGCTGGCTTTAATCTCCCAAACTCCTGGAGCGTGTATGTCCCCCTGGCTGGCTTCCCCAGCACACTGGGCACTGTCCCCTCTGAGCGTGTGGCTCCAGGCTGCCCAGTGCCTACAGGGATGGGTCAGTTTGGATTTGAGGGGCACTTGGGGTGTCATCCTGCTGTGTGGGGACTGGTCTGTCAGACGCCAGTTAGTCTGTGTGACTGTCTGCCTGGCTATAGGCTGTGTGATCCACCCCCAGGCCCCTCTTTGCCCTAGAGTTGGATAACCAAAGGACACTTCAGGGTGTTGGTGGCCCTTTCTCAACCTCGGCCTTTAGGAAGAGGAGGGTCTGGCCTTCATTCTAGATCACTGGCTCCTACGCCAGCCCTGTCTCTAGGTCACCCATGTACTATTGAGAAGGGGTGGGGGTGGGGAACTGTCAATTTGACATAGCCCATATCTACCAGGAAAGGTGTCTCAAATGAAGGATTGGCCTTTGAGTTTGTTTTCGGGGGGGGGGGGGGATTGTCTTGATTGTGAATTGATGCAGGAGGGCCGGGCCTGCTGAAGACACCACTATTTCTAGACAGGTGGGCCTCTATAAGAAAGCTAGCTGAACAAGGGTCCATGAGTGACCCAGTTAGCAGCTTTCCTTCATGGTTTCTGCTTCAGGAACCTACACTGCTTCCCTCAATGACAGGCATAACCTGTACGTTTAAATAAACATTTTCCTCCCTTAAGCTGCTTTTGGTTGAAGTATTTGCGACACCAACAGAAAGGAAATTGGAACACTGAGTTAGGAAATAAATTTGGGGGTTGAGTTTAGCTCAGTCCCCTCTCAATGGCGTGCATGTGTCTAGGCTCTGAAACATCACACCTCTGGCTGCAAGAGCTGCCTCAAAGCTCCATTTAAATAGAGGTGCAAGGCCAGAGACAAATCACCCAGGCCTTCTGGCATATGGGATGCAGAGGGGCAGACAGGAAGATGAACTGTTTATGATGAACGGGTATGATGACTGCATACTGGGCTCCCTGGGAAAGTGGGTGAGGAGGAAGAAGAGGAGGAGGAAGAGGAGGGGGAGGAAGAGGAGGGGGAAGAATCTCAGTTTTGGGAGCCACATTGGGATGGGTACAGGGTGGATGATGGCATCTGTGAAGGGTAGATGATGAAGGCGGCCTCAGAACCTCCATTTCTGGATGATGGGAGTTCAGGACAGCCATGTATCTGCAGAGATCCTTCAGCGATAGGTTCAAGGGGTACTGAACCTCAGAGGGTCCTGTGGGAAATACTGGAAGCTACGTTCTACCTATCTTTTCTGAGGGACCTCTCAACTTGGCTAGTGCCCACTTCCCTCAAAGCCTGCTCAGTGCAGTTCTCTCTGGAAGGGTGAGTAAGCCAGGGCTGTGCTGTGGGTAGAACTCATGTAGCCTTGGGACAGCCAGCCTATGCCTGCAATCTAGGGAGCAGAGGTACTGCTACCCCTAACATCCCTGGGTCTTAGAAGGGATGCTGGTTAGTTGGAGAAACATGGGATTCCTTTAGGCTGATTGCCCTTATGTTCTCATGGTGACCTTGTGAGGCGGACTGGGAGTTTGCCTAACCCATAGAACATGGTGCTCAGCATCAGGGTGTGGCCCTGGCCCAGAACAGCCTGTCTCTTTTGGACAGCTGTGGTCTCCTTCACACCTGGGTACCCTCTAGGCTTTTGTGGCCTGGGAATCCCTGGACACTTCTGCTCTGGTCACTGGCACCTCCCCCTTTGTGGCCTCCATCTTCCCTTCTCTCCATAGCTCCCTGGGGTGTGGTGTGTGTGTGTGTGTGTGTGTGTGTGTGTGTGTGTGTCTGAGTACTGCATTGTAACAGGTCCCAGGTGTCTGGGTCTCTCCTACCCTACAGGTCCAGTCCACTATGTAACAGGGAACAGGGACTTCTCCAGGGGTATTATGGAAATTGGGGTCTCTTCTTGGGGTTCTTAGTCTCTTTAATAAAGGAATTCAAGAATGGACTCAAAGAGAACTCCACATGGCAGGGAGCAGGGAACTTCGGAGACTGGGACGCCTAAAGATGACTCATGCTTCCAACAAAGAAATTTTAGAAGGAAATATTAGTTTTTTTCTGAGCAGTTCAGAAAAGTGGGTAGCCTTATGAAGCTGCATGGCTGTCACCCTGTAAGCCACCATGCTCCAGGGTGGAACTCAGAGAAGGCAAAGTACAGTCTCTCATTAAAGAGATAATTATTTTGCCTAGCTCTGCATGGCTTAAGGGGAGACTGACTTCCTAGGGTGGTCCCTTAGCTAGATCAATCCAGAACATTAGGTCTCCACCCAGGTCAGAGATCCTAGCCTCTTGACCACATGAAATGGTCCATTTCCTAAACGGGCTTTTACTGCTGCTGTGTCCCTGGGGTCTCTGGGAAATCCTAGCCTAATCTGGTGGGGGGGCATTCCTGTTTTTCTGGTTTGGCTAGACAGAGGATCCCCCATATGTGGACCTTTGGAGAGCAGGGATAGGACATGGTTTTCCCTGCTTTGCTGAAAGACTAAGCCAGACTTCTCCAGACAGACCCACCCCCATTCTCTACCCTTACATCCTGGGACCTGGACTTGAGGCAGAAGGAACTGGAGGCAGACCCAGCGGCCTTCTCTCTCCCTCCTCCTGTTCAATGCCAGCTCCACTGACTTTCACAACTCTGGCTTCCTGGGAAAGAGGGCCTGCCTTTGGAAGCAGTCTCTGTCATCCAGCTCCACCCCTTTCCTTGGTTCCTCCCTCCAGGCTGGACTCCTGTCCCTGTCCTCCCATCCTCCTAGCACCTAGAGGACCTTTTACACGGGCTTTCTTCCTCTGATCATGTGACCTTGAGCTCTTCCATCCGACCTCCTCTGATATGGCGGTGCATCTACAAGGGTCCCAGCACAGATGCTGAGCACCCAGACCATGGAAGGATGGCCATGGGCCTGGCCTCAAATGGCACACCACAGCTGCCGCAGTGGCCTGCTGTGCCCTTCCCTTCCTCCCACTGGTCTTGGGGCTTCTCTGCTTTCCTGGGAAAGGAATCAGGCTTAAGCAGGCTTTACAGGACCAGGGCCAACACAGGTCATCAAGACAAGTCTTCACCGTGTGTCTGTCTGACTGAGGGCAACTCAAGACATGTCATCCCTACTCTCTAATGGCTGCCTTATCATGCTTTGCTAGTGGGGAGGGGCTGCTCGATCCCTACCTTGCTCCCTCCCTTGGGATACTTCAGGAGAGGATTCACCCAGCTTACGTGATTTGAGTGGTTTTGGCTCACAGATAGCCAAAGAATCAGCTCTATTCTCATTGTAGGAGATAAAGGGGTGGACACCCTGGCTGCTCTGCAAGTGGCTGTCTCCGCTGAAAGTTCTACTGATATGCATTTCCCAAATGGTTCTCCTGGCTGTGTTGTCTCCTGCAGTAGCCAGTAGGTGGATGTACCTCCCAAGGCCGCTCCCAATGGACTGGGCAGGGGGCCAGGGACTCGGCTGTTCCATCCACCAGGCTCTCTCCAGCTACTCTAAGGACAGAGTCTACCCCTGGCTCTGAGAAGCATCCAAGCTACATAAGGAAGCATAGGCCATTGTGAACACCCACCTACCAACCTTCTCTCTGCCAGGGCCAGGTGGGGCTGAGCTCAGGTCAGGCTGGCACCAGACTGGCAGGACTCTGATAATTTTCTGTCCCTTCTGTGTTAGAGTGCTGTCTCATAGGGTTCAACCACCTACTGGACAAGCATTGGCTGAGTAACTACTGTGGACTCAGTCCAGTTCTAGTCTTGCTTTGATGGCGGCAGCCTTCTCTCAGACCTTTGCTACACCTTCACTCCACAGAACTGTCCCTGTCTTACAACCTCTATAGGTTGGTTCTATGCCCCGCTGTGCTCCTTCTACTGTGTCTGTCTCCCTTGCCTGGCACACTAGGAGGTGCTGCTTTTGGCCTGTCCTAGGGCAGAGGCTGCCCTGCATTGATGTCCCCGGTGCCTAGTCATATCCTTAAGCGGTTGCATAGAGGAGCCGCAGTGGTGACTGCAGAGTCCATGTACGATGACTCAGAGAAAACCTTGCTTTCCCTGCAGGATGGGTACAGGCAGAGGACGAGCTGAGGACAGCTCTTGTCACTGACACAGAGGTGGGTCATGAGGATTGGTCCCTAGTGCCAGACACCTTGCCTGGCTCTAATCCAACTGCACACTGTTGTCTGCCCATTTCACATAGCAAGGCAGCCTTGGAGGACATGCTCTGGGGTTGACATGGTCCAGGTGGCTGAGCTGGTGTGGGGGTGGATCTTTGTAGCTAAGGCCAGCCTCTGGTATATGCTAGCACAGGGCAAGTCCCCAGTGGGGTGCCAAAGCCCTTGGCACCATCATTACAACTGAGATTGGTCCCAGATGAGCTGAGTCTGGCCCTGTGACAAGTGCTTGCCCCTGAGGGATGCTCACCTGGCTTCTTTGGCTTCATGGCTCTTCAGACTCCTTGTCTTCAGTCACCAGGTCATTGTGCTACTGACTCTAATTAGCTGTCAGGGGAGCAGGGTTCCTGGCACCCTTCCCACCCTAGGCTAGGGGCCCTGGAGCTTGGGCCAAGGACAACCTTAGCTGTGCTCTGTGGAACTGGTGTCCTGATTAGTCTTATGTCGTCCTGACCCCAGCTAGAGTCTTCTGAGAGGAGGGAACCTCAATTGAGAAAAATGCCTTCATAAGATCCAGCTATAAGGATTTTCTTAATTGGTGATTGATGAATGAGGACCCAGCCATTGTGAGTGGTTACCTCTTTGGACTGGTGGTCCTGGTTTCTATAAGAAAGCAGGCTGAGAAAGCCCTGAAGAGCAAGCTAGCAGCAGCACCCCTCCATGGCCTCTGCATCAGCTCCTGCCTCCAGGTTCCTGCCCTGCTTGAGTTCCTGTCCTGATGTCCTTCAGTGGTAAAAAGTATGTGGATGTGTAAGCTAAATAAACCCTTTCTCCCCAAGTTGCTTTGGTCATGGTGTTTCATCACAGCAATAGTGACCCTGACTCAGACAGCTAGTTCCAGGGAGAGCTGTGTGGAGCTGTACTCTTGTATATAGGCCTGTGTTTGCATGTTCCTGACCATGCCTGCACTCACATACAGCCATAGGCTTTGACTTATTGTATGTATGCACACAAGGGTAAGTGTACACATACCTCCTTGTCAGCTGACATATACACACACACACACCTTCTCTTACATGAGCAGACGGCACATTATACACAGGTGTGCCCACACCCTTTGGCCCATCCAGGCAGAGCCCACCACTGTACACAGGTGTGTACACATCTCTCTCCAACACAGGCAGAGGCCATAGCTGTCTGGCATGCACACACATACTCCCAGGGCAGTTTCCTTGCAGCACACCCCCCTCCTGCAGCCCAGCGTCTCCTTTTGCAACTCTTGCATTTCCAGCCCAGTCCTTTGTATAGGCAGAAGCTTTCAAAATCCTTCAGGCTTATTTACCAAGCTGTGCAAGAACATTTTGTCTCCTCTCCAGCTAGGCCTTCCACGAGGAGCAGGAACGTGCCCGGCCAGTACTGGGCCAGCTGTGCATTTGCCAATAGTGCCCCCGGCCTCTTAAAGGGCCAGCTGGGCACACCTCAGAAAAAGACAGTGGGGCTTGGACAGAGGCCATCTGGCCAGCTCTTGCTATCCCAATGGCTCTTGGCTTCTCACACTAGGTCCCTTGTAAGATGAAGCATTAAAGGGCCAGAGGCTGGGAACTAGCCTGGGAGATGTTCATGGGAGTGGGCTATGAAGGGAATCGCTGGCTACTTATCATTACAGTGTCAGAGGTTAGAGTTCATGTGAGGTATGGACTGTGCCAGAGACATATGTCAGTTCTACCCTGTAGCCCCTTGAGTTGGTGGTAGACATAGTATCATAGACGATACTGTGGTGTTCTGGCTATGCCATCCTGGTCCAGGGCTCTGGATTTGCTGGGAAGGCCAGCCATTCAGTAGAGTCAGAGTGCTGCTAGAAGTTCCCTTTGGCTGACATTTTTGGGTAGTGGTCTTTGCCTTGTTTCTGACCACTTCCTGAGCCTCACCCTCTGACCAGCAGCTCCTCCAGGTTTCAGCCATTTTAGGCACTGTTCTTGGATCTTCAATGCTCTCTGTGGCCAGCCTAATATGAGCGTTCCCAACCTCTTCTTTTCCCTCTGCTCTCAGTTCTCCCTAGCCTGCCATCCGCCTAGCCCATGGCCTCAGCCTCCTTTGACCCGGGACATGAAGTAAGCAAAGGGTGGGACCACCCGACTCCTCTGAGCTTGGGGTATGCCAGGAACACAGAAGGGAGATGGAAAAGCAAAGCCAGTCCCAGAGGTCAAGGTCGAGTAGGGAAACATGCACGCTGACTACGTGCTTGGTAGTAACGAGTAGCCTGGTACCCAGGACAATAAGGGAAAAGTAACCAAAGAGAGATTCTCCCTCGTGAGAGAAGTCTTATGCTGTGTGAGAGAGGGTCCTTGAACCCAGGCTGGCAGGGGCAGTGGGAAAATGCAGCTGAGGCTTCCGCTAAAAGTCTTGCCTAAAGTATCCATGTGAGGGGCCCGCTGAGGACCTGCAGTTCTGAGAAGGAGGCTGTGGGGCACCACAGTGGCAGAGCAAGGGTTAGAGGCTATGACAGATCAGAGGCGGATGATATTAAGGTCCCTCAAGCCTCAGAGCCCAGGGCTGTGCTGTGAATGCTCTTAGGGCTTGGACCTGGATGTTTGAGCAGATGGAAGCTGTCCCTGCAGCTTTGCTGGGGACTATGGGAACCCTGAATACCCATCCCCCCAAGATGCACACTCTAAAGGTGGGCAGTGCCTGCTCAGAGGTCATGGAACCAGTGCCAGAGTCCGGCAACCCAGTGGCACTTCAGGGGGTCCGGGCTGCTCAGTCACTGGGAAGGGGAGGATCTTGCTTCATTATAGACCCCTGGGTCCTACCCAGCCCTGCTTCCAGGTTGTGGAGGTGCTTCTAAGTCTCTGTCCCCTTCTGAGAAGGCAGGGGAGAGAGTATGGGGTCACAAGTTATGTAGTTAGGGGAGACTGGTTTGACCCCCTTCCTCAAAGGAGTGGTGACTGGGCTCTACATCTTCACATCCATGGCTGTGAGAAGTGCTTTGGTGCCTCACTTGAGAATGGGGACTACCTGGTCTAAAAGCCTCCCTCAGCTCCTCACCCACTGCCACAGTCCTCCACAGGCCAGACTGGCCTGACGGGTTGTAGGCAGACTTGGTCCTCTGACAGGAATGTGAAGCAGTTGGTGGGTGCTGGTGTTCTAACATCCTCCTGCTCTGTTCCTACTTGGATAATAGGTCTAGACACCAGACTGGCCTGTGGCCAAACTTGGGAACAGGGAGGTCATGCCCACCTCACTCAGGAGGCCCCAGTGAGCTGAAAGGGAGGCTCCAGAATCATCAAGACTGACAAAACATAGAAAAAGCCAGTGGGCTAAACCACAGGAAACCCCTCACCAGGGCTGCATGTACTGGACAGAGAATGTTCTAGAAGAGCCTGCACTCTCCAAATGCTGGAGGAGGTGGGTGCTGTAAATGACCCAAGGAGGATCAGGGCTCTTGCGTCCTGGGGCTTTTGAGCCTTAGAGTTTCCTCCCAACTCTTCACTCCCTTTCACTCTCGAGAATGCCATTCTTTTTGAAACGAGCTGTCTCTGTTTCTGCACCATCCACACATGCCCAGTCCAATTCTTTGTTCTGGGACAAAAGACCCTGGAAATCACAGCGGAGGCTCTGGAGATGCCCTCTGAACTCTAATCTATGCCTACATACCTATAACACCGCAGCCCACCCTGGCAGTTGAATAGTGTGTGCCCCAGTGTGCTCTGCTGGTAGCCCTCAGCCTTGTGGCCCCTTATGTCAATTTTTTTTTTATTTTTATTTATTTATTTTTTTTTGAGACAGGGTTTCTCTGTGTAGCCCTGGCTGTCCTGGAACTCACTCTGTAGACCAGGCTGGCCTCGAACTCAGAAATCCTCCTGCCTCTGCCTCCCAAGTGCTGGGATTAAAGGCGTGCGCCACCACCGCCCGGCCCCTTATGTCATATAGATACAGGCCATGGCCTTAGGAACTAGAGACCCTTCTCTTCCCATCCAGGGGCTCAGTACCTCAAAAAAGCAGTGTTTCTTGCCCCCCTTCTCTCTAGCACTTTCAGCTCTGATGTTCTGAGTCTTTCATCTGGCCAAGCTGCCCTCCCATTACACACAGAGAGCATTAGTATGCCTTCCCTTCATCCCATGGTCCCGTGGCTCCTCTTAGGACAGTTGCAGCTCTCAGGTACCCTACAGGCTAGAAAAGCTCTGGACATCCAAGACCTCCCTTTTGCTTCCTTAGCTGTAGCTGGGCTGCTGTGGGTTCACGCGACCCTATCAGGCTCTCTCTCGTTCCCTGGCCTCACACTGCCCTTCAGCACGGACCAGCTCTCTCTGGCCTCTCTACCTTGCCTGTCCAGCCTGAGAACAGGTCAATGCCTGAACCTCTTGGAGCCTTCTGTGCTCATTCTTCATGGTAGAAGCTGAGGATGTGGTAGGAAGGAGAGTGCTTACCCCATATATACCAGACCCTGGGGTTTCATGTCCATGTCCACATAAAACCAAATGGTGGAACTTGTCTGTAATCCCAGCTCTGGGGCTTCAGATTCAATGTCACCCCTGGTTACACAGCAAATTTGAGATCAGCCTGGGCTTCAGGAGACCCTGTCTCAAAAAAAAAAAATGCCAAAATTGACTTTATGGTGTAATTCTGGCATGAGGGTCTTTGGGGACTGACCTGAATACCCTCCCTTTCTGCCCACATGCTCCTGCTGCTGATGGCTGCTGATCTGACCATGGCCATAGATGCAGCATAGTGTGGACATAGATCAGCCACAAGCTTTATGAACTTACACTGATGGCCTCTTTCGTGTACCATGAGAATGGAAACAAAGGCTCCCAGGGTGACTGTCACATGTGTGTACTAGGACACCACTGACAACTGTCATTATGGTTCTGATTTATGGATAGAGGAACCAGTGACTGTCTCTCTGTCCACAGGAGGGAGAGATGGACATACAAAGTGCACCCGAGAGGGCAGGGTCTGCCTCTGTTTCCCCAAGGGAAGAGTCTGGGCTCCTGGCAGCCTGGGAGGGACAAGAGTTTGCACAGGAAGGGGGTAGGGATAGTGTGGGGTGCGGCTTATGAGACAGTGCTGGCTCTTACAGACCACTCCTCCCCTATGATCTTCACTCCTGCACTGCTCAGGCCCTCTTGCTGCCACCTGACCCAAGCCTCCTTCTCCAGCTGTCCAGGCACCTTCCTAGGACACAAGGCCCTGAGTAGAGACTCTTGTGGAGCCTGGAGGAAACCGGAGGACGAAGGGGCCTTCCAGTCTGTTCTACGGCCCTGTGAGGAATGAGGTAACATCAAAGGCAAGGGCTGTTCAGAGGCTTTTCAGGTCTGGCTTGCCCTGAGAGCGCTCAAGGACCACAGGGCAAGGTGCTGGCTACCTGAAGGATGGTCTGGGAGACAGCAGTAAGACACTGACTCCTTCACAGAGCCCATATACTTACCCTGCCCTTGTCAGCTTCCTTGGATTACCCCACCCCAGGCTGTGCCTCTTCTAGTGCCCCCTCTCTATGACCTTATAGCATCAGAGGACAGGCAATGGCCCGTCTTGCTCCCCTCCCCTCCCCACACCTCTGGGGAATGCAAGGCTCCTGTGTTTTGCAGACACCCTCCTCATTCCTCTTCCCTGGTGTAAGTGCTGCAGGTAAACCTTGGTTACCAAGGCCCTGAGCCCTGTAATGCTCAGCTCTGTGCCTACCCTGCTCCCATGCTTCTCTTTCCTTCCTGCTTAGTCCACTCTGCCTTCCTTACAAGGTCCAGCTCAGGTGTTGTGACCCAGAATCCCCCAGTTCCATCTATAGAGAAGTGGTCGTCCTTTCTCTAGGCACAGGCTTGGGACCCAGCATTTGCCCCTCTGTTGTGCCTCTGGGCATTAGCAAGTCTGTGGTCATAGAACCCTTGGGGCTGGTCGTCATGCCTGGCATTGTGGCTGTGCTGTGGCCAGGACGGGATGCCCATCTTTCCAGTGTCTGGGGATTACACAGGGCCTCTTCAATGGCCTTTTCAGGCCTGTTTGTTTCTGTTCCTATGGCAGTACCGTGGGTGGGGTGCTCCCTGGCAGCCTTGGCTCCCCACTCCTGAGTTGTAACTTTCCTCTCTGGGGCCCTCGTCTCATTGCTCCACCACCCTCTTTTGTGTCTAGGCTTGGGCTGGAGTCAGGGCTGCCTAAGTTCCCCAAGGAAACAGTGCAAGCACTGTTCTTTCCTTTATCTGCACACCCTGGCTGACAGCCCAGGTCGCCCCAGCATCATGCTGCCCCTGCCTGCTTTCTGAAAGCCCCCTTCAAGCACTTGACTAAAGCTCCATCACAGAGCAAGATCCAGAACCCAGACTTGACTAGGGTGCTGGAAGTACTCTTTCCCCAAGGTAGTTCTGTCAACTTGACATACTCTAGAATCCACTAGGACATGAGTCTCAGTGGAGATTTTTTCCAGATCAGATTGACCTGTTGCTTCTGTTGGGCTTGTCTTAATTAAATTAACTGAGGTTGGAAGACCTGCCTACCATGGGTGGCAACATTCCTTACAGAATGCAGGATTTAATCATTGTTTGCTGCTCTTGATCATTCTGGATGTAATGTGACTAGTTCTCTCGAGCTCCCGAGGCTGCGCCTTCTCTGCTGTGATGGACTGTAATCTGAAATTGTGTGCTAAAGCAAAACTTTTCTCCCTTAAGTTACTTTTGACAGGGTATTTTACCACAGCAATAAAAATGAATAAAATTAAGATCTCTCTCTCTCTCTCTCTCTCTCTCTCTTGTGGTGTGTGTGTGTGTCTGTCTCTCTGTCACACACACACAACACACACACACACACACACACGGCACTTGTCTGAAGCTCTGGAAGCCTCCCATGAAATCTGTAAAGAAGTGTAGTGGACCAGTGAACCTAGTCTAGAAGCTGGGCAGCCATCTTGGCCTGGTTCGAGAAGGCTATGAACGTTCTAGCTGGCTTTGGCTCTCCCCAGGGTTGCAATAGATGTGAGAATAGGTGCTAGGAGGTCTGGGGGCATCTTTTTGGTGCCAGCAGAGATACCTTCCAGCTTTATTTATCCTCTGAGACACCAGGCCTCTGTGGTGGGTGTCGGGGTGTGTAGTGACTGGGTCGTGCCGGCAAGGACGAAGGATCCCTGTGACCTAATGTTTCCTAACCTTGAGGCTGGTTTCATTTTTAGACCTTGGGTAGCGAGGTTACTGTGGCCATTGGATAGGCAGGTAAGGCAGGACCAGGGAGGCAGGACAGAGGCAAGATCTGATGCCCAGCAGACACAGGAGAGGGCTCAGGCTCTGGGGCTGAGTCACTTTCCAGCACCTTCGGCCAACTTGGCTGCATAGTTCCTGGCTGTGGCTTTGCCCAGAGGCTGTCAGATGTCCAGAACGTACTCAGGGCCTGGGGAGTCCCCCCAGAGCTCTGACTGGGAACTGGAGTTGGCGCCTGTGTTCCTTTTCCTCAGTACATTTCTCCTGAATTTTTATACTCATGAGAGATGGCGGCAGAAAGTGCTCCTCTCCTCTCCTCCCCTCCCTTCCCCTCCCCTCCTCTCCCCTCCCCTCCCCTCCCCTCCCCCTCCCCTCCCCTCCCCTCCCCTCCTCTCCCCTCCCCTCCCTTCCCCTTTTCTCCCCCTTTTGTTTTCCCTCCCCTCCCCTCCCCTCCCCTCCCCCTTCCCTTCCTTCTTCTCTTTGAGACAGTGTCTCAGGGATTTCAGGCTGACTTATCACTATGTAGCTAAGGATGCCCTGGGACGTTGGTCCACATCCCGAGTGCTGGGATTACAGGCCTGCATCACTATATCCAGTGTATGTGGTGGCCTTCTTCAGTACCTTTCTAAATTGATCACAGAACTCAGTGATGGGCTACCATTCCAGGTCTGAAGGGCCTCCCGAGTCTTTCCAAAAGGCAGGAAGCCAAACACCAAGCCAGAAGAAGCCAAGGGAACTTCGCAGACCTTAGTTTTCCCGCTATATCCACCCCAGGGTCTCTGAACTTGAGACTGGAAGGAGGTGGGCACTCACACCACAGGCACTTCTGCTGTACCCATTTCTGAGATGGTAAGCAGGAGTCCCACTCTGGCTTCTGCTTCTGCTTGTCTCAGATTAGGAGGAATTGGCTAAATGAAGCTATTGCTAGGGACACACAGCCAGCAGAACTGCCTTTGGCAGGCCTGATGAGATAGCCCCAGGGGAGGGGGTTCAGCCTTCTCTGGATCGGTGTGTGTTGGGCTGTTCTCTCTCCTCCAGGACTTGCAGGCCAGTCTGCCATGGCTTTGACCCTCAGGTATGTAGACAAAGTTATGCTGACACTTCCGGCTCTCTTCTTTGCAGACAGCCTGGAGGTAGAGAAGAATCAGGAAGAACCCTTTCCTTTCCCAGCCGTGCGCCCTAGGCAATGTCTTCTCTCACTTCCTTCCCTAAAACAGAAATTCTCAACTTCCTAATGCTGGAACCCTTTAATACAGTTCCTCATGTTGTGGAGACCCCTAACCATAAAAATGCATTTTTGTTACTACGTCATAACTGTAATTTTGCTACTCTTATGAATCATAAGGCAAATATTGGATATGCAACTCTTGTGACAGAGTTGTTTGCAGCCTCCAAGGGTCATGGACCACAGTTTGAGAACTGCTGCCTTAAAACAAAATGGGGAGAAAATAGACCCTGTGTATAGAGCTGGCCCCTTCATGGGGGAAGCTACTGTCCATCACCTAAAGTAATTAAGTGTCCCTTCCAATCTTGGGGTGTGTGTAGCCGTTCATGCTTGTGGAGCCCTGGAGCCTCAGCAACATCTTTCCCCATGGACATGTCTATCTGTCTGTTTGTTTTTAACTTTTTATTGATTCTTTGTGAGTTTCACATCATGTCTCCCAGTCCCTCTCACCTCCCCGCCCCTTGTATCTGTCCTTTGACCTTCAACTCTCCCATTCCCTCAAAATAAAGCACACACACACACACACACACACACACACACACAGCACAGAAAAACATCTCATCATGGAACCTGTGCAGTGTCACAGCGTGTCCCACAGGATGTCCCTCTGACCACACATCTGCACTAGCAAATGTTCATTGAGGCAATGAGTCATTGGTCTGGTTTGAGATCTCTGGCTTCAGAGACATCATCATTATTGGATCCTCACAGGGACTCCTCCCAGCTATCCTGTTTTTGCTTTGAGACATGCCTGGTTTAACACAACAGCACTGCCTGTTTAAGTATCTGTGGCTTTTTCCTGTGCTGTTTGGAAGCAGATGCTTGGTGAGGCTGCAAAGCTTCCTTTGGGGGGTAAGTCATTGGTGGGGATTGGCTCAGGTTCCCGTGTGCTCCCTCAGGGTGGGCAGAACCAGGAGTCCGTGGGCAGAGGGTGGGAATTCCCCAGGGGAGTGTGGCCACTGAATGAGGCAAAGCAGCAGGATTTGATTCCCATAGTGCCCTCTTCAGAGAGGTTATCTAGGTAACACCATGTGGAAAAAAATGGTTTAGGTAGTCACTGTGTGCTTGGCATGAACTGAGTTGGTGGTTCGGACATGCCCAGGTTCTTGGCTTCTCTGGGGAGGAGAGGAAGCATTTACCTAGAAAGGCCTTGGTCAGCACAGTGATGTGCTCTCCTAATGTGATGGGACAAGAAGGAGGTGTCACCTCTTTGGTCCTCTTCCTAAGGAGCCATCACTCTGGGTTAGCCAGAGACATGCCAAATGAAGCCCAGATGAGAATGTTCTGCAAACATCTGGCTCAAAAATGGTCAAGGTCATCAGTGGAAAGTCACAGCCGAGGAGAGCCCATAGGATCGGAGAGCGAACTGTGCCAAGGCAGTGAATGACACTTGTCAAGGGCAGTGTCATCTGAATCTAGTACAGGCTTCAGCTCCTGACCACACTGATGGGTCACTGGGACAAATGAGCCACAAGAGTATAAGGAATGACTGTCTGGATCAGTGGTTTCCAACCTGTGGGTCGCAGCCCCACCAGAAACCCTGTATACCAGACATTCACATTATGATTCATATCAGTAGCAGAATTACAGTTATGAAGCAGCAACAAAAACAATTCTATGGTTGGGGGTCACCACAACATGAGGAACTGTACTAAAGGACCCAGCGTTAAGAAGGTTGAAAACCACAGCTCTGGATGGAGGCTGTTGGGAAAAGAGGATCTGTCCATAGTATTTCCTGTATTTTAATATAATCTTAAACAATTTAATAATATTAAGTTTATGAGCAGCCGGCCAGCGGTGGTGCACCGCTGCAGTCGCCGCGCTCCAGAGTCCGAGGCGGCCATCTGTCTCTCCCGACGGAGTTTGAATCCCGCCTGTGCTTGCTCACAGGAAAAACTTCAGGAAAAAAAAAAGTTTATGAGCAGAAAGGGGTTTCTAGGATGTGATGATTAACTTTCATCATCAGCTAGATTGGATTGAAAAATATACTCAGGGTAGGGCACACACCTGGGCACACATCTGGGCACATCTGTGAGCATTTCCAAACTGGATTAGCTGAAAAAGGGAAGGCTGTCCTAGAATGTAGGTGAGACCTTCCCGGCCACTGCAATCCTGGGATAAATGAAGTGGGAAAAGGAGAAATCTAGGAGGCTGGCGAGATGGCGCAAAGGTTAAGAGAACTTCTTGCTCTCCTAGAGGAGCACAGTTCAGTTTCCAGCTCCATGTGTTGACTCACAGCTGTCTCTAACTTCAACTCCAGGGTTCACATGAGCTTACATATACAAAGACACATAATAAAGTTAAAAACAAAATTGTAAGGAAAGGGAAAGAGCTGACAGGTTTGATGTGGCACTGGGGCTCCAAGAAGGGCTCCAAGTAGGACCCCTGGGGACTAAGGAGATTTTTAAAGAGTTCTCAATGCCACAGACAGACTCAGGGGCAGCAACATGGTGGGGGCTCCGAGGAGAGGAATCAGAGGCACAGGGCAGAAGTAGAGGGTCTTCTTCTACCCTCTGAGGATGGCGAGGATTTCAGGCCTGCAGCCTGGCTCCCAGATTCCAAGGCAGGAGGGTGAGGAGCAGGATGGGTGGCCACCAATAACCCCTTTGATGTAAAGTCACTTCCCAAGTGAGAGACCCTGAGGAGGTCTGTGGGCTAGGGCCTCTCAGAGGCTGTCTCTGGGTGTGAAAGGAGAAAGGCCGCTGCAGGTATTGTGGCCAGAGCAGCTGGGTTCTAACATTGCATCCTTACGAAAACCAGCTAAGAGCCACAATTCATCTCCTGCCTCCTGATATGCCCAGATGTGAGCAGGCAGCTTCTGGCTTCTGCTGCTATACCCCACCCACTATGATGGAGTCACAATAAACCCTTCCACCTCCAGTTGCCTCGTGTGTGTTTTATCATAGGGTTATAAAAGTGAACTAGCACACGTGCCTAGGCACAGTTTGGGTCTTCCTTTCACACTTGTCCTCTGTAATCAGAAAGGGCCCCTCATAGGAAGACAAAGGTCTGCATTGGCCCAGGGTAGTGGAGGAGAGAGGGACCCATGAAGACGTCTCCCCTTGATGCTCAAAAGTGCCATGGCTTGTTTCCTGGAAGTTCTGTCTTCTAGAGGAAGCTTGCAACCAAGAAGGGCATCTTTGTCTTCCTGGTGTGTGCCTAAGAGGATGATCTGGGAACAAGTGTGAGGAGAGGCACAGGCAAGGGGCTCAGGGTATTGCTGTGCCCTGGGAATAAGGGCCATCTCCTGGAGCTGGATCACAGCAGCCACAGCAGGAGGAGCTAGGGAGAGACCTGCTTTCTCCATCTTTCCACCTTCCACTCTGGCCAGGGCCTTGTGCTGGCAGAATGTATCCAGGACCTGAAGTGGGGACCCCATGATATCCAAGCAGAGTGGGGAAAGGACACAGACAGATATGAGATCATGCAGGCATGCTCGGCCACCGAGTCCTCTTACGGCAGAGGTGGACATCAAGGTTAAGTCACACTTTGATTAGAGAGGGGCCTGAGATTTTAGCCTAGTGCTCATGCCTCCCCTAGCCTAGAGAATCTGTTTGTTTTGGTCATAGACCTCTTTCAGGATCCAATGAAAGCCACAGATCTTCCCGCAAAAATAAGCAGATGAACACAGCCACTCCCCTGCTTCGGTGGAGTGAGGACTCAAGTAGCCACAAATCAGGAACATGCATAGACTCGATTTCTTGTTGCCATTTCCTAAACAGCACAGCCCGGCGGCTACACTGCACCCAGCTGCCTTGGTATTGTGTGTGACCGAGACTTATTTAGAGTATATGTGGGTGGGGCCTGCGGAGACATCTCAGCTGTTAAAAGTGCATACTACTCCTGCAGAGGACCAGAGTCTGGTCCCCAGTACCCGCAGCGTTTGGTTCACAGCCTCCTATACTCTAACTTCACAGTGTCTAGCATGCTCTTCTGGACTCTGAATGAAGTGTACGTGTATGTGCACACCCACGCATAGACCACATCCATACACATAACCTAAAAGAATAAAACAGGATCTGGAGAGATGAATCAATGGTGAGAGCTTCTGCTTGCTCTTGCAGAGAATATGGGTTTGGTTCCCAGCACCCACACGACAGCTCACAACTGTCTCTATCAATCTGTGTCCAATCAGAGGATTGGACACTTCTTTTGGCCTCTGTGTACACCAGATATTTATGTGATACACAGAGATACATTCAGGCAAGCACTTATACATAGAAAAAACTCAAATTTTAAAAATTATTAGTCAGTGGTGACACACACCTTTGATCTCGGCAGGTGGATCTCTGAGTTCTGAGGTCTATCTACAGGGCAAGTTCCAGGACAACCAGGGCCATACAGAGAAACTCTGTCTCAAAAAGGTTATTAAAAATACTAGTCTAAAATAAAAATATGCTAGATAAAATGCAACATGACACCAGTCAGCGACCATTGCTCCCAATGATGATGGGGAAGCTTTCAGACCAAGATGTGAAGCTACCAATCCAAGCCAGAGATAGAGATCTGAAAGATGTCACCTTGCTAGATGTGGTGGTTTCAAGCCTTTAATTCTATCACTTGGGATGCAGAGGCAGGGTGGGTATCTATGAGTTCCAAGACAGCTGGAACTATATAGTTCTGTAACAAACAAACAAACAAGCAAACAAGATGTCACCTGGGATGAATTTCATGAGACTGTGTCATGGTTTAATATGACATCTCCCATTCCCACCCCATCCTCCACCCCTTATCCCCATCCTCACCCCCTGAACCCCCACTCCCACCCCCTACCCCCACCACATCCCTCACCACACCCCCACAGTCTCCCTATTCCCCACCCCCATACCACCCACCTCGACCCCTCTCTCCCCACTCCCATCCCCCATTCCTAACCCTCCCACTCTCTCCCCCCACATCTCATTCCACCACCATACCCCAGTCACCACGGTTGTATGTTTGGACATTGGTTCCTGGTTGGTGTGCTGTTTGGAAAGATTGTAGAATCTTAGGAGGTGAAGCCTCGAGGGAAGAAGTGAGTCACTGGGGTTGGGCCTTGACGTTTGCTAGTTTGGCTTCACTTCCTGTGCATTCTGCTTTCTGACTGCTGATACCATGTGTCCATGGTGGTTCTGAAGCAACTGCAGAGCAGGGAATCTTCCAAGGAAACGCACATCACCTGTCAAAGGACAATTATCCTTCTTATCTCTTCGGCATGGTGTCAGGTGAATCTGGCTCCCTGCGGGATGACTCTCTGCTAGGTGGTGACCAGCACAACTGGATTAACTCTTTTATTTTGGGTAGTTAGGTCTCCACAATAGTCTCTTGACTAAAGAACATTTCTTTTTTTCTTTTTTGAAAGATTTAAAATTTATTCTTCTCCCGTACAATACAGGCCCCCTTCCTTCACTCCTCCCACCTTCCCCTTTCCCCCTCCCCATCTATCCACTGCTCCTCTGTTTCCCTTCAGAAAAGAGCGGGTCTCCCAGTGATATAAACTGAACATCCAAAAGCATTTCTTAATGGGCTTCGGCAGAGCCTTGATGGGGTTACTGTAACTGGACTCCCTTAAGCTGTGAGCCAGGGTAAAACCTTCCTTCCTTCCTTAACTTGCTTTGGTCAGGTATTTTGTTGAAGCAACAGGAGAGTAACTAACACAGGTTAAAACTGAGTTTTAGATTTACTGGGGTAGTCCAAAGGGAACATAAGAAATCCTGACAAAGAAAGTGAACATTGCTCTTGAACAGGAAGCTAGGCCAGCCTAAGACAGCTACTGTTTTACCCGAAGTCGAACAATGCAGCGCGCGCGCGCGCTGACACACACACACACACACACACACACACACACACACACACACAATCATAGTTTAGGACTCATTGTGCTCTGTGCTGGAATGCTTGAGGGGATTCACCAGGAAACAGGTTATACCTCAAAAAGTATTGCAAGATAGGCTGAGGGGGAAGGTCAGGGCCAAGGGAAGCAGAGACAGCAGCAAACTGGACCCACCAGCCTTGCCATGGGAGTTACTGAACAAACTTGCCAAGTAAGCATGCTGCGGAGTCCGTGATTCAGCAGAGGGTTCCAGGAGACGACCTGGAGTCTACAGAAAGCTGAGAGCTGATAAGTGTGGACACTGAAGTGAAGATCTGAGCAGGCTTAAGTGTGGGCTAGAGGAGCGTGAGCGAGCATGGGGAGGAGCCCCACAGTCTATGCATAGCAGCTCCGCCTGGGATGTGTGGAGAGGGATGGAGTCCAGGGATTAACATGATGGCCAGCAAGGGCTGGCAGTCATGAGGGAAGACACAGTGAAAGGGTGGGCAAGAAGCTCAATATTTTCTTTCACTATTTAGCCCTGGCTGGCTTGGATGTGCTACTTAGACAAGGATTGCCTTGAGCTTACTGAGATCGCCCTACCTCTGTCTCTTGGGTGCTGGGTTTTCTATAAGAGCAGCAAGTGCTCTGAACCACTAAGCCATCCTCCAGCCCCAAGGAATATGGTTTCTTTATTATTATTTAATTTTATGTGTATTTTGCCTGCACATTTGTGTAGGTACCACATACTGTTAGAAGAGACCCCATGGTGGGTACAATTGCTTGTGTATTTTAGAGTTTGGGTAGAAGTTCAATTGTAAGGACTAGGAATTGGAGGGCTACTGCTGTCACCAGAGGTTGGGGACCAAGTATCAAACAGACCCACATGAGACACACTGTGCTCAAAATCAGCAAGTTAAAGACAAAGGGCATACCTAAAATCATTATGTTTTTGTGTGTGTGTGTGTGTGTGGTAAACATGTGTGAGCAGCTGCTCATGGAAGCCAGAAATGAGCATTTGGTTCCTTGGAGTTACACCCAGCATGGGTACTGTGACTTAAACTCTGTTCCCCTGATAAAACAGTAAGCACTCTCAACTGCTGAGCCATCTCTTTAGCCACCACAGCAAAGAAACTTGAGAGTGGCCAGGCTGTAGTGGGACATGCCTTTAATCCCAGCACTCCAGAGGCCGAGACAGAAGGATCTCTGAGTTCGAGGCCAGCCTGGTCTACAGAGTGAGTTCCAGGACAGCCAGGGCTATACAGAGAAACCCTGTCTCAAAAACCAAGGGTCTTGAAAGCATCGAGAGAGAGGCTGGCAGATAGCTCAGTGGGTGTGGCGCTGGCTGTCGGCCTTATAGCCTGAGTTAAATCCCTGGGGTCTACAGGGTAGAAAGAGAGAATCATTCACTATAGCTTCTTTCCAGATGTGCAGTGGCATATGCCCACCTCCCAATGTAAATGTACAAATTATTGCTTTGTTCTGTGTGTGTGTGTGTATGTGTGTATGTGTGTGTGTCTGTCTGTCCGTTGTGAGCTGCCCTATCTGGCTGCTAGGAACCGGACTTGGATCCCATGGAACCACTGAGCCATCTCTCCAGCTTAAAAAATTTTTATTTTAAATGATGAAAGAAGTAATAAGTCATATGCAAGGGACCCTCAGGACAGTAGACAGCAGGAGAAGCAGGGTGGCTGACATCATCAAAGGCTGAAGGCAAAGCCTGCCCAACAGGCCCTTGGTATCTAACAAAAGCTGTATTTCAAAAATGCAGAATGTAAGCCAGGTGTGGTGGTGGATCTTTGTGAGTGCTAGGCCAGCTTAGACTATATCATAAGACTCAGTTTCAAACAGCAAACAAACAAAGCAACAAAACAAAATACAAAGCGAAAACAAAAATGAAAAATTTAAGATTTTCTTAGATAAGCAAAGAAACAGGGGTTGGGTTGTGTTCACGCCCAGAATCCACTAAGAAGTTGAGTGTGCCTAGAAACTAGTTCTGTAGTGGAGAAAGAGACACCAGGTCCCTTGGGGCTTGCTGGTCTATCTAGCTCAAGTCAATGTGAAACCGACTCAGAAGATAAGAGAGTAAGAAGGCAGGACACCATCATTTTCCTTCGTCTCTAGATACCACATGCATCTGTTTCCTTCCTCTCTCTCTCTCTCTCTTCTCTCTCTCTCCTCTCCTCTTCCCTCCCCCTCCCCTCTTTCCTTCTCCTTCTCCCTCTCTCCCTCTCCCTCCCCTCCCCCCACAGACACACACACCCCATCAAGAAAACATTTTCTGTTACCAGACCTGCCCTGAAAACAAATATTTCA
Organism: Mastomys natalensis; assembly: GCA_021653895.1. Classification (NCBI taxonomy): domain Eukaryota; kingdom Metazoa; phylum Chordata; class Mammalia; order Rodentia; family Muridae; genus Mastomys; species Mastomys natalensis. The sequence continues at coordinate 680,024 of JAJTUV010000252.1, read as the reverse complement.
GAAAGTAAAGACCTGAGGCAGAAACTCAGCTCCAGTGTGTAGATAAAGAACTCTGGAAACAGTCACAACACAGCACAGATACCTTTTTAGTCTCTCTCTCTCTCTCTCTTTCTCTCTCTCTCTCTCTCTCTGGTGTGTCTTATTTAAAAGACATTTCCATAAAGTTCGAGTTACAAGTCCAAGTTGATGGGTTTCCAGCTTCTTTAAAAGTGTGATTTGGGAGGCAGGAGCAGGGTAGAAATTGGAAGGTATACCTGCCAAGGCTGGGAATACTACTTAAATTAGGTTGGTGTTATCTGCACTAGATTGTTTACAAAATGTAAAATGTAACCCCTAAAGCACCACAAGAAAAGAACTAAAATACATGTAATAAGAGAAATTACAATGAAACTCAAATAGTGTACTAAACGTACCTACTTGTGCAAAATGTGCAGCCATGAAGGATCGGGGAACAAAAGTTATAGAAAGCAAATAGTAAAAATGTGATAGATGTATGTCTTTTTAAAATGAGTAACTATGTTAATGTAAACAGATTAAACCTTCAATTAAAAGGCAGAAACTAGAAGACTAATGGAAACGACATGACATAACTATACACTACACATAAGACTGACTCATTTACAGCCACGGGTTCCAATAGGTTGAAGGTGACAGAAGAAAAAATATATTTCTGCCAGCTGTGGTGGTGCACCCTTGTAATCCCAGCACTCGGGAGTCTGAGAAAGAGGAACACACATTTCAGGTCAACCTGAGCTACCTAACAAGTCTGAAGACTACCTGACAACACAAATGGGGGAAAGGGCAGATATTTCTGGAGGGGAGGGTGGGTCCGTGGTTAAGAGGACTCTCTGCTCCGGGAAAGGAGCTACGTTTGGTTGCTAGTAGTCATCTGTTGGTTCACAACCACCTGTAATTCAAGTTCCAGGCACTCTGACAGATCTCGGATTCCTGTCTGTGATCCACATCCATATACCCAGGCACTCAAACATGCAAATAAAGTAAATACATATTTTTTAAAGGATAGTTAATGCAAACATTCAACAGAGAGACAGTGTGACAATATTAAATCAGTTAAAATAGTGTTTAGTAGCAAAGTTGTAATTATAGACAAGGAAAAGAAATATGGAATAATAAGAGAATTGATCCCAGAATAGTTATCATAAACATGTACGCACCTGATAACGGAGTCCTAAAATAATAAGGCAAGAGCAGAGGAAGAGATAATGCAATTTGAGGAGGGGAAACTTAAGATGCCAATTTTCAATAATGGGACAAGTGCCACAACTGAAAAAGAAACCTGACAAGGAAGTAATAATTCCCACAATCCATCCTGTCCAGCAGAGGTCTGCCCTAGTTTGCTCTCTATTGGTGTGATAAAATATTGACCAAAAGCCCGAGGAAGAAACTAAAAGGGTTTGTTTGGCTTATTCTTCCGTGACAGAGTCCATCAGTAGGGAAACCAGGATAGGAACTGAATCAGAGGCCATAGCGGAACGCTGCTTACTGGCTTGCTCAGCCTGCTTTCTTATAGCACCCAGGACCACCTGCAGCAGGAGCAGCACAGTGCACAGTGGGGTGGGTTCTCTTACATCAACCATTAATTAAGAAAATGCCCACAGACTTTCCCACTGGCCATTCTGATGGGGTGTTTTCTCAGTTGAGGTCTTCCCTTCCGAGATGGCCCATCTTGTAAGAAGTCAACAAACTAACTAGCATATGGCTGCATCAGCAAGTGTGCAGTACTTGGAATTCGTTTCCAGTACTTGGAATAGTGTCAGAACAGACAGATGTTAGGGTGTGACCAAGTCCCAATACTTTCAAAAAGACTAGAATCATACTGGTCCATTCTCTGATCATAGTGGGATATAGATATCTGTGGCTGTCTTAGAAGCTAACAGCCCAGGGAATTTGGAAAACTCACTGATCTGCAGAAATGAAATGCTTTCTAAGTAACCAGTGGGGAATAAGAAAATGCTTTGAGGAGAATGGAAATGATGACAGGACGTCCAGACATTAAGGGATGCAGAAAAGGCAGTGATCTGATGCACATTCAGCCCCGAGAAGGAAGAATGGAGCTGGGGGCCAGCTCTGTGGGTAAGAAGGCTTGCTGTGCAACCATGTGGACCTAAGTTCAAATCTCCAGCCCTCATGTAAAAAGCCAGTAGAGATTGCACATCCTGTAACCCTAGTGCTATGAGGTGGGGTGTGGAGACAGGAGGATCGCTGGGGCTTGCTGGCTACCAGCCTGGCTCCAGGTTCAGTGAGAGACCCTGTCTCAAGGGAACGGAGTGGAGAGTAATACAAAACAGCTTATGCTTGTATTTTGGCCTTGCATGTGTGTGCATGGGCATATCTATCTGCATGCATGCATGCATGCACGCACCTCGAACGCACGCACGCACGCACGCACAGACAGCAATCATCATACTTCTTCTTCTTCTTTTTTTTTTTTTTTTTTTTTTTTTTTTTTTGTTGTTGTTTTTGAGACAGGGTTTCTCTGTGTAGCCCTGGCTGTCCTGGAACTCACTCTGTAGACCAGGCTGGCCTCGAACTCAGAAATCCACCTGCCTCTGCTTCCCAAGTGCTGGGATTAAAGGTGTGCGCCACCACTGCCCGGCCATCTAACTTCTAAGAAACTAGAAAAAGCTAAGTTGTAACAAAGACACTGTCACGGTCATTTCACATGCGTGGCCAGAAGCTTCAGGCTTTGCAAAGGATAGCCATGTGGAGGAGGCCCAGCTGTATGATTCTATGGCAACTTTGCTTAAAGCTGGGCCATCTTTCCTAGGACAGTATTAGGAACTGCTGTGCTCTGTAGGCACTGCCCTCAGCCCAGAAGCCGAGGAGGAAATGAACATTTGTATCTTATTCTTCACAGCTCCCGGCTCTGTGGTCCAGGCACCAGGTCTCCACAGGGAATCATGTACTTCAGGGGACAGCACAAGATCCCCATTGAACATCAGCCCAAGTGGCCATCCTGGAAGGAGCCCTCATCCAAAGGCATCCAGTGGCTGGTGGCACACTGCTGGGTAGAAAAGACTTGCTTTAGTACCAGGTGGCCCATGGTATCTCTTGCTGTGTGCTTGCCCCACTGCAATGTCAACTGTGGTATTATTTTCCTTGTTGTGGGGACCGAATACCCAGCAAAAGCAACTTAAGGAGGAATAGTTTATTTTGGCCCAAGGTTTGAGAGTTCAGTTCACCACAGTGGGAGGTCACAGTGGCCACAGTGGGATGCAGTTGGATACATTGTAGCTGGGGCTCTGCTGGTTTCTCCTTATTCATTTCCGGATTCCAGACCATTGAATGGTGTCACTGAAATCCAGAGTACATTTTAATCCTCTCTTAAAGCTCTCTAGAAACACCCTAAAGACACGCCCAAAGGTATGTGACTCTTACATGAGTCCAAAGCCTGTCAAGCTGATGATCACCAGTAGGTAAAGCAGTAACCACAGCCAGAGAAGTACATAGCGACTCAAAGCTCCCAACGTGAGGCGGGCAGGAAGTTGATTGGGCCAATGGAGGGCGCTAGGCTAGGAAAGGAGCCCAGCTAGGGAGGAGGGCGGTCCCAGGGTAGCATTGCTGCTGGCCTGGGTACCAACCATCCCAGCAAAACCTTGAAAGCCATGCATGAAGCATGAACATTCTAGGTAGGACCGATTGTGGAGAATCTGTGTCACACTTGTCAGCTCTGTTGGAACACTTGTCCAGCACGAGAGGTGTCAGGAGAGATGCAGTCCTAGAGGTGTCTTTGTTGTCTGGACATCTGCCAAGATCATCTCTGTATAGGGCCACCTGCAAACTGGTAACAAGTAACCGACAGGAAACAAACAGACACCTCACCTGGGGGACTTTACAAAGTTTTTAAGATTTTCAAGTAAGTATAGGCATATTTGCTCTGCCGAGGGTACTGTGAAGGTATTGCCACTTGGGCCCCAGGGGCATGTCACCGCTCCTATGGGAAGGCTTCAGACTTTGGCAGCCTTTAGCATTCTGAGGGGACAGGGCAACCTCACTACTTGTAACTGAGTGCACTAGACTGATTGGCCACCTTGGAAAACTGGTTAGTGTTATTTATAAAGTTGGAAGTGCATGTTCCCAGAGGTCTGCTCTCCTATTGCTCGGTAATACACAGACACGACAGAATTGCTGTGGCCTAAAGCTACAGGAGGAGACAGAGACACCTTAGTGTCTCCTTAGCTGCAGTAAAACTCCAAACTACACTTTCCCAGTAGCACAAATGTGGAACTGAAAGCAGCTGCCTAAGGCCCTCAGACCACTGTCGTGGGTGACCATGTGGGTTTGCCTCACCCCAGTGGGCTGACAGTCAGTGCCACCCAAGCAAGCACACACGTGCTAACCCTGCGTATCTCTCCTTAGACACAATCTCATCTAAGTGGACAGCTGATGGAAGACACTGGCCCTCGGACTTGCTCTGTCTACCGACCTGGGTGGGGGAAGGCTGGCTGAGTTGCTGGGCTTTGGGGTGAGGGCTGGTGAGTGGTGCCCCAGTCCAGTTGGAGGGGCTGAAGCTGATGCTCACTCAGCCTTCCATCTCACAGACTATTGTAGAACCCACCTCTTTGGGGGAGAGAGTAAAAGGCATCTCTGAGGATAGGTGCAGGGAGCAGGTGACCCCTTCTTGCCTCTCCCTGATTGTTAGTGTATGTCTGAGCCAGGGGTGGACCCCTTAGCATCTTCTTCAGTTGCTCTGTTCCTTAATTAATGAATTTAAATGTTTGTTTTTAGTTTTTTTTTTAATGTGCATGAATGTTTTATCTGTATAGTATGTATGTATGTATGTATGTATGTATATATGTATGTATGTTTATGTACACCATGTGTATGCCTGGTGCTATGGTTGGAAGAGGGTACCATGTGTTACGGATCCTTGTGTTACGATGGATGTGAGCTTCTGTGTAGGTGACTGGGAATGAACTGCAAGAGCAACAGGTACTCTTAACACTGAGCCGTTTCCCTGCTCCCTGGCATCCTTTTAATAAGCTGAGCGATTAAAGTAGAAGATTCTAGTTCCCAGGGGATACAAGTGTGTTCTTTATCTGAGTGTGGTGCACCACCTGCAGAGCCACCCAGCCCAGAGTGTCACCTGTTGGGGAGATGGAGGGAGCCTCCATTAGCCCCGGCATTGGACTGCGATTCTCTCTGGCTTCCTATTCCAGGGACCTCTGACTATGGGTTTTGGAGGCCCACTGTTCTTCACTTCTCTGTCAGTCTCTCCTGTAGATTCTGGGTCTTCAGGTTTAATAGCCACAGAGCGGCTTGATGACTGCTGTCAGGGTCCTTGTGGGTCCTTCCTGTCTGCTGTGTCACAGTCAGTGAGGCTACGGGCCCCAGCTTCAAGTCTTCCATGGCAAATAACACATCAATGAGAATGCAGTGATTAGGGAAGTTGACGGGGATTATGTTTGTGCATTGGGTGGAAGGAGTTTCTCTAACTTTAATTATAATTTAAGAGTAAACCCCGCCTCTTCTGCTGTGTGTAATTACTTCTCTGCAGTCTCCTATCCACCCCCTTACACTGCCTCCTGCATGCTGTGAGCAATTAATTTGTAGGCTGGTAATTGGCTAAAACGATATTTAAAGTAATTTGGCCCGATGTCACTTTTAAGGGGGGCTCAAGGATGTGACTCTGGGAAGACCCATTTTACAGCCTGATTGGTACCCTCAGCTCCTGAACCCTTTGCTTTGTCAGATGTCCAGGGGCTTCCAGTGGGTCTAGGGCAGTGGAGACAACAGGGGACTCACTGGCCTTATCTGCAGGAGGCAGGGCTCACTCATTGGTTCCTTACTGTATCAGAGTGGCAAGCATGCAGCAGGATATTCAGAAGGCTGAAGGACCAAGCTGGAGCGGCTGAACTGAGATCTCTTCCTCCTCCTTCCTCCTCCTCTCCTCCTCCTCCTCCTCCTCCTCCCTCTCCTCTCCTCCTCCTCCTCCTTCTTCTTCTTTTTTTCTGTTAGCATCTGGCAGATGCTGGACAGGTTCATTAAGTAGAATCCAGGAGGGTGGGGTTGGAATAGGGAGGTGACTGTGTGTACTCACCTTGTGTATATATGTCTGTTCGTGTGTATAAATATGTGAGGAAGCCAGAGGACAACCTGGGGTGTTGTTCCTCAGATGCTGTCCACTTTTTAAATAATTTAGTGTGTGTGTGTGTGTGTGTGGTGTGTGTGTGTGTGTGGTGTTTATGCTTCCACCATGTGGGTCCCAGGGATCGAACCCAGGTCTTCAGGTTCTGCAGCAAGCACCTTTACCCACCGAGCCATCTCTCCACCACCACCACCACTATCTTGTTATCTGAGACAAGGTCTGTCACGAGGCTAGGGCTTTTAGATTAGGTTAGGCTTAGTGGCCAGTGAGCTCTGTGAATCCCCCTGCCTCCGCCTTCCTGCCACTGGGATTATAAATGCTCACTGTCACGCTTGGCTTTTTAAAAAAAAATGTGGGTTCTAAAGATCAAATTCTGGCTCTTGTGATTGCTAGTGAGCTCTTTATTGACTGAGCTGTCAGTGGGGAGGCTCAGAGGCCAGGGCTGGGTGGTATTGAATCTAGGCCTTTGGAAGAAGGTGGGGACACAGGGACATTCAGGAGAGGTAAGGCCAGGTGCAGGAAGTCTGAAAGTCAGAGTGAGGCCTGTCCTTCAGGGTCCAGCAATCTGTCCCAAGCTGGGATGGAAGGAGGCTGCTGAGGACTGCCGTGGACCGAGATCTGCATGGGGCTTGACCTAGGGCCAGAGACTTTTGCTCTGCAATGGCCATCCTTTTGTGATGCTCTGGTCCACACTTCCCTTGGGGTGAGTGTGGCGGCTCTGCCTGTGTGCAGGCAGCTTCTAGACTCTAGAACTAGAGGGACCATGTCCATGTGTCTTCTGAAGAGAGCCTGAGAAAAGAGTCTGGACTGAAAATCAATTTCCTAAAGCTGAAATCAATAGCAATAACTAATATTAATACTGATGACCCTGCTACATTGCTCTGTGTTGCTGGGTAGGGAATGTTTCTGAGACTGGCGGGCGGTGGGGGTGGGGGCTGTGCCCTTCAACCCGGTGGGCAGACACTGGGCGTTTCACCTGGCTACGTGCCTGCACAGCTTTCTCCTCCTATTTGGGTGAGCTTTTTTTTTTTTTTTTTTAATTCCAAGGTCTGGTTTCCCACCTAGATTCACAGATGGCAGGGGTCGTGCCCTGCATGGGTGTTGGCATCCGTCATAGCTCTGGGTTTGCAATCTCAGCCTCCCAAGCGTAGGTACCTGGAAGGGAGAGTGTGATGCCCTTGGGCCAGCAAGGTCTAAAGGTGTTGGCTTTGGCCAGGGGGAAATGTGGCAATACCTTGGGCAGGGACAGGGACTGAGCCGAGATAGGCTGTCCTACAGGAAGTGGGCACCTGATTCTGCCCAGCATTCTGTGTCTGGCCTAGAATTTGGAGGGCTCTCTTGGCTGGGGGTGGCCTGGGCTTTGTCAGAATCTGGGGGACAGGAGCCCAGAGGCAGAAAGAGGATGCCTGGGTAGCAAATCTTTCCACTGGGGGGGGCAGTCTTCTCTCCTTTCCAACAAGAGTAATGTTTATTGGAATTTTTCAGGTGTATAATACAGCAGAAGGATTGGGGGAGAGATTGCCAGGGCTTTCCCCAGGCTAGGCATTTAGGAGATTAAGCCGGGAGCCCTGAAGACCTGTCTGATGCCCCCAGCCCCCCAGCTCCTGTGCACCCAAAGCCATGTGTTAGACCCCAAGGTTCTGGAGAAAGCTGAACAAGGTTTGTTGAAGGGCGAGGTGTTTTCCCAGAGAACATTTTAAGGATAAGTTGGGGGGTCTGGAGGGCAGTGAAGTGGTAAGGTGCTTGCTTAGCAAGCTTAAGGCCTTGTGCTCTGTCCCCAACACCACAAAGGAGCCTGGGGGTAGGGTGGGGCAAGGTAAGAATTGTTGTTGAGATTAGGTCTTAGAGGGTAGCTCGGGACTGGCTTGGAAATCATTATATAGATCAGTCTGGCCTCAAATTAACAGAGATCCGCCTGTCTTTATATCCTGAGTACTAGGTATAAGGAAGGCACTGCTACATCAGACTTTCCAGTTGGAAACACTTATGCACTGTTACAGGCATGGTACAAAGTTAGACACCTGGATATATCTTGGCAGTTTGAAAAAATACACACATCAAGGCCTGAGTAGAGAGGCACTCCTTTATCCCAGCACTAGGAAGGTAGAGGGAAGGCAGACCTCTGTAAACTGGAGGCCATACTGGTCTAAATAGTGTGTTCCAAGGACATCAGAGCTACATAGTCAGACTTTGTCTCAAAGCAAAAACCAAAAACATATCCAAACATAACTGAAATGTGGACCTGGAAGAAAAAGTTAAGGACTACTGTAGGCAGAGGGGAACAGAGACAGACCTTCTCAGTTGTTTTTAGAGTTGATGTCTGTCATTGGTCACTGTCTTAATTTCTTTGCCCATTGCTGTGATGAAACTCTGAAAAAAACAATTTAAGGGAGGGAGGGAGGGTTTATCCTGAATTATAGTTCTAGGATACATTCCATCACAGTGAGGAATTCAGGGTAGCACCTGAAGCAGCTGGTCACATCATATACACAATCCGGAAGCAGAAAGAGATGAATGCAGGTGGCTGCTCAGTTCCCTTTCTCCACTTACACAGTTCAGGATCCCAGCCAGGAAGTGGTGCCGCCCATGGTGGACAGGTCTTCCAGCCAGGAATTGGTGCCGCCCATGGTGGACAGGTCCTCCAGCCAGGAAGTGATGCTACTCATGGTAGGCAGGTCTTCCCACCTCAATTGTCTCAACAAGACGATCCCTTACAGGCATTCCCAGAAATCGGGTAAAACATGAGATTCCAGATTTTGTCAGGTTGACAACTACCACTAATCATTACAGTCACTTAAGAAAGGAGAGAACAACACAGGTTTTGTGGGTTTGACCCAAAACGAGAGAGCTCAGGATCTCTAGGAGGACTAATTTTCTGGTCTCAAAGTCCCAAATTAATTTGTTATATTTTTGTTTACAAGCAGAAGAGAGTCTTCTGTTGGGGGTGTGTTTCCTTTGCAGGGCCTCAGCTGAAGTTCAGCCTTGTGTTTACAAGGCAGTTGGCCGAGTACAGAGCTGGCCGAGCAAACGCATACCCTTTTGACAGGGAATCCTGTTTGGAGTTCATCCACAAAGCAGGCTCTGAGGGGTGGGACCTGTCACCTTGCTTTCCATAACATCCTCAGGCCAACCTACTATATCCAGGCATCACGTGCCCTGGGTACCACTGCCACATACATTCATGCATCGGAGGATGTGCGCTGTTCCCTCTGACGTTCTCAAGAAATTGTGGGGGTGAAGATGGAGGCCACAGCTCCCTTGGGGTGCTACAGGGTGGGGACTCAGGAACCAGAGTTGGGAGATGTCCCCAGGCAGGTTCTTAACTGAGGTAAGAAAGCAGAGTTCCTGCCAGGCAGGGAACAGGACTGATGCAGTGCAGAGAAGAGACAGTGAGTAGCTATGCCCAGCTCAGTTGGCAGCTGGGCTACAGATGTGAGGTGACAGCTCTGATCCTGTTGGAGACACCATCTGACAGGCAGGCAGACTTGGGTTGTTCCTGTCTTCCCACCTCACACACCATGGCTCACACTGGCCATGGGGAGGACTGTGGGTGAGCTGTTGCTCACTGCTGGGGGAAGCCAGGACTCTCTCGGACAGACTTGCCTTTATACCCTCTACTAAGAGCCATACATGTCCTGTGAGTGAGTTGTCTGTGAGCCCTGTGTCTCCCTACTCTGACATTCATGCACTGTGATGACCAGAGGGTCAGCCCTGGGTCTCACTTTCTCAGGAAATTCTGGAGGCTTGGTAGAGAGAAAATTCACAGCCAATAGGCTGTGGATCTGAACCCTACACACAAACACAACTTGTACCCTGAACTGTGTGGCTAAAATAGGTGGGTGGGGTAGAGAGGACAGCAGGAAACCCTGCCTTCTAGGACCCCATATCTTGGGCCCCCTGAACACATTCTGAGGACTCAGAGGACAGGAGGCTTGAAGCTGGGCCCTGACTGTGCTTCTGAATGATGCCATGAGGTGCCACGTGGCAGTGACTTTCTGTCTCGTATTACATCTGTGATATGAACGCTGGGGACTGTAGTGTCTGGGGCTAGCCTGGGCATAAGTGTAACTCCTTGGTTCTGGGCACAGCCAGCTCGATGCTTGTGTTTGTTGATCCATTCTGATCTGGAACCCAACCTGGTTTCTGCTAAAGCTGTCACCTGCCTGTGTCCCCTTGGCTAGCTACCCACTGGGTCCTTGTTTACTCTGCTGTCCATCTGTCCCTGTCTAAGCAAACAGACAGAGGACAGGGCAAGGAAAGAGAGAGAGAGAGAGAGAGAGAGAGAGAGAGAGAGAGGGGAAAAATAAGACGTCTAATGGTGGCCAAAGGTGAAGGGACTCTCACCTTACCTGCCCTGTGGGTTTATTTACTATCCCCAAATGTTTACCTGCCTCCCCCTGCCACATCTAGGCCTGAACCATCAAAGTGGCTGGAGGCCTGACACTTGGTTCCTGGAATTCTGTGGACTGGAGGTGGGGGTGGGGTGGGGGCAGGCTGTCCACTCTGAGAATACTTTTTGTGGAAGTGTGGGGTTAGGGTTTTAGTTTCTAGCAGCAGCTCTGGAGTCTAAGTCCCTCAGAACAAGCCCTGTTACTCTTTGAATCTAAAAAGACTTCAAGAGCTGGCGTGGGTTAACATTAGAGACAGCAGTTTGGGGTAGAGCCTTGTCTAGGCAAGTGGGCGTGGTTTGCCCAGACTCAGTGAGCCAGGTGGTTCTCTTGCTTAAAGAGAACAGAGGAGAGCGGCTTCCTGCTGTCAGGGGATTGCCACCACACACAGGACAGAAAATGTAAATACCCACGAGGCTTGGTGTCCAGCCCCAAACTTATTCCTTCCTGCAACACTTCACACATTTAGTTTCCCCACTGCCTTCATCTGCAAATGTGGACAGAAACTGGGTCAAGGTGCAGGTTTTTTTTTTTTTTTTGGTTTTTTCGAGACAGGGTTTCTCTGTGTAGCCCTGGCTGTCCTGGAACTCACTCTGTAGATCAGGCTGGCCTCGAACTCAGAAATCCGCCTGCCTCTGCCTCCCAAGTGCTGGGATTAAAGGTGTGCGCCACCACCGCCCGGCAAGGTGCAGGTTTAAAGGGGACTCTCTGGGCCTGAGGTAATTGAAGAGCTCTTGCTCCTGTACCCCATCTTTCTGATCCTCGAGCTATCTAGGGGATGAGTTAGCTGCTGAGCTGGACAAAGATTTAGAATGATATCTGGATCCAGTGAGGTCTGAAGTCTTCCCCTGAGGAAGTGTTAACAGTTAGTGCTGGGAACAGGATACCCACAGACACCTGGAAGAAGCTTCTAGAGGTGAGAGGAGTCTGTCTCATGCTGCTCCTGTACCCCTTGGCTTTCTGCAGTTCATTGGCTGGGCAGCTAATGCCTCAGGGATAACCCTCGTCAGGGCCCAGGTGGCCTGGCCTGCTCCTGGGACAATGCAGGACAGTGTGTTATCCCTGCTGTAGCAGAAGCCCACTCTCGGGAGAGCCCTGGCCCTTTTCCCTCCCTAGCCTTTCCCTACACCAGCCATGTGTTTCCAGGTATTACCCCAGCACCAAATCCTTGTCCAGCCTAAGAAAGACGGTTATGGTTTATTCCCTAGGCACAGCAGAGGGCAGAAAAGACAGGAAAACTAGCCATGGCCCACCTCTGGCTGACTTCAGCAGAGGTGGAGGTAGAGGCAGCTTTGTGAGAGACTAGAAGCAACAGTCAAAGAGAAAGTTGCTCCTGAGACCTTCACTGTATCCCCTAAGAGCCCTCAAGGCATCCTCTGATATTTCCACTGTGTCCCCTGAGGTCCCCACTACATCTGCCTGAGATTCCCACTGCAGCCCCTGAGATTCTTACTGCATCTCCTGAGACTCCCACTGCAGTCCCTGAGGCTCTCCACCAAATCCCCTAAGTCTTCCCCTACTGTATTCTCTAAGACTCCTATTGTGTCCCCTTGAGACTTCCACTGCAATCCCTTGAGGCCTCCTGAGGTCCCCAATGCATCTCCTTAAGTCCTCCCCACTGTATCTCCCTGAGACCTCCCTGTAACCTCTTGAGCCCCCCCCCAAATCTCCCCCGAGACTTCCACTGAAACCCCTGAGGCCCCCACTGCATCCCGAGACCCCTACAGTATGACATGGTAAACTAAGACCCTTGTTCCCGGCCTTGGCTTGAGGAATTCAAAGGCCAGAGGGAGGTAGTGTTTGCCCTATGCCCTGTGGACTGGGGTTGGCTCCTCTGAACCGTCTTATTTGTGCAGAGTTAATGTCATGTCATTAGCAGTTGGAAACCCCACAGGAGGTTAAACATTAAGCAGTATGTCTGGGAACTGTGTTCTCCTGTGCCAGGGCTGATGGTCAAGGCTGTGGCTCTCAGCCTTGGCTAAGGCTTCTCTAGTACATCGGCTTTCTAAGTGACTATCATAGATAGAAAGGAACCAGAAGCTCCAACAGGTCCAGGAATGGACCAGTCTTGAAGAAACTCTCAAGTACCCTTGGCTGTTGAGCAGGATTGGATGAGACTTTCCAAAGCTTCTGAGTCCTGGAGGCAGAGTGGGAAGCCTCCTCTCCCAAGAGCACCACTCATCCATGTGTAGGGACCTGGTGGTCTCAGGACAGTATGAAGCCTAGCAATCATCCACAAGCGGGTACCAGGCCTCACAGTAGATCTACACAGGCAAGAGAAATAGCTGGAGACTCAGGAGGGCCCTGGCAGCAACCCTGAAAAGAGGCCTTGCCATCACCTCATATGTCCTCTAAGCATACAAAACTTAGACCCAGGGAAGGCTGGGAAGGCTCAACAAGAATCCCCAGATGAGATGATACCATAGAAGTGCACATCCAGGGCACCCCAACAGATGTGCCTGGACATGTTTCATATGTTTTTCTTTGACTCATGTCTGTCCTCAAAGTGCAGTAACCAGTGGATGAGTTTGTGAATTCTGAGACTAGCCAAGGCTAAGACATGTGATAGGTGCTGACTGAATCCTGAAGGGGTGATGGAAGACAGAGTTAAATGGATGGGTGACTAGGTAATAGCTGGATAGATGGATGGAGGATGGGTAGATGGATGGGAGGAAGAGACGGAAATATGGATGGATAGATGGATGGATGGACAGAATACAGGGGGACAGGTGGATGGGTGGATGGATGGGTGGATGGCAGGTGAATAGGTGGATGGGTGGATGGATGGATGACAGATGGATAGGTGGATGGATGGATGGATGGACAGAATACAGGGGTCAGGTGGATGGTGGATGGATGGATGGATGGCAGGTGGATGGGTGGATGGGTGGGTGGATGGCAGTGGATGGGTGGATGGGTGGATGGGTGGATGGATGGCAGGTGGATGAGTGGATGGGTGGATGGGTGGGTGGATGGATGATGGATGGCAGGTGGATAGGTGGATGGGTGGGTGGCTGGGTAATAGTGAACAGATGGGTAGATGGGTGCAAGGGTTGGTGGGAGATCATGGATGGGACTATGGAAGGGTGAATGGGTAGACGGATAAATGTGTAAGTGGCTAGTGGGTTAGATGGATAGGTAACAGATGACTTGCTGGATGGGTAGGTAGATGGATAGGTGGGTGGAGGGATGCATGGAAGAATGGATAGTTGGGAGGGAGGGAGGTTGGGTGGTAGAGAGATGATGGATGAGAGGGAGAGCAGTTGGGTGAATCCATGAGTTTAGCTTAGATCTGACATTTAGTAGGAGCCACTGGGTCTCTCTGAGGGAGGAAATGTCCTACTTGATCTAGAATAAATATCATATCACCTTACACAGAGGTCAAGTCTCTGGTGATGGTAGTGGAGTCGTGATGCTGTGGTCCACAGGTCCTCCTCACTGGAAAGAGTAACCGTTTCTCAGAGTGTAGTTTTTGAAACCAAGTTTCAAAAGTGCAGGAGGACCTGGAGGTGCTCTAAGAATCTTCTCTAAGGCGTTCTAGAAGAATACATACACATGTGTACGTGTGCGTGCACACTCATTCGCATATACATACATGCATACATACATACATACATACACATGCATGCATGTGCACACACATGTACCCATGCACATACACACATATGAGAGAGATACACACATGTACACACATGTATGCATGAACATATACATATACACATAAACAAGAGAAACACACACATACATATACATACACACATACCAGACACAAACATATACACACATATACATGCATACACCACATATACACATGTACACATGCATGTACATACACATACATACACACATGCACACACACAGACACATGAGAGAGACACACATAGATACACACACGATATAGACATACAGTAGATACACACAAACACACACATGAGAGAGACACACATAGATACACACACAGATATAGACATACAGATAGATACACACAAACACACACATGAGAGAGACATACATACACACAGACAGACACATACACACATACACACACATAAACATGTGAGACACACACACATACACACATGCACACACACAAACACATACACTAGATATACAGACACATACTTGAGACACACAGAGACACATAAAACACATACACACATATGTATGCATGCACATAAATACATATATGTATACACACATATACATACATGAAAGATAGAAACACACATGCACACATGCAGATGACACACACAATACACACACAAACACATACATACATATACACATACATGAACATATAGACACACATAGACACACACAAAAGACAGACATACAGACACACACACAAACACATGAGAAAGACACACACATACACACATACATGCACACATACATACACAAACACACTCATACACATGAGACAGAGAGAGAGAGAGAGAGAGAGAGAGAGAGAGAGAGAGAGAGAGAGAGAGAAAGCCTTCCAGAAGTGGTGAGTCCAGACCACCAGGAGTGCAGCCTGCAGCCCAGGAAGGAGTACACCAAGCCTGGGTAGCAGGCACTGTGTGGAGGCCTGGCATGTGGTTCTTCCCAGATGTGAGCCACCCTGTCAATCTTACAGGACATCCCTTCCTTTGCTTCAGGATCTTCCTCTCCCTTGGTGTCCATTTCTCTGGGGGCAGATATCTTTTAGGCTCTCCAACTGACACCAGGCTAGACAAATGCCAAGGGCTTCCCTGCCCTGTGGTATGGCCCATAGGAAGACAGCTGGGATCAACATGCTCATCCAGAAGCTGGCACGTACAGCCTCCCTGGGCAGGTTGTGGAGTGCCTCGTGTTGTGTATGTGTATGCTTATATATGTGGACATGAGTGTAAAGGTAAGAGTCAGTTCTCTCCCCCCACCACTTGTATCCGCTGAGCCACCTTGCCATTCCCTGATAGTGTTTCTTATAGTGCACCAGATGAGTAGCCAGAGGTCTACCAGTGTTGATGTCCTGGTACCACCCTGCCTCAGTCAACGTGAAGAATGCTTCAGGGAACTTCGAGGCATACTGGTCCTGGTCTAATGGTAGTGGAGAATGGCCAAAGATGGCAGCTGGCCCCTTGGTGACTCTGCCCTTCAGACAGCAATAGGGACAGAATTTTGGGCCAGGGTCTAGTGAGGCCATGGGGAGCAGGGCAGGAAGTAAGGGAGGTTGGTGGTCCTGCGCTGTGGGGCTCTTCATTGCAGTCAGGTGGGAGCAGCACCTCTAGAACTGAGGCTGTGTAGAGCTGAGACCTTGGTGATCCCGTGTGTCCCCTGAGTGTGGCCCAGCCTCAGATCCAGGACTCCAGGAGTGGTCTGAGTCAGTACAGTTTGCTTAAGTCCGGAGGGACCCATGGGCTAGGCCAGCCACAGCCTCAGTCAGCCCTGCTGTGCCCTAGTCTGAGAGATCAGGTCCCACAGGTCCCCCACCCTTTACATACACATGTATTTATTGTGTATGTATGTACATCTGGTACAGTGCATGTGTGGAGGTCAAACAAGTTGCAGGAGTTGGTTCTCTCCTTCACCATGAGGGTCCTGGAGACTGAACTATCTCACTAGGTGAAAAGACTATACCCACTAAGCATCCTCATTGCTGGGAAGGGTCAACATGACCAAGGCAACTCTTATAAAGGTGAACACTTAATCGGGGCTGGCTTACAGTTTCAGAGGTTCAGTCCATTATCATCTTGGAGGGAAGCATGGTAGTGTGCAGGCAGACACGGTGCTGGAGAGGGAGCGGAGAGTTCCAAATCTTGATCCAAAGGCAGCAGATGGAGGCAATCTTCCATACTGGGTGGAGCCTAAGCACAGGGGACCTCAAAGCCCTACACAGTGACACACTTCCTCCAGCAAGGCCACACCTCCTAATAGTGCCACTTTCTATGGCCAAGCATTTACACACATGAATCTATGGGGGCCAAACCTATTCAAACCTCCACAACCTCCATCTTTGTTGTTTATTTGTTTGTTTTGAGTTAGGGTCTCACTGTTTAGCTTTGACTGGCCTTGAACTAGATATGTACATCAGATTAATCTCAAAGTCATAGAGATCTGCCTGCCTCTACAGGGATTAAAGGTGTGCTTTTAAAAAAATAAAGTTAACTTACTTACTCTTAGATTAGTTTTTATGCTGCATTACATGCAGGGTAGATCAGCCATTGCTAAGGATTCAGCACATGTACTTATTGGCTGTGTGACTATAGGCAGCTTACCAACGTCTCTGAGCTTGACTTCTTATTTGTGAAGAGGAAATTCCTAACTCAGCTGAATTGGATTCCAGTTCAGGGTGAGGGTGAGTTGAGGGGGTGGGGCTGGGTTGCAAGTTCCCACACATTCAGAGACTTAAAAGAATACATCCCCGGGTGTGGTGGCTCATACCTGTAATCCTACCATTTGAAAAGCAGAGGCAGGAGATTGCTGTGAATTGGAGGTCAGCCTGGGTTACATAGTTCCAGGCCAGTTTAGGCTACAGAGTAAGACCTGGTCTCTATAAAGAAAACAAAAATAAACAAAACAGTGATGCATCTCTTCAGCCCTGGAAGTCTCTGGTCCGGTAGGTGTTCCAGCAGGTGGCCTCAGGGGTGTTGGCTGGGCTGGGTTCTCACCTAGATGCTCAGGTTGGGAGGCAGCTGCTTCCCAGCACAAGGTGACAAGACGTCTTTGCTTCAGTGTGACTCAGCGGCCCCTCCTTGTGGGCTTTCTGCCCGAGGCTGCGGCTGTCATGCCAAGGCATCCTTGCTTTGCCCATACCCCCCTAAATCACAGTGAGCGCTCTCAGCTCGGTGATAGCTGTTTAGAGGCCCTGTGTCCCATCCACTCACCCCTGTGTGTCTAGAGAGGCCTCTCTGGCTTCTCACAGATCTCTACATCTGGGGGATATGGAGTGGAGTGTGTCTTTAGAACCCTGCCCTCTGTGTGGCAGCCACAGAACTTTACAGAGGTGATGGATAGAAAATTCCCTCTAGACAGAGATCACACAGCCTGTGCGGGCTGGTGTGAAAGCTCTCAGGGAGAAAGGGATACGTGCACAGAAGGTGAAGATGGGGTGCCTGGAGCCATAGTAGCGGGTAGGGACAGCCCTCACCAGGTCTTCCAAGCCTGTCATCACCAGGACAGTGGCTTTCAAGCTGAGTCCTGCGAGAAGAGAAGGTGAGGCTGAGGGTGTGTTCCAAAAGGCAAGAACAATTTGTGCAAAGGCCCTGGGGCAGAAAAGGGTGTCAGGTATGGAAGGAATCCAAAGACTCTCCCTGGGACTGGAAAGGCTGAGTTGGGAAGGGAAACCAGGCTGGAAGGTCAGCGGGGACAGCCACACCCGAGTCTCAGGCCCCTAGCTTCATCATAAAAGAAATGAATTGAAAAGAAATTTCATAAACACTGTTCTCACACCAAGGGGTGTACAAACAAGCCCTCCGGGATGGAATCTCTCTTCCCGGTGGGTTATCTGTGATTAACAGATAAAGTTTCTTTCTAACACGCTGAATTTAAATTAGCAAAAAGAAGATTGCAGGTGGGCCTGTAATCAGGCAAGCTTTTTGTTTTTTTCTTTTTCTCGAGACAGGGTTTCCCTGTGTAGCCATGGCTGCCTGATCTTCTGTAGACCAGGCTGGTCTCAAACTTGGAGATCTGCCTGTCTCAGTGTCCCGAGTACTCGGATGAAAGGTGTGCACTGCCACCGCCAATCAGGTAAGCATTTGGAAAGAGTCTAGGAATCAGATATTCAAAACAGTGGCAGACTTCCTCACCTCCTCCCCATTCTTCCTCTCTTCCTTTTCCTCGTCCCCCTACCCTACCCTTCCCTTCTTCCCCCATCTTCCCTACAACTTCCTCCTTGTCCACCCCTTCTTTCCCTTCCTTCTCTTTCCCATGGACTTTGAAGAAGCAAGCATCCATAAATTCTATAATCATAAGGAAGCAGATTCTCTACCCACCTGAGAGAGCTTGGGAGGTTTCTTCCCTATGGGAGTCTCCTGCTGGGGATGTAGCTAACCACACTGCCTTTAGCCACCCTGTGGGTAATGGGAGACACAGAACCAAGACCCAGCCAAGCCATACCTGGACTCCTGGCCTGCAGGAAGGGGAAATCAAGCATGGGACTTAGCTTCAGGTTCCGAGCTTATCCTGCTATGCCTTGTATACCATAAGCAGACCTCCTCAGGGTTGTGTCTCTCTGGATTGCATACTGCCACACACAGCTCTGAGCAAAGGCATACGACAAGCCCACCTGTGTCAAGCCTGTTCTAAACCATTTGTTACTGGAGTGGTTTTATGCAAATGGAGCTGATGCCTTCAGAGTGAGGGCCACAGGTGGGAGTAGCACACTGCTGGTCTCCAGTTCTGTGTGCTTCCTGCTGAACTGGGGTATATATCAGGATACTACTCAACAATGCATCTCAGACAGCTGCCCCCTGGAACCTTGGTATGGCATGCACACCTTTGCCAGCCTAATCACCACTAATCGATGCTTGTATTGGGCACTGTGAGCGGCTGGACCGAAGGGATAGGCCTTGGGCTAGTGAGTTCCAGAAACTTGCATGGCAGCAGGAAGTGGATAGCATGGGCCCCAGGGGATTTAGAAGAAGCTAAGTATAAGGCTGCTGAAGAGAAAGGCAGCTAGGAAAGGCTCCTCGGAAGAGGAGATACCAGGTCTCAGTATATGGAAGAGAGGGCTCAGGGGCTATAAAGGTACTTCCAGCCACGGCTGGGGGAGATACTGAGAGTGTCATCCTTTAGTGGGCACAGAGACTGGAGAGAGCATAGACGCCCCCACCCTCCCTGGGAAAAGCCTCCAGTTGCCCTGAAGTTGCTAAGACCTTCCTTTATGCTGGTTGGACTTCAGGCGAGACCAGAGAGTTAAGGAGGGCAAAGGCTATTTGGACCCAGAGTCCCCAAGGGACAAGCAGGAACACTTGGCCAAGTGCAGTGTGTGGCTCCTACTTACAGCATGGTGGATGGGGGATGGGGGATGGAGGACGGGACGATGGTGGGCCAGGGGTGTCAGGTCATGGGCAAAGGGGCCACAGAGAGACTCAGGCATGGTGTTGACCTTCCCCCGGGCTCAGAAGGCCCTTGGGTTGTGCCTTGCTGCCCCACACAGGCCCTGCCTCTCTCAGAAACCTGATCCCAGGTAGTAGGGGGAGGGCAGAGGAACTGGGCTTCACAACTAGAAGAAGTGGCTTTTTATCAGTGTGCCCTCTGGGAGTCTGGGCCAACCAATGAAATTCTGTCTGTTGACTCAGGGAGGCCAGCAAAGTGGGACTGATGCCTAATTGAGATTTATGGCTTCCCCTGAGCCTGGCCACCTCTGATCTCTAAACATTTGGGCTAAGTGGTGCTAAGGAGGACAATGTCTGACTCTCTGTCCCCCAGCCCCTTTCTCTGTCTCTCTGTATCTCTTCCTCTCCCTGCCTCTCCTTCCCGCTACCCGACCGCAGGACCAAAGCACCCCGGCAGGGTGACTGCTCAGGCTCAGGGATACATGGAGCTACAGGAGTGGCCTGTGTGGCACCCCTTGCTGTTAACTTGGCTGCAGGGAGGTAGGTTAGGCAGGACCACCAAAGCCGACTTGCAGCTCTTCAGCTCTTGCTCTTGAGCCTGGGCTCGTCTGAGCATCCAGGGTTGGGAACTGGACAGTTGTTTGTGAAGTGTGGTAGACTATCAGCCTCATACAAATCCAGCAGGTACTTAAGACCTGTGCTCCCAGCTCTGCTTGGGTTTGCTGAGGATCTGCCCTGTGGAGGCAGAAGTAGGACCACCAGGCCCTGCTCAGGTCAAATGAGACCTCCACCACCCACTGCCTCAAGATGCCCATCTCCAGAGGCATGGAAACTCAGCTGGATGACCTTTGGCTGGGAGGTAGGAGGGGCTTCTGACCAAGGCTGATCCAGATTACAGAGCCTCCAATGGCCCCCGGGTTGTCACCTCAACTCTACCAGCCTTGTTGCTCGTGCTGCTGATGAGCTAAAGGATAGGTTGGCCTGGCTCTTCCTGGACCACCTGCCAGTCCAGCCCCAAGAAGGACTGAGGCCACCAAGTAAGTCTTCAGCTTTTGAGGGGAGAAGGTTTACGATTGGAGCGACTGGACAGACCACTGGTGGAGGGCAGTCCTGTTTGTTCCCTAGGCTTACAATATACAAGGACTCTTGGAGACAGATGGGGATGATGGTGGGCGAGGGTGGGAAGGGAGAAAGATAGGAAGGAAAGAAGGAGGGAGGGAGAGGAAGGGAGAGAAGAAAGAAAGAAAGACAGGCAGACCATTCTAGAAGCACTGGCCATGAGTCAGGAGGATTGCAAATTTTAGGCCATCCTACTACAAAGTGCTGAAAGAGGGGGAGGGGCACATATACTCCAGCAACATCAATAAACATAAAAAAGGCCCAGGATGTGGGGTGAGCCCGAGTGCACCTGCATCAGGCTTGAATGTGCTCCGGTGTGTGTGTGTGTGTGTGTGTGTGTGTGTGTGTGTGTGTGTGTGTGTGTGTGTGAAAGAGAGAGAGAAAGAGAGAGAGAGAGAGAGAGAGAGGGAGAGAGGGAGAGAAAGACAGAAAGATAGCATGAGTGTGCGTATGAGTGCACACAAGTGCACGTGTATGTGCACGTGTGTGTCCCTGCCCAGCTCACACAATGCATGCAATTGCCTCCCAGAAATGAGGATGTTTTTTAGAAAAGGACGCGCTTTAGAAAAGGAACGCGCTTTTGAATCTCAATCGGCTGTTTCAACAATGTCCGTTTAATTAGCGTGTTTTGAAGGGGAAATGAAGGAAAATTATAACTCATCCGAGAAAATAGCTGGTACGTGCTCAGCTCCCATGTGGCTTCCCGAGGAGCCGCCCCAGGTCCAGCCACCAGGCCAGAGGAGAGAGGGAGAGACACGGCAGCTGTGCCTCCCCCACCCCCATAGCAGGACACAGAGATTGTGGGCAGGTGGGTGTGATGTCCTGTCCCTGTGCAGGACAGCAAGGCACAGAGACACAGAGAGGGCAATGACCCTTCCCTATCGGAAGGTGGAAGCAAAGTGGTTCAGTGAAAGAGAATACAGGTCAGCTTGGGACTGCGTCTGAATTCTGAATCTGCCATTGTGTATGAGAATTCCCCGAGGCAGCATTCTTAATTTATAAAATGGTGGTGATAGGTTTGGAGAGATGTCTCAGCAGGTAAAGGTGCCTGCTGCTAAGCCTGGCCGCCTGAGTCCCATCTCCTGGATCTACACAGTGGGAAGAGAGGACTGACTCCCAGAACTTGTCCTCTAACCTCTACTTGCAGGCCAGAGCATACACATGCGTGCATGCTTGCGCACACACTTACACATGTGCACACATGCACACACACTAAATAAGTCACATATAACAATCGAAATAATAGTGACAGCTGTGAGCTAAATAAGATGATAACAAGAAAAGCCTTTGTAAAGTGTTGGGGCTTGGCCATATCTGGATATTCCTTGAAGGATCCAGGAAAGATCCACAAAAGGGCTGAGCCCCATCTAGGTCTAAATTCCAAATGCATAGCTCTTGCCTAGATTCCCCAGGCGCTCAGGATCCCCCTCTCCCCGCACTGGAGGCTCTCCTTTGGTTCCTCAAAGCTCCCGTTCCTCCACATGCCTGCTCCTCCAGGGCCAAGGCTGCCCCAGTGGTGAGGCTGGGGCAGAGACCCCTGCTTTTCTCCACCCGGCCACATGACTGCTGTGGTCCCAGCCCTGTCTGCACCTTTAGTCTCTGCTCACTGGCTTGTGCCTCTCTGCTGGGAGAGTCCCCACATAGCCAGCCAGGTCCTATGATACCTAGGTCTAGGCTCTGACCATTGCTGGGGCTGGGGAAGTGGGGCTGGGGCGCCCTCTCATTCACTGTTCCTCTGCTGATCCAAGTCCCATCTGGGGAATGTGTCTGCGGATCTCAGTCTCAAGTGAATGTCACTGTAGGAATGTGGTGGGGGGAGGGCAGTGCTGAAGTTATCCGGGTCCACAGGAGCCCTCTCTTCTGGAAAGTTCTATCCAAAGAAGCAGTGGCTGATCCTTTCTGAATACTCAGGAGCCATACTCGTAGTCTCAGGCTATGAGGAATTACAGCCATTGAATTTGGAGTGGAGAAAACTGAGGCACAGCAAGGGGAAGGCAGAGGGATAACACTTTTGGAAATGACAGACTGGAGTTGGTTCTCAACCACCAGATACCCAAGTTTCTTCCCTAGACTATAAGTAGGGCAGATGGCAAGTCTTAGGGTCTCCTGCAGAACTGCAGCCAAGGGCACGGGATCCAAATCACCATCCTGGGTGTACTCACCGGAGCACTCTATAGTGTGCCTACACTTTCTCCATCCATCCTACCAACACCCACCCTGATGCAGATTCTGCCAAACACTTTGTGCCCGCAGGGTCCATGCAGCTGCCTCTGTGACCACTGGCTCCCCACACCCCACACACTATTGTTGGGAGGCTGGGTGCTTTCCAGTTCTTCACAGCATGAACTAGGATGTTATAACCATCTTGGCGAAAGCTGCTTCTTCCCTCTCCCCAGCATGTCCCTTTCCTCTTGTGAGGCTTTGGGCCCTTTCCTGACTCGTTCATTTGTAGACAGGAGCTAGCAGAACAAGTCTTGGGAAGTGTTGGCAGCAACCCAGGTACCAGTTTTAGTCTTTGCTATGATGAGACTGTCCAAGCCAGGGACTCTAACCTTCTACTGCCTGTGTCCCACTCTGTGCCTCTTTGCTTCCACAAGGCGAGGATGATACCCCATTTCTAAGATGAGGAAGATGAAGCCTAGAGATATTTAGCAGTGGTCCTGGGGTGGAAGAAGGAGGTGAACTTAGGTCAGGCTGATTGGAGGTCAGGGTTCTATACCAAGACCATCACCCGGGCCCTTCTGCACACATACTGCTCCTATGTATCTTCTGCGTAACTCTGTCTCCCTGATGCTCCTCCGTGGAAGGAAGAAGACCTCTCCCCACTGAAGCTCCTACCCAGGGCTCAGGGTCCTCATCTGGTTATCAGGAACATTCTGTGGATCGAGTCTATCCCACCAGCGCTAGAATCATGTTTATAGCCAAGGATCGGAATATCCTCAAGGGCAAGCCACACTCGGAGGTCACTGTCACCTTCTAGCACCTTTGCCCAATAGACCATTCCTAGAGCTTGTTGAATGACCAAGCCATCAGATGAAGGAACAGACAGATGGCCAGGCACAGAAGTAGGCCAACAGATGTATGGCTGACTTAGGAGTGACAGGCTATGTCACAGAAGCCTCAGAGAGAGACATAGATACTTTTAATGGGAAAGGAGAGATGCTTTGGTCCCACACCCCAGCAGGTAGGGAGAAGCAATGTTGGGAGATAGTCACAAAACAGTTCTCTGGCTATCCAGCCCTTTCTTGTATCTGTGCAGACATGATTAATCATCCAGGGCCATGATCCCACTGAGGCAGGTTCCCAACTCTCTCAGTAAGCCAAGAGCAATAGATTGCAGATAGCCGGCTGCACTACAGCATTATCCTAGCTGTTATTATTGGAGACTCAAGTTTCTCTAGGCTTGTTTTGAGGACCATCACACACTGGGTCTCACACTGGGGTTATATGTATTGGCAGCC
The DNA here is from genome assembly GCA_021653895.1 of Mastomys natalensis. Taxonomy (NCBI): domain Eukaryota; kingdom Metazoa; phylum Chordata; class Mammalia; order Rodentia; family Muridae; genus Mastomys; species Mastomys natalensis. The sequence continues at coordinate 655,927 of JAJTUV010000252.1, read as the reverse complement.
CTCAAATATGCCTGGGTTCTTCTAGTGGCCCACACAGGCCTGCAGCTGAGTTTTTACCAGCATGGGGTCTAGAGGCACAGCTCTGGGTGCTCTGGTCTGTATGGCTTGCTGGGTGGTCGTTTTCTGCCCTTCACAGGCACAAAGTTCCTGGAGAGGTGATCTGGCCATAGATGTACTAGTTCAGAAGCCTCTCCACCTGTAATGGGTGTCCCTATCTGATGCCACAGCCTCATTGGTTCTCAGATATGTTCCAGAGTAGGCATGTCACAGCCCAGTCCTCTGGGCAGCTGCCTGTCCAGTAGTTGGACCTCAGTTACACCTTGGGTAAGCTCTATCATCCTGAGATTCCGTTGTGCCTGGGAATGTAACTCAGGAGCATGCAGGAAGCTCTGGATTCATTCCCAGCACCAAATAAACTAGCTATGGCAGTGTATGCTTGCCATCCAGGACTTGGGAGATGGAGGCAAGAGGATCAATTCAAGGCTACATAGCTAACCCTTGGCTATATAGTGAATTTGAGGCCAGCCTAGGGTTTCAAAAAGGGGGGGGGGAGAGAAAAGGTTCCTTCTGTGCCCTCTCATGACTTCAAATGTGGACCTTTCCCTCTTTTTCTTCAGAAGTGACTTGGCCCCCAGAATCCACAACCCAGCACCAGCACCAACTGGAGAACTTGTGCTGAGGTTTGACCTGGCCCAGACAGAAGCCCCCTAATTATGAGACACCCCTCTGGCTGGTGCAATGTGTCTGAGTCTCAGCTCTTGACCCTCAAAGTTGTGTGATTTCAGAAACTTCTCACACCTCTTGGGATCTTCCTTCCTGGAGTTTGGGGGGGTCACAGGCCCTTCATCAGTGTGCTCCTCCATTGGAGACAGTTTGACTCTGAGAGCGGAGCTTGAGGTGGGACTGGCAACCCTGCACAGTTCAGTCTGGGATGGGCCCCAGGTTGCTGTCCTCTGCCGTCAGCTCCTCCTTCCACGTGTGAGTGCAAGGCCCTGAGGAGACTTGCCTACAGGGGAGCCTGGGCCAACCGCCTCATGGCTGCCCACTCACCCTTCCTGCCTGCCAAGCTGGCCACACGCAGCCTGTGCCTCCCACCCCTGAAAGTCAACAGACCCGTTTTAGCAAATGTGGAAGCCACAGAGGCAGAAAGGTGTAAACAAGCCACCCGTTCCCACCCCTGCCTCTTCCAGATCATTCCTTCCCACCGCTGCTGTTCACCATCCATGAGTGCTGAGATGCGCCGGCTCTGGACCAGACACACCAGGGCCTCTGTCCTCAGATAACCTATGATGATGACAGTCATTTCATAGATGAGGAAACTGAGGACCCAGGGAGATGACCCAGGGGCCTAGGGTTGCAAAGAGTATACCATGACTTCTGATTCCAACTATCCAGGCAGGCATGAGGAAACCAAAGTGCTAGATCAGTGAGCATGTGAATGACGGCGGAGCTCAGCCTCCAGCTCTCTGCAGGGGTCTCCATGCTAAGAAACTACAGAGTCCCTTGTGTTTGTGCCCTGGGGTGTCCAGTGGCCCCAGAGTTCTGCGTATGTGACACAAATACAAAGAAAATGTGATCTGGATCAATGTTGACACCTATAAAATGAGCGTAGCAGGCAAGCATTCCTCAAGGGGCCTTCTGGGCATCCATGAGTGATTGCTGTCAGGAGCCACATGCTCCTGTGAACCTTTCTATGGTGGTTCTGCAAGTTATCATGGTCCCAAAGACAGCATTTCACCCTCATTTCTATTTGGTCTTTTCTTGGGGCAGTATCCCTGCCCACAGTGACATCAGGCAGGGCCACTGCTGAAGCTCCCACCTTAGTCACCCTATGTGGCCGCAGGGCAAGCTGGCAGTGGCTCACACCATCTGACCTCACCTGTCTTGCCCACTATGTCCCCAGGGAAGGCAGACCTCCTTTCCCTCCTCTCTGAACCTCCCTTCGGCCTGCCTTCCCAGCTCGATTAGCCAGATAAGGCTGTCTTCCAGGTGACTATTCCTTAGAAAAATGACTTCATTATCACCTTCAGGGCTTGCTACTGGGGGAGGGACATGTGTGGTCGGGAGAAGTGAACGGGTGGACACCCCCTCTGGAGGCTCCTCCAGCAGCTGGGCCCAGGGTAACAGGCGGGGACCCCCCACCTGCAAGGCCTGACGGAGACTGATCTGTGGGAGTCAGGGGCTGGAGGGAAATATTACATTATGATAACAAATCACTCAGCTGATTGGAATTTAATTACGTCTCTTTTATCTTGGTGACAGTCTCACACCTGGGATTGAGGCCCTGGCTGCCAGAGATAGGCTGGGCTTAGACAGAAGGGATGGGGGAGCTTATCCCAGGGGATTTATAAAGCAGAGACCTCTCCTGCCCCTGCCCAGAGCAAGACCCAAGCTGTTCCCTCCCCCTCTGCCAGGTGGAGGTACAAAGGGGCCTGCCTCTCCACAGGAGGATGGAATCTTCAGGCCGGGCAGCGGTCACATGGGTCTGTCCAGGCCCAGGAGGAAACTCAAGAGCAGCCCACTGCTTTGGCAGGACTCCCAGAGACGGAACTTCTCTTTCCCCCTAGCTGTGTACTTCCTGGCATGGCCAGCCATGGGGCATCAGTGTCAGGTTCAGAGGGGTTTGGAACCTTTTGGTGTTGGCCTGTGGAGTAGAGCAGACCAGGAAGTGGGGTGAGCGACTCCAGCACACCCTCCCCACCCCAGCACAGCAGACCTGTCAGAGAACAAAGGTCTAACAATCGTCACTCTCTCTTTTTTCTTCTTAAAAAAAAAAAAAGAAAGATGTATTTGTTTTAGTTTTTAGGTGTGGTATTTTGCCTGTGTGTCTGTGTCCCATGTGAGAGCTGGAAGAGGGCATCAGACTCCCTGGGCCTCTGGAAGAGCAGCAGGGCTTTTAACTACTGGCTTATTTCTAGTCTCTCTCTCTCTCTCTCTCTCTCTCTCTCTCTGTGTGTGTGTGTGTGTGTGTTTCAGAGACAGGGTTTCTCTGTGTAGCCCTGGCTGTCCTGGAACTCTCATTGTAGACCAGGCTCGCCTCCAACTAAGTGATCCACCTGCCTTTGCCTCCTGAGTGCTGGGATTAAAGGCGTGCACCACCACTGCCTGGCTTAAAATGGCCTTATTTGGTCCCCTTCCACTATCTAACATTCTGGTGTGTCTCTATAATGGGTGAAGGGGTGGTCGCTTCCTATTCTCCCATGTATGAGCCATAAATGCTTCAGTGAGTATGGCCTGGGTCCTTGGTGAGCCGTGTGACCCTCACGATTCCAGGTTATGTCAGGCCCAGGGGCTCTCCTGACTTTTGCTGGGTCTCTGTTGGCATCGGTCTGTTCTACTTGGATCCTTCACTCTGGGAGAGACTGTGGTGCTTAGAGGGGCTTTGACGCAGGGGCTGCCTGGTTCTGGATAAAGACTCAGGATCTACAATGGGGTCTGCTTGGGTATCCTCTTCACCTTCTGTCAAAGACTGGGGAGTGGCCACAGGTGCATGCTTATTGGACTGCATTGGGGCCACCCTGCAGCCCTGGCAGGATGACTGAGCTAAATCATAACAGGGGCTGGGGTGACCCACCAACTCAGCTAATAGAAGAAGAGAAGATGATGTCATTGCTTTGGGGACAGGGAAGGGTCTCCTCTCTTACCCATGCCAGGCAGAAGTTGGACAGTTATGTGGGAGTGGGAGAAAACTGATTCAGTCACAAGGTGAGCATATGTGGTGTTCTTGCATGGGTTTGTGGGCATATTGGCCTTGTTACAGCCTTCTCCCCTTGGATGTGAGTTGGCATAGGTCTTGAGGTGCACTTTGAGTCCTGTGCCTGCATATTTAGGCCTTAGGACGTTCCAGGCTCCCTAGGTCAGAGGATTTGCATGTGTGGCATAGGCTGGGGGAATGGGAAGATGGACTGGACAGGGGACCCATGTTCACCTTTTACTGCTAGCAGAGCGAACTTCTATCTTTCCATTTGAAGGCCGAGAAGAAGGTTGAGTGAGGCACAGGCTTGCTGAGATGGAGTTGGAGGGGAAAGTTGTGGGCAGAGTCCCCCATGCTCCGAGCCTGTATGGTTGCTATATGACATGACTTGTAAGCTGTTTTTTTTTGGGGGGGGGGTAGCATCTTGGCCAGAGTTCTCAAGGGAGACAGGGCCAATAGAATTTTATATATGTCCTGGCTCACATGACAATGGAGCTCCCGAGTCTCAGGATTTTCTCTGGCTTCCAGGAGAGTCTGAAGTTCAGCTGAGTTGAAGGAGAGCCGATGCTGTGAGCCTTATTCCAATGACAAGAATGGACCGTATCCCGGCTCCAGCAGGCAGGCAGAGAGAGTGGGTCCACTCTCTTCAGCCTTTTGTTCTATCTCCCAGTCTCTGTAGATTCATGAGGTCACTCCCACTGTAGTAGATTTCATGTAGTCTACAGAGCCATCATGTAGACCCATCCTCAGGACCCAGCCTCACTCACGAAGAAAGAATGCTTAACCTGCTGTCTGGGCACTCCAGGCCTTGTGCACAAATGTGCATTTGCTTGTGTGAGCTTTCTCTTTGCAGGTTAGAGTTTCTCAGTTTTCCTAGGAAATGGTTACACATTCCACTACACGGTCTGCATGCTTATGCATACATGTTTGAGCATGTTCGTGAGCATCTGTGGTCTGCTAGGAGTGCATGTTTGTATATTGTGCTTGTAGGCTCATGCCTGTATGCAGGGCTGTGTGTGCAAGGCTTGTCCACATGTGGGCCCTAATGCAGACATATCATGTCTCTATTGACCTCTGGATGTCACTGTGAGTGATACCTGCTCTGTCCTGAGAAGGTTGTGGTGCCTGAGCTTCTTTGTGATTAAGCAATCTTGTATAGATCCTGAAGTTGAACTCAGGCTTGTGGCTCAACGGGATGCTAATGCCTACTTGATTACTTCTGTTACATCTATACAAGGCAGCTTGTCCTTCTGGAGTATGGAGGCTCCTGGGAGGACCATTTCATCTAGCCCAAGAGGTGACACAGCCAAATAGAGAGCAGCTAGGGAAGTAATTCAAAGCCATGTGACTCCAGGCCTTGCTCAGCCTGAGAACCAAGCCCTGTTGCCACCAGCCCTGTGAGCACTGGTCAGTGCTGATTCTGGAGCAGATATAGTCAACTTGGAATTGGAGGGCTGGGGCACTCTTGGGCCAGAGTTCTGTAGACCCTGAACACAGGGTGCTCACACCAGGGTATGGGGTGCACAAGACAAAGGAACAGAGAGCCCAGTGGTCTCCGAGGCTACTGGAAGGGGCAGAGGCTCTTGGGACCCGACTTTGTACAACTGTCTGACAGGGAGCCCTGGTCTGGGCTCTGCTTGTTGGCTCATCTCCAGTCTCCACTCAGGGTTCATAGGCTCAGACCGAAGCCCATACTCTGTGCCGCCCCCATCCCAAGTGGAAACAGCTGTGTGAGTTCCTCTGAGCCCAGCCACTGTGAACTGCCATCAAGTCCACATCCTGCTTCTAGAGAGAAAAATATGAGTGACAATAAGCATAAGAGGAGGGGAATTTCCATTTCAAACGAGCAAAGGAGTTGGTACTCTAGCAAGCCCTGGGGAGCTGTGCAGCTGGGAGACAGTAGAACACAGGCAAGCCAGGGAGGGAACAGAGAGAGGGCTGGTCCTTGGTGGAATCCGGGAGGGGATAGAGGAAGTCTTCTTTTTAACTTGGCGATGCTGCAGGGGAGTGGAGGGGCTTTCTTCTTTCTCTTGTCTATGTGTGGCATATGTGTGTGTACATACATACCAACATACATGTACATGTGTAGGTTGGGGCAGAGTCTGCCAACGATTGCCTTCCTCAATCTCTCTCTATCTTATTGTTTGAGCCAGGGTCTCTCACTGAACCTGGAGCTCACCCATCAGCGAGACAGACTGGCCAATAAGTCCCGGAGGACCAATTGCCTTGGCCCTCAGCTCTGGGGTTACAGGCATATTGCCATGCCCGGCTTCTATGTGGCACTGAGGATCTAAATCCAGGGTCTCATGCTTGTGTAGCAGCATTTTACCAGCAGTATCGGTCCAGCCCTAGAAAGGTCTCTTCTTGATGGTGTCTGCATGCTGCCCTGGGGCCTGGATGTGGTTATGGGTACTATTCCTGGCAGAAGCTGTAAAAAGCAGATCTGGTGGTCCATTTTCCAGTGTGAGGTGTGCTTGAAGTGTGCCCAAGTTACAGAGAAGCCACAGGATGTCCCTCTCTCCCAGCTGGCAGCTGGCCCCTGTCTGTCTCAGAACTCTTGAGAGTTAGAAAGGTACAGGCAGTCTGCCATGTGACTGAGCCCACGACCAGAAAAAGGCAACAGTCTCAAGGCCCAAATTATTCATTAGATAAGACTGTGTCCTAGGATAAAGAGACGAGGAATTTGGGGAGGTGACAAATCCAGGCCTATGGGAAGAAAGAACAGGATTTCTGAAGATGTGGGGAATTTAAAAACCACTGTCTTGAGTTAAAGAGATAGCTCAGTGGTTAAGAGCACTTGCTGCTTTTGCATAGCACCCACATGATAGCTCAAACTCTCTGTAATTCCAATTCCAGGAGAACAGACCTCCAAAGATGCCTGCCACACATGTACTACACATACCTATGCACAGAAAAACATATTCATATGAAATAAGTATGTCTTAAGAACACTTGAGATTGCTGCCTTTTCTCCATGCCAGTGTCCCTCTCTTCAAAATTGTATGTTAAAACCTGTTCTGTTCTCACTAGTCTCTTGGGCTTGTTAGTATTATCTTATTTCTGACAGAGGCTGAGGCCACATCTGCTCCAGGATCCAGTGGAAGCTCAGCTTCCTTGGTTTTCCCTGTCTGGTGAGCCGGCTTCCAGGTTAGCTGGTGCCAAGGACATGGGTGTAGGCGACTCCTTCCGATGGCACCCCTGTCAGGGGATGTGGGCTGGGAGCTGGAAGTGTGCTGATGCAGCCATGTGTCTTATGGTGTCCTGGTGACTGTTGTGTATTTCAGGTGTCATCTGAGCTGATGGGCTCAGGTGACAGGTAAGTCCTGGCACTTACATCCCTATACGATAGTCTAACTGTCCTGAGAATTTCTTCCTAAACTGGGTCCAGGATCGTGACACCGTTACAAACATGAAGGGCAGACAGGGCTGTCTCCTGGTGGACTCTGCAAACGTGGTTGGGTTGTCTCATTATCTCTCTCTCCACAGCTCGAGCTCACTCCTGCAAGCTTGTGGTGGGAATTAGCTGAGTAGATAAGCAGGCTCCACAGAAAGCCCTGACCTCTAAGAGGTGAGGTGGGTGGGATGGGGTTTTATTTGATATGTGGTATTAATAACAAACTCCAGTCAACCTCAGGAAACCTACCCTGCTCAACATGGAACTTCTAGAGGATTCTCCAGGATAGTTTTCATGGACACCTGATCCCTGAGGACCTGACCTTCCCAGGTGGGTGAGTCACCCAGGGGTGAGATGGTCAGCTTGGCAGGTTTTGGTGTGCCCAGCTGCAAACCATGTCAACCCCAAGTCAGAGACAACAGGTTGAAGATGCAGTGAACAGAGTGGAGAAGGGGCTTTGTTGGTACCTTATGAGGCAAAGTAGCTTGACACTGTGGCCTTTATGCTGTAGCAAACCTTGATCTCAAAATCATAGGGTTGCATCTTCAGAGAGGGAGGGTCAACGATCTGGACACAGTGCTGATCAGATGGTTGTGTTGTCAAGGAGGGACTCGCCATTGCAAGCCTTGTACCTGGGCTTTGTCTCCTCCCCATGCTCTCCAGTCGGTCCTATCCAGAGGTAAGACTGTTTGAAGCCTATGGTCTTGGATCAGCAGGTGGAATATTGGCTTTTTCTGGAGAAGAGGCAGATGGAAGGCCTTATGTACCTGCCTAGCCGCCAGCCCAGAGCCTTTTGACTACACAAAGGCTAGCCAGATCCATGAATGGGAGAGCCAATTTGCATATTCTTTATAAGCTCCAGTGGATCACAGAGGTGCTCACTCTTCCACTGATCCTCAATCTGTCATTCTGTGTGAATGACAGCTGAGGCTGTCCTCTGGCCTTGTGCCCTCACCTACACTGGATGTCTTAGTCTCTGTACTAGTGCTGTGAACCAGGCCAAGGCAACTCTTTAAAGGAAAATGTTTAATTAGGGCTTGCTTACAGTTTCAGAGGGTCGGTCCATGGCCACCGCTGTGGGAAGCACATAGGCATGGCACTGTAGCAGTAACTAAGAGATTTACACGCTGACCCACAGGCAGCAAGCAGAGAGACACTGGGCCTGGTGTAGGCTTTTTTTGTTTTGTCTTATTTTTTTGAAATAGGGTTTCTTTGTGTAGCCCTGGCTGTCCTGGAACTCGCCCCCGTAGACCAGGTTGGCCTCAAACTCAGAGACCTACCTATTCCTGCCTCTCAAGTGCTAGAATTAAAGGTGTGCACCACCACTGCTTTTATAAGTTCAAAGCCCACCTGCAGCAATACACTTCCTCCAACAAGGCCGTGTCTCTTAATCCTTCTCAAATAGTTCCACTCCCTAGTGACTAAGCATTTAAATATATGAGCCTATAGGGACCTTTCTCATTTAAACCACTGCACTGTGCATCACACACACACACACACAACACACACACACACACACACACACACACACACACACTCCTGAACATACATGCACATGCAGTGACACATAACCAACAACAAAATAGCAGAAACTTCCCATCTCCCAGTTCCAGAAACCAGAAGGTGTGAAGCCATGCACCACAGGGTTCTTCCTGATTCTCCCAGCTTCTGGTAGGATTGACAAACCTTGGAGTCACTTGGTTTACAGTTGCCTCATTCCAGTCTCGAATTCTGTGTGGGCATGTTCTCCTTCTCCCTCTCTCTCTTCACACCCTATCTTCTTATAAGGACACTGGTAACCCTGGACTGGGAGTCCACTCGATTTTTTTTAAGGTGTATGTATGTGTGGTGTTATATGTGTGGGTTCATGTATGTACATGTGTGTGGAGGCCTGAAGTTGACATTTGGTGTCAGTCACTCACCAGTTTATTTACTGAGGCAGGGTCTCTTGCTGAACCTGGGGCTTACTGATTCTGTTATTCTAGCCTGCCAGCTTGTTCTAGGCATCCCTGTCTGTCCTTGTGCTGGGATTACAGGCAGACATCATATCCACCTGGCTTTTAATGGGTGCTGGGTATTTGAACTCTGAACTCCAGTGCTCCTGCTTACATGACAAGTACTTTATCCCCTGAGCAATCTCTCCAGTCTGAGTCCATTCATCTTAACCAATATCACCTCATCTTAACCGGTTAAGTCTACAATAATAATCCCACTGCTAAGTAATGTCACAGTCTGGGATCTTAGGTTTAGGACTTGGATAGAATCACTTGGAAATGCAGCAATAGTTTTGAGGGGCCTAGAGGTGATGTCCATTTTAGACATGGGCTGAGGGGGAGCTGGGTCTGTCCAGGGGCTTGGCTTTCCCGCAGGCTGTGTGCTGTGTCTCCTGGGTAGCGTGGGCTGTACCACCTCTTCTCTGGGGGCTGTGTTTGTTCCTTTTGTCCTCCCTGGCTGAAGAACTGAAAGGAGAAATGCTTTGTTTTGGTTTCAGAGGTCTCATCCACCAAGGCATGAAAGGCATGATATGATATGGCGGTTTAGTGGGTGGGGCCTGTAGCAAGCTCACTTCACAGAAGATGGGAAGTGAGCTGTATCAAGCCTTCAAAGACCTGCCCTTAGTAAACTATTTCCACCAACTAGACCCCTATTCCCTAAAGTCTTGTGGCAGGACGTGCAGGTTTGAGAATGTTACCCATAGGCTCTTCAGGACCTTGTGTGGGAGCTAGAATGTAGCTCCTGGGGCAGAAACATTTACAGAGCCATTTTTATCAAAGCAATGTGTAGTTTCTGTGCCCCATTGAAGCCATCAGAGCCTGCGGCTTTGCCCCAGGTCTGCAGAGCAGCTGGCTTGAGGCTGCTCAGCTGCTTCTGCGGAGGGATGGAGTACGTCCTCATCTGGGGATCCAAGCAGCTGTGTGTTTGAGGCTGCTGGTGATGGGGCAGGCCCAGGCAGAGGCAGCCTGTGCCCTGGGAGCTTCTCCTCCCCACAGGGTCAGCCCAGAGCTCTACTTCCTTGCCCAGATTTCAGCCGCCTAGAGCCTCTTCTCCTTTCCTCCCTGCACGAGGTCTTGGGGAAGGGGGGAGGGACAAACAAAAGCCCAGCATCCACATCATTTTTCTCCCCTTCACCCTCTGGCCCAGCCTTTTCTTCCTTTTATTATGTATTTTAATAGAAGCAGACCAAGATAGATGGCCTAAGCTGGGATGGGAAAGGCCGTGCCTCTACACAGCCCAGCCTTGGAGCTCCGCTGTGTTCTGCAGAACCGAGTGAATGAGGGCCCCAAGGACTGAAGGCAGAGTGCCTGCTGGCTTGTTTCCTGGGGACTCCCTGCCCAGGACCTGGTCTGTGGCTCCCCAGTAATTCCAAGACCCTCTGTTTCCTGTTTCCTCCTGTTTCAGCAGGAGAAGGCCATTTGCGTCTGGAGGAGCCAGTCCTGTGGCTAGCTTTTGTGTGTGTGTGTGTGTGTGTGTGTGTTGGGGGGGGCACAGAGAAGACACCTGCCCAACCCCTACTCAGGCAGAACATACTCAGTGAGGTTTTGGTCTTCCTCCCTGATCATATATTGCGTAGGACTGAGGCCACAGCTCAGCTGTAGAAAGCTTACCTAGCACGTGCAACCCCTAGCACCCCATACTTGCTGGTCTACACCAGATTCCTTGTGTGCCTTTTATTTCCATCTGTGTTGAAGACACAAAAGTGAAGCTCCCAGTGTCACTGTGCACACCCCAGCAGCAGCCTCAAGGGAAACAGCCATGTATGCTGCTCACATAAGGAGAGTGAGGAGCCTGAATCACAGCCCTGAGCCTCTTCTGCCAGGCAGGAGCAGGGAAGCACCCAGCCTGGTCCCTGGGGCTGTGGGGCTCAGGGGCTCAGTGACTGGGTCAAGTGCTTAGGTCAAGAGAAGCTTTGTATTGACAAGGGCCCTTCCTGACCTCTGACCTCTTGGTGTCACTCCATCCCAGGCTAACAGGGGGATTTACCACAAAGAAACAGGCTCAGGCCTCTTAGCCATCCTGTCTTTTATTCAATAAAACAAGTGCTTTTAAACTTCCAAAGGGCTCCTCTCCCCTCCTGGGCACAGCTCCCGGATTAAACTTGATCAAAATATAAATTTAGATCCATAGTATCTTGTCTGGACTGTGGTTTTGCAGCTTCTGTAACCCTGTGGGTGGGACATCTCTAGTCACAATAACCGCTAGCCAACATGTGGCCTGGAGAGTAGTGCTCAGCCATCAAAGGGACATACACCTCAAGCCTGCACAGAATGTCACCCTGTGATTAGAAAGTGCTCAGAACAAGTGAGTCCATAGTGTAGAGTAATAGACCCAGGGGAAGGTGGAATGGGAGTGGTGGCCAGATGTGGCGACTTCTTTTCTTCTTTTGGGCATGGTGAAACTGTTCTTGAACTAGGTAGTGGGCATGGGTGTGTAATTCTGAGAATATTCTGGACACCCTGTCCTGAACTGCATTTTGAATGATGAATTCTAATTGAATTCTAATTCTCTCTCTCTCTTCTCTCTCTCTCTCTCTCTCTCTCTCTCTCTCTCTCTCTGTTTCTCTCATGCCCACCACCATGTTATATCTCCATTTCTTTAAAATGTCCTAAGTGGGATTCCATTACCATTTTTACATATATGCTCAGCTAACATGTAAAAGGTTGTCTATTTACCCAGCAGGAACAGAGAAGCAGCCAGCCTGAGGCTCAGGGGCTCAGGGGCTCAGGGGCTCAGGGGCTCAGGGGCTCAGGGGCTCAGGGGCTCAGGGGCTCAGGGGCTCAGGGGCTCAGGGGCTCAGGGGCTCAGGGCTTGCGGGCTCGAGGGCTTGTGGGCTCAGGGGCTGGGGGCTCGGGGGCTGGGGGCTTGGGGGGCTCATCATTTCTGGATGAGATTAACATTTGGATGGAGACAGGGTAAACCAATGACTCACATGGTGTAATATCATGTAATCCCAGGGCTTGAACACAACAAAAATGTGAAGGAATGGGGCGTGGTTTGGTTGTTTATGCCCCCACCCCCCAAGACTTGTATGTTGGAAGTGTAGTCAGTACTGTAAGGCTTTTAAGAGATGTGGGACTATCAGGAAGTGGGCTCAAGCAATCATTGGAGTTCTGTCTCAGTAGGAACTAATTACTTCTCATTGGGGTGGGGCAGGTCTCCTGGGACTAAATTCATTCTCTCAAGAGAATGGACCTTCATAATGGAAGCTTGACTGTATCAGCTCCTGTGGAGAGTTGTAAATGTCTCACCCTCGGTTGACTTTATTCTCAGGTGTTGTATCATAGAAGCTGCCTGGGCAGCACTGAGTTGGGTGTTTCAAATGGGTTCACCCTAATACCCAGAATCTGGACTTTGACCCTTGGTCTCAAACTGTGCGGTTAGATCTTACGGCAGCTATCTATGCAGCTAGCTGGTGTAGAAATGATTCCTTTTGTCAGAGTGGCTCCAAACAGCAGTGACTTGTCATCGTTTACGAGTCTCTGTGGGTCAGGAGTCTGGGAGCAGTGGGACTGGACAGTCATCTGGGCCTCCATGGCTTGACAGATGGAAGACCCTCTTTCTAGGGCTCACTCACATGGCTAAGTGGCTGGAATGGGCTGTGGGCCTCTGCTTCTCTATATCATCACCTCTCCATGGGGCTCCAGTGTCCTCATACCATGGCACCCCTGTTCTCTGGAGCAAACACTGCAAAAGAGAAAGCCATATCTCTGTCCTTCAAAGGCACATGCCTCGAGGCCCACTGCTTCCAACTAGGCGTCTCCTCCTCCTGTTTCCCATTGGTCTGTTCAGTTAGGAACCCATCTGTGGATAAAATCAGAGCATCCAGTCACCCCTGAACACTGCTGAACTCAGAACCAAACTTTCAACACTTGAGTCTTTGGGGAACATTCTAGATGTAAACATACAGGGACTACCTGGGGTCTGCTGTTAACATAGGCAGGAACTCTTGATGTGGACACCAAAAGCCAGATTTCAAGAGCTGATGTGTGCTGCTCCTTCAAAGCCTTAACACTGCAGTTTGCTAGAACTTTGGGAAAGATTGAAGGTAATTCCCCTTGATTACCCATGCTGCACTGATCTCAGGAGTGTCCTTGCACCAGAGGCAATGTTTTTAAAGCTGCTAATACTGTCTGCTTAGCAGGTCAGAAGGCTGACAAGCCTGTGTGCTGATGGCAGAAACGTTCCCACACATGGCTCACATGAGCTGTGCTGAAGGTGCTCCAAGATGGGTAGCACCACAGTTATAAAGACAGTGCTGACCACGGCACATGTCCCTGCCTCCTGGAGAATCTCTCTCCTATCTTCTTAAGGCCCAAACTCTTCAGAGACTGGTCCTGAGGGTGGAACTGCCATCCAATGTCAGGAGAAGCCAGCAAAGCATGGTCCAAGGGCTGATTTCTCCAGCTCCTCTCTGTAAGCACTGTGGTTGGTTGTCCCTCTTTTAGGTCATAGCATGCTGACAGTCCCTGGCATGCCCATACGCAACACTTTATAGCTTGTGGTGGGAAAGACAGGAACAGGCTCGAGAGACTTGGGCATCCGTTGTCTGCCTTAGGGTTACTCTGAGCCTGGACAAGCCCTTCATGGCCCCTGATCTTCCCCTCAGACTGTGTCAGATGCTTCCTCAAGTTTCATCCTCCACCTGCTGTTCTCTCGAGTTCCGTCTCTGTAGGGGCTATCTACTCCAGGTCTACACCTCTAAGGGCCTGAACTCCTCTGAGCAGAGTGACAACTGGCAAAGGAGACAGTAGAACTCTTTCTGGTCCCCAAGAAATGCTGATTGCTGAGCACCAAAGTCAGAACCTTTCCTGGAAGGAAACAGAAGCTGAATCAAGACTGAGAAATCAAGGTGAGGTGCAACAGGCTGAGGGGAAAGCTCAGTAAGAAAAGAGCTTCCCATGCAACCACAAAGACCCAAGCTAGACGCTCAGCATGTTGATGCACATCTGTAGCTCCCATGCTGGGATGGGGATTTGCTGCCCAACCAGTCAGGCCCAACGTACAAATCCCAGGTGCCAGTTAGGGACCCTGTCTCAAAAACTAAAGTGGATGGTGACTAAGGATTGACACCTGAGGTTGAGCTCCACATGTACATGTACACATATGTAGATATGCATATCTTTGAACGGACTCGAAAGCACACACAGACACACACACACACACACACACACATATTCGCACACTCACGATAAGGTCAACAAGGAGGAGCTGAGTATTCAGATGCCAGGGACAATCGTGGTAAGATAAAGTCCTGTGATTGTAACCCAGAGGGTTAGAGCATGCGGGTGAGGACAAGGGCTTTAGAGAGATTTGGTGAGGAGGTGAAGGTAGGGCTGTCATGTGTTGAGAAAGCCAGCTATCATGGTCCCAGTCAAATCCACACAGAACCCCTCAGTTCCTGCTTATCTCTCACCTCAGAAGGAGTCTGAAGGAAGTCCTGTTTATCCTCTACCTTCCTAGATGCTCTCCGCCCCCAGTCTTCAGGTCTATGACTTTCCCCAATGGCAACTTCCCCTTCTTTTCCCTTGGCCAACCAGAGACTCATGATGCCTCCTTCCTCAGGAGGCCTCTTCTGGCTACCTAGTCAGATTTGACCCCCTTTTCTTGTCAAACCCTGACCCATACCCTTGACCTGTCAAGTCAGGATCTTTCCTGGAAGGAAAAAGGGATTAGAAGTTAAACTAAACGCCCATCAGCTATGACTCACCCAGGCTAGGAGGAGCTCCACTTTGGTCACCCAAGGAAGGGAGAGTACCATCCCCCAACATCATCCAACTAGGGCGTCCTTGGAAATGTCCTGAGAGCACAAGAAGAGGAGAGCTTCTTGCCACAGGGGTCCCCAGCCTGGAGTCATGTGCTCTCCTTCCTCCAGGGAGCCTCTGTCTTTACTGCTTTCTGTCTACACTCTTTCATGGATGCCCCTGGTCCCCTTTCTACCCAGTGGGAACAGCCATTTGGTACCTGCTTGGAGGTGTTGTGCACTCCAGCCAGGCAAAGGGTGTCTGCTGACTTAGCCTATACTTTTTTCTTATTTCCCCCAGCCTATGAGATCATGTCCTTCCCCTTACTCTTGTCACCACCCCCCTTCCAGCCAATCAGGCCTTGTCACCCTGCTTCTGACTCATCACTGCTGATGATATCCTATTAAGAGTTGAAAATGTATTTTCCTCCAGCTGATCTTTTTCCTTTTCATTTAGCAAACATTGATCCCCCACCGTCCTGCAGATAGAATAGAAATGGAATCACACCGGTCTCTTTGGGGTGATTTACTTGTCAGAGCCTGAGGCAATGGGTTAGTCACCCAGCTCCTTGTGTCACCTCATCACGGGTCACTTGGTGACCTCGGATGGCCATTTAGCCTTTCTCCTCTGGGAAAGGAGACCTTGGGGTCCTTGGCTTGGGGGAGCAGGAGGCTCTCTTTACCAGACAGAGCTGCCTCCTCTGGAGGTTTAGACAAAAGCTTCTGAAAGAAATCCAAGTTCAAGGTTGTGTTAATACCAGACACCATGAAGTGGCAATTATCCAATTAACATGATTAGTGTGGAGTGCACCAGCAATGTCTGCTCTGTAGCCCTTGTCTTCCACCTCACAAGTTCTGTCAGCTGCTTAGTAGAAAGGACACTGAGAACGAGGGCTGGGCCTCCAGAGACTCCAGCCTGCCCTTCTCTTGCCCTGAGTCCTCCCATTATTGTTTGGAGATAAAGACCTTGTGCCTATGATAAACTAACCACAGTGGGAGACTCTGAGGAGACTAGAGGTGCAGGGCAGGAAGAAAGAGCTCTTGAGGAGGGGCAGGGTAGGCCAACCTGCAGCCAGGAACTTCTCGTAGGTGGGGAAGCATGGGGTATGAAAACAGCAACGTGTGCTTGTATTTTCATGATTCCAGAGCACACAAGACAGGCTGATATTGCACAAGGACAATAGTCACCACAATAGTGATGGGATGTTACTGCCGATGGTGGCAAGATGGTAAGGATGATGCTGTGTTTGTGATGGTGGTGATGATTTGATGGTGTTGATGATTATGGTAGTACTAATGGTGAGCACAACAATGATGAAGGTTGTGAGGGTGATGCTGCTGCCTGCTGCTGAGCTGATGTGATTGTTGTGCTCAGGAGTCGACAGTGATGTGGACGGTCAGCTGCTGCTGGAATGTTGGTGGTCATTGCTGGAGCTGACGAGATGTGGACGGTAATGTCACAGTGCTTTTGACGGTGGTGAGGATGCTGACGGCGTTGACACGACAGTGTTGATGACGTTGATGGTGCTGACACCATCGATCGTGACGGTGGTGCGGGATACTGTGGATGGTGGCGAAGACACTGCTTACGTGTGGATGGTATTACGATAATGTGTCGATGGTGCTGGCGACGGTGGGGATATGCTGAAGAAAAGGATGTTTTGATGGTGATAAGCTAGAAGGGCCTTTCTTTTGGTTCACTCTACAGCCAACAAAGGAAACAGCCTTGCACAGAGCTCTTCCACAGACATCGCTCTGCTGTTAGAGCTGGGGTCTATCTTTCCCGTGAACTCTGGATGGCTCTGCAGCTTGCTGAGCCGATAAGCGACAAGGAAATGATGCCTCCTGACTTCCAAGGCTAGGTAAGAGGAAGCCTTGAAGACTCCCCACCTAGGCCTTTAAAGACATTCTGTGAGTCCTGAGCTGAAACCTCACAAGTCCACTTTCCCTGAGGAGATACTGAGAAGGCTGTGTCAGGTATAGCACCCACTGAGCTGAGCCATCTGATCATGCTGTAAGGGAAAGCCAGAGTCAGATAGAACTGGCTGCCATCTGAATCCCTGTGAACATGCATCCAGAACACCGTATGCAGGACTTGCTAGCTGGACCTTGTGGACTCTTGACCCACATAATCTTGGAATATAGACTGTCTTTGTGAGCCCCTAGATGTAGGGGTCTCATGGTTCATAGCAGCAGAGTCGGTGTGCCACCCATACAGTTTGGGGCCCTAATGCTGACTAGAGTTTTGCTGCTGATCTTTGAGATGAGCAGCCCTTGGAGGTTCTGGCTTGTTGCCAAAAACTGCCCTAAGTGAGTAGGGGAGCGGCACTGCTTCCTTTTGTACCAGCCAAGGGGGTGGGTACCAGCTCTGCCTTGGCATCCTGTGCTCTTAGAGTCCTCAGAACTCATCTCGGGGCAGGGACTTGCTCTCTTGACACAAATGAGAACTTGGGGTCTTTGAGCTTCAGGGACCAAAGTCACAATGCTAGGGCTGGAATTTGACCCGAGGTCTGCAGGACCCTCACGACTGTACTCTTGCCATGTCATGGGGCTGCAGTGTAAAAATCTAGTAAGCTTTAGATAAGGATGAGGGACACCTTTCTGAAAAGCTCTCCTTCCTTAGAGAAACATGGTTTCCTTGAAAAAGGCTCCTCCCTTGCAGAGGACACCACCTCCCAACAGGGCAAAGCTCAAAGTCTTTCTGATTGGACACACCCAGTGCAATAGAGCCTTACATTTTATTTGGGGCTTAGAGGGAGAATGCAGTAAAATACTAAACTGTGGATATGAGGACTAGGAGAAAGCTCTTTGCTTACTGTGTTCAGCAAGGTTAGGACCATCGTTTGTATACCTATGGGGGCCACTTGTGTTAAGGGCTTCAGATACTATGGGGTACAATATGGAGCCAGGGCTTAGGGGACATCGAGGGTCATGCAGACATCAGGCCTGGGATCCCAAGTACTTCTCTTTTTCTTTTTTGTTTTTGAGACAGGGCTTTACAGAGGTCAGCCTTGAACTCACTATGTAGCAGAGGATGATCTTGACATCCTCCACATCCTCCCACATCCACCTCCAGACTGCTGGGATTACAGGCTTAGGCCACCACACCACACCAGGTTTATGTGGTGTTGGGACCTGAACTCTGATTAAATGCTGGCTAGGCAAGCACTTTATCAACTCATCTATAACTGTAGTCCCTAAGTGGCTTTGACACATCCTTCTTCACTGCCAAGGGACTTCTACTACAACCTCCTAAGCTCTGGGTATCTGATGTCTGCCTCAGATACTCCATCTGACAGTTCTTTCTGCAGTTACTACATCCTCTGAGGTTTGAGGTCTGATACACATGTTTACCCTTGTAGGTGTGACTTGGAGTTGTCCCATCCCTCTGTCTGTCTGCTCACCACTGGCCATGTTTTCACTCCTTATGTATTCTAATGGTACCCCCCAAATGAACACCACACTAAGGGCAGGTACATGAGTACGAACCCACACTAGGTTGTGCTCACCATGGGCCCGTACTTGCCATGGATGTACACCGTGAACATAAGGACCTGCACTGTTGGCAGCCACTGACACCCCTCACTCCACAGGGAGCCTGCCACTCATCGAGATGGAGCTGTTGGTGTGACTTCATGCAGCTAATATGTGTCAGGAGCATAATATGTATTGGATCTCCAGGGCATCCTACCTTGATGACTACCTCCGAGTTTCTCTGCTTGCTTGTTTGAATGATACAGGTAGGAGAGCTCGTGTGTGCTGCAGGGGGCTGCCAGAACATTCTCCTATGTATCTTTTGGTGGGCATATGTTCTAGGGATGAGTGGTTGGGCCATGTTTCTATATTTTATTTAATTTAACTTTTAATAAGAATACCATTTTCTCTCCCAATGAATTTGTCCTATTTTATATTCACATTGTGAAGGCCAAAGAGTTCTGTTTACTCTACATCTTTGCCACTAGTAGGAAAAGTTCTTGAAATTTTAGCTGCCAAGTCTCATGGTGTAATTTTGTTTGGGCTATTTGTGCATATTCTTTTGTGAGATGTATATTGCTCATTTCTTTAGAAAGTTTTTTTAAACCATTGTTGAATTCTAAAATTTTTAAAGATTTATTTATTTTTATTTTATGTGTAAGAGTCTTTGCCTTGCATGTACGTGTGTACATGTGTGCAGAAGTGCCCAGAGAGGCAAAAGGAGAATGTTGGAGCCTCTGAAACTGGAATTATAGACACTGTGAGTCTCCACGTGGATGCTGGGAGTTAAACACAGGTTCTCTCAGGAAGAGAGCCAGTGCTCTTAATGACTAAGCTGTTTCTCTAGCGTCCTCTTACCCACTTTTGTTTGTTTGTTTGTTTTGTTTTTCGAGACAGGGTTTCTCTGTGTAGCCCGGGCTATCCTGGAACTCACTCTGTAGACCAGGCTGGCCTGAACTCAGAAATCGCCTGCCTCTGCCTCCCGAGTGCTGGGGTTAAAGGCGTGGCCACCACGCCTTTAATCAATCCCAGGGATGGATACTTAATTGTCTCTATGGTATGTAGTGGATACTGCCCTTGAACGCCTTCGTGTGACAAATTCTTTACCACATTGTCTTGCTTCTGTGTCAGTTTTCCTGAGGTCTACTTCAGAATTCTAAAATATACATAACATCTTTCTTTTATTATTTTTTTTAAAGGCTGGCATGTTGGTTATGCTTCGAGACCCTGTCTCGAAAAAAAACAAAAAAATATTAAATGTGTGTGTTGCACTGGCTGAGTTCGTTGTGTACATGTGTGCGTGGTGCTGTTTTGGGGGTGCTACGGATCCAGGGTCGATTAGTTTGTTAGCTGCTATGTGTGTGTTGGAACTGAACCAGTCCTTGCAGAGCATATGCCTTACCACTGAGTCATCTCTTACCGTTATCATTTTAGTCATACCAACTTATTGTAATTTGTGATGACTAAAATCAGGTAGAGAAATCTTCAGTTCTTTTTTAAAAACTGCTTGACTGTTCTAGTAATTTACTGTGTTGTTTTTTCAACTACATTGTACTCTGTCAAAAAAAATGTAGGATTCATAGCTGTGTGACTCATTAAGAAAGCCAAATTATAAAGCTCTAATCCATGAGCATAGTATCTTCATATTTCATCTCTTAGTGGTTTTATGCTGTGAACAGACCCAGGCAAGCAATCTTAAAGAATCTGGTGCTACAGTCAGAGTTCATTCATATACATGGGAGCGTGCAGCATAGCGATGGTGCGAGGAGCTAGGTTCTGTATTTCACTGAAGCTGCAGAGAAACGGCTCCGCAGTTAGGATGAGTCTTTTTTTTTTTTTTGGTTTCAGACGGTTTCTCTGTTAGCCCTGCTGTCCGAATCACCTGAACCAGCTGCTCCACTCAAATCCGCCTGCTCTGCCTCCAGGCTGGGATTAAAGGTGTGCGCACCACGCCGGCTAGAATGAGGAATCTTAAGCCCATGCCCGAAGTGACATCACTATTCGAACAAGGCCACACCTCCAACTAGTGCTGCTCCCTGGGCTAGGCATACTCAAACCACCACTTTCTACTCCCTAGCCCCATAGGCTTGTACAAACACATAAGTCTATGGGGGACATACCTACTCATAGAATAATAAAAAATATATTTAGTCCAACTCCCAAAGCCCCCATAGTCTATAGCAGTCTCTACAATGTTAAAAGTCCAAAGTTTAAAGTCTATTCTGTGATTCATTCAATCACTTAACTGCAATCCCTAAAACAACACAGGAAACCAGCTGGGCAAACTACAAACTCTGCATCTCCATGGCTGATGTCAAAGTGCTCTTCAGATCTCCAACTCCCCACTCCCAACCTCCCCAACCCCCTGTGGGACTGATTGACAAGCACAGGCAGGGATTCGAACTCTGGAGACACAGACTGACGGCCGCCTCAGACTCCAGAGCGCAGTGACTGCTGCTGTGCGCCACCACTGGCTGGCTCTCTTTTTTTTCATCTTTGTTGACTGCAACAAGCTTCTTTCTCTTGGGCTGTTTCCACTCCCTGTTAGTAGCTTTTCTCAGTAGATAACCCATGGCTCTGGCATTTAAAACATCTTGGGGTCTCCGAGGCAACTTCAATGTTACAGCTTCTTGTTTCCATGTCTGGGATCCACACATGCTCTTCTGGGCTCCTCCTAAGGGCTGGCGTCACTTCTCCAGCTCTGCCTCTGTAGCTCTCTAAGCTCAGGTTGATCCACTCCACTCACTGCTGCTGCTGTTCTTGGTGATCATCCCATGGTGCTGGGTTCTGCCATCCCCAATACACTGGGGTCTTCTGCTGCAACTAGGCTTCACCAATAGCCTCCCATAGGCTCTCTTCATGGTGCTAAGCCTCAGTCCTTTGCATGACCCCTTCAGTCCTGGGCTGTCAACTGCAACTGAGGCTGCACCTTCTTCACCACCATGGCCTTCCATGGCCTCTCAGAGCGCCAAGCCTCAGCTGCTCTCCTGACCCCTTCATGCCTTCAAAACCAGTACCACCTGGGTGACTCTTACACACTACCAAGTATAGCAGGAGGTACAACCTTGACTATCTCTGGACCACAGCTTCTTTGTGCTCTCAGAAAACACTCCCCAGAAGATTTCACCTCAGTGATGCTGGTCTCTTCTTAATCACCACTAATTTCTTAGCTCCAGCTAACCAGCATCAATTGTCCCAGTAGTCTCTTCTGTTCTGGACTCTAAAGCTAGAACCATGTGGCCAAAGCTGCCGAGTTCTGCTGCTTGCTGGGACTGGAATACGCCCCCCCCCCCTTTCTTCTATTACATTATCACTAGCTTTCTGTTTTCCAACTCCTAAGCTTGGCTGTCCTGGAACTTGCTCTGTAGACTGACCTTGAACTCAGAGATCTGCATGCCTGTCTCCTAAACACTGGGATTAAAGGCGTGGTCCACCAAGCCTGGATTAAGTTATTCACCTAGAACTTGCTCTGCTCTAGGCTGGCTTTGAACTCAAGAGATCTGCTTGTCTTTGCCTCCTGGGATTAAAGGCTTAAACTACCATGCCTGGATCTAAATTTAGCTGGGTGGGATCTTGCCCCAGGGACACTACTCCCTTAATCCAATTTAATATCCTTGAACACAGGATTCAGATCCATTTCACTCCCTGGTGCCCCTTGAATATTCAAACCACATATTTTATATTTTCCCTTTCTCAACTTACTACGCTTGTTTAAAATACTCCTCATGAGACTTAACCAGAGAACAAAGTCTATGATGGGCATCTTCCTTTGTCAATGCAATTAATCTGAGTCTCTTCACCTTAGCCTCAGGCAGATTCTTTGAACAATGGCAAAAAGCAATCACATTCTTCACCAAAATACCACAAGAACTGTCTCTTGGCCACATGCTGAAATTCTTCTCCTCTGAAACCTCTAGAGCCAGGCTTCCACAGTTCAAATCACCCTCAGCCACAAATCTTCCTTATTCCTTATTCCAGAATGGCCCATTAAACCCCACTTAAAGCATTCCATGACTTTCCAAATCCAAAGTCCCCAAATCCGCATTCTTCCAAACAAAAGCATGATCAGGCCTATCACAGCAATACCCCAGTCCCTGGTACTAACTTCTGTCTTAGTTACGGTTTTACTGCTATAAACAGACACCATGACCAAGTCAAGTCTTATAAAGGACAGCATTTAATTGGGCTGGCTTAACAGATTCAGAGGTTCAGTTTATCATCATTAACGTGGGAGCATGGTGCATCTAGGCAGGCATAGTGCAGGTGCAGTTGAGGGTTCTACATCTTCATCTGATGGCTGCCATGAGGTGATTTACTTCCAGGCAGCTAGGATGAGGTTCTTAAAGCCCACATTCACATCTCCAAATAGTACTACTCCCTGGGCTAGGCACACTCAAAACACCACACAGCCCTTTCCCCTTCCTTAGTAACTTTTCTTTTTTTGAAACAGGGTCTTATTACGTAGACCAAGCTGGCCTCGAACTCATAGAGATCCATCTGCTTTTGTCCCGAGTGCTGGGATTATAGGCTGGTGCCACCACATCTAATAGATTATTGTTTTTGTTGTTATTATTATCATCATCATCATCATTATTATTAGATTTTCAAGACAGGGTTTCTCTGTGTAGTCTTGGCTGTCCTAGAATTTGCTCTGTAGATCAGGCTGGCCTTGAACTCAGAGATCTGCCTGCCTCTGCCTCTCAAGTGTTGCAATTAAAGGTGTGCATCACCACCATCCAGCTTATTTTATTTTTTTTTATTTTTATTTTATTTTATTTATTTTTTTTTTTGGTTTTTCGAGACAGGGTTTCTCTGTGTAGCCCGGGCTGTCCTGGAACTCACTCTGTAGACCAGGCTGGCCTGGAACTCAGAGATCCGCCTGCCTCTGCCTCCCAAGTGCTGGGATTAAAGGCGTGCGCCACCACCGCCCGGCTTGCTTATTTTATTTTTAATTGTGTGTGTTCATGTGTATATGCTATGTGTGTGCAGATACTCAAGGAATTCAGAAGTAGACATGGGATCTCCCAGAGGGAGGGTTGTAGGTGGCTGTGAGCTTGTTGAGATGGGCGTTGGAAATGGAATTTCCAGGCTCAGGAAGAGCAGCAAACTCCCGCCCCAAGAAACAATCCTACATTGTTCATATGGCTTCTCTGCCTCAGTTTGTTGATACATCGAGGTCTACTGATTGTTTTCCAAATGTCATTGTCTCCCTGTGACAATCTCCTTTGGTTGTGTGGCATTCCTCTTGTTACACACCATTTGATTTGTTATTCCAGTAAAGATTTTGTGAAACTTTTTGAAAATATTTTTCTTAAAGCTTTGGGGAAAAACTTGAATCAGTTTTACCAGAGAAGCCACTGAGGTTTGGGTCATCCGTTGGGAAGTTTCAATGGATTTTGGCTCCTTTACATGTTCATTTTAGCATGTCCTTTACTGTTCAGGAAGCATGTCCCTTTCCAAGCATTGTTACATATTAAAAATTATTTTAGTGTTTCCACATGTATGTATAATGTATGTTCACAGAGGCAAGTGCCATGGCATTCGGGAAGGCCATAGGACAACTTCATGGAATTAATTCTCTCCTTTACATTGTGTGTGTGTGTGTGTGTGTGTATATGTGTGTGTGTGTGTATGTGTGTGTGTGTGTGGGGGGGGCTCCAGGGATCGAACTTAAGTCATTAGACCTGAGCAGCAAATGTCCTGTTTTACTGAGCCATGGCCTGATTGCCACATGTCAAGGTTGAAGGGTGTTTTTTCTTAAATTTTTCTTTTTTAAATTATGTGTATGTGTGAAGGGATGTGTGCACGTGAGTGTAGGTGCCCAGAATCCAGAAAAGGGCATTGGCTCTCTAAGTGCTGGGGTTTCAGTGTCTGTGAGCCACCTGACACTGGTGCTGGGATCAGAACTCAGGTCCTCTGTAAGATCAGAGCATGCTGTTAATCACTGTGCCATCTCGCCACTACCGGGGCTGAGAATTTAATCCTCCCTGGGATCTTCACGAGTGTTTCTAGTCTGCAATGATGCTCTCATCCTTGGCTCTGTATGCTTCTGGGCTCAGCCCTTTTCTGTTGCTTAGTCTGAGGGTTGTCAATTCTGTCGACATTTTCAAAGAATGTTTTGCCTTTCCATTTTCCTGTGACATGCCCCTGTTGCCTTGACTTTTGCTCAGATCTTGACTATTTCAAAGCTTCCCTTTTCTTACTTTGGATTTATTTTAGTTTATCCTTTTAAAAAATTATCTCGCCGGGCGGTGGTGGCGCACGCCTTTAATCCCAGCACTTGGGAGGCAGAGGCAGGTGGATTTCTGAGTTCGAGGCCAGCCTGGTCTACAGAGTGAGTTCCAGGACAGCCCAGGACTACACAGAGAAACCCTGTCTCGAAAAAACCAAAAAAAAAAAAAAAAAAAAAAAAAAAAATTATCTCAAGATAAGCCTTAGTGGGGCCAGAGAGATATGCTAAGAGCATTTGCTGCTCTGCTGGAGGACCAGAGTTTGGATCCTGTAACTGATGCATGGTTCACAAGTGCCTGTCATTCCACTTTAGAGGCATCCGATGCCCTCTTCAGATCTCCAAGGGCACCACACACACACATATGCATTGTGTACATGGATGCACACACACAAGAATTAAAAATAAACTTTTACTAAAATAAACCTTAGGTTATTGATTTTAGGACTTCTCTGTTATGAGCTTTGACATTTTTCTGCTCTCCTGGAAGCACAGCTTTGGGCACATCCTCAACACTGTAACTTGGTCTCACAACTTTATCCTGATAGCTGGGGAGGGCAGTCTGGATTTCAGGGTCATGTGTGTGATTTTAATTTCAAAGCACTAGTTCAGCAGTGGGCCCCTGGCTGGCTGGATTCTTGCAGTGCTGATGGCTGTAGAAGGAACGGGAACTATGTGGATCCCACAATGGTGCACCCCATTTCGTCTCAGACCCCACATCTTTCTCCTCTTAGGAAGCTGTGTCCCTGAACTATAGCCAGAGACCATGTCTAGCCACTCTGTGCCTCTAGCTCCATTCTGCCGAACTCCTATGCCAACGCTCCAGGCCTCTAATCCAACCCATCACATGTCAGGCTGTGTTCTTTAGAGACGTTGGCTTTCTCAGATGTAAGCTGCTGTCTGGGTGCCACTATCTCCTTCTATGCATGGAGGAACCTTTATCTTGCCTCTGCTCTGGGCTGAGGCCTGATAACTGTAATCCAGCAGGAACCACACATGCTGCCACTGTCTTCCCACTCCAGCCTCTACATAGGCTTTAGTGCCTCAACCGGAGAGAGGACAGAAAGCAATGGAGAAGCACTGTGACTCTTGCCCAGTCACAGTCTTGGAGCTCAGAGGCCAACACAACACAGGCCTCGTTGCTGGGAGAGGTGTGGCCTTTCTCAGTACCCTGGACGGCTCTTGCTGGTTATCTGCATCATCGACTTCTGACTGATATGGATGTACATATAGCCTCTTGCTCCAGCTGGAGGTCCCAGCTGGGAGGGGACACAACTGTCCCCTCTTCTATCAAAGGGGCATTACCTACTTATAAGACCCTAAAGCTGGGGGCCAGGGAGGCTGCCCATCAGGATGGGGTGTGTCACCGCCTTCCTTGGTCGTGCAAAAGGAATTGCCTGCGTTTCGGAGTGTTTCCTTTCCTTCTCTCGGTCAGATTCTATATTGTTTTTTGAAGTTAAAATGTTTGTGTTTGGGGATGTAGCTCATCAGTAGAGGCTTGCCCAGCAAGCATGAAACACTAGGTTCAATGCCAGGCACTGCAGAAAAAAAATAAAATATGACCCAAATTGTATATTATTTGCTTGTAATAGATACTGTGCTATGTATCTTGTCTATTATTAAGTCCACCTCACCAGAGGGGAAACTGAGGCTATGCTCCAGGACATTCAAGCAAGAGGAGGCAGAATCCTGGCTCATTGGTCCTCACAGGCCCTCACTTGTATGAGTGTCAATCTTCCCTGGGGTGGGGACCCAGACATAGGGATCAATTGGGAACAACCAGAAAGCCCTTGAAATAGTGACAACCTAGATACCTGCCTAGGACTTTTCAGTATCCCCAGATGAACCCCGAGGACAGTTATAGCACTGTGGGTACCTTTTATAAGGAGACCAAGAAAAGCCAGTGTTGTCCATGAGAAGTCCATTTATATGAGATGTTAGACTCAGTTACTCTCTGAAGTACCCCCTATCTGGGAGTGTGCCCAAAGGGCTCTCCACACTCCCCAAAACCTATGACCCTCTCTGAGACTGCCTCTCCAGGGCATGACAGCTTTCACAAAAGGCTCTGTAATCTGCTGTATGATGGATGGAAGTGTCTGAGCCCCAAGATGCTGGCCTTGGTCTTGCAGCCACAGGATTTGGGATTTAACCACAGAGCATCAGGAAAGCCCAGCTCTCTCTGTCCTTGCCAGACTGAACTCTGGTAATGGGACAGAGGGATGGAGCCCACTGGGGAGCTGACAAACAGCTAGAGCCTTAGCTTATGCTGGGTGTGTGGCTTAGTCAGGAGGAAGCCTCACTGAGACAGAAAAATGCCCATGAGTGGCACAGGGGCTGGGGTCAGTGCTAATTCCTCTTCAGCCTCAGAAGGATAATTACAGAAATGGCAAAGCCACAAATCCTGTTAGTGCTTTGTCTCTAGAGGGCACACGTCCAGTGGCTTCAGACAAAGCAGTTCCAAGACTTCCTGGGGGCAGCAACAAGACAGGGCGGCCCAGGGGAGGGGTGACAGCTGGGCTCAGTGGGGCTGGGCAGGGCCAGGGCCTACTTCCTGGACAGCCTCAGGAGAATCTTATCCTTTGGGCCTCAGTCTCTATGTTTAAAGTTGGAGGGTGAGAACGAACAGACCTCCAAGGACCCGGGAGCTTGTGGGGTGTCCTAAGTATTTCTTGATTAGGAGGGCCTGGAGTTCCCCTTGAGTGTTACTTTCCCCTCATCTCTTTGTGCTTTGGGTTCCTTATCTGTCCTTGACAAGACTTGGCCCATAGAACATGTGTCCAATACCAGTGTGTCAGCTGGGGTATGTCATACAGTGGCCACTCCTTGTTGCATGCACCCTTGACTTCCACAGTCTCCTGGGAAGCATTTGTGGAGTGCTGAACTTGGGAGTACTGAGTCTAGGGTGCTGACATCTGAAGTGCTAGGGTTCATACTGCCTGAGTTTAGGATTGTGGGATTGGGAATTTTAAGGTCTAGGGTGCTGTGGTAAGAGGTGCTGGTATCTGGAAATCTTGGGACCAACATGTTGGGGGTTAAAGTGCTAGCTTGGGGGTACTAAAGTCTAGGTTACTCAGATTTGAGGTGTTAAGAGTATGGCGTCCTTGGGTCTGGTATGCTGGTATTGAGGGTTGCACTGCTGGAGTCTGGAGTGCTGGGGTACAGGGTGCTCTAGTCCTGGAGGTGCCAGCTATTCACTTGCGCTGGCACGAGACAACTATGAACCAAGCCAAGCCATGTCTGCGTCAGCTTTTAAAACCACTGAAATGAGCTCACTTGTCATGCTGTGGTCCAAATATTTTGGCCATTTCGATGCAACCTTCTGTGCTTGTGAAATTAAGTGCATTATTAATCTTGCCTGGCACAGTGACAGGGTAGGCAGATCAGATAAATCTCCTCGAGGTGCAGAGAGTGAAGGAGGAACACTTTCTTATCCTATGAGGAAGACACTGGTTTCTATGGGTTCCTGATGGAGGGGAGCTGACTCCTGGGGAGGACTGTCCAGGGCTGGGGGTGTTTTTCAAGAGAGGAACAGGTTGTGTGTGTGTGTGTGTGTGTGTGTGTTGTATGTGTGTGTGTGTGTGATTAAACATTGCTTCTGGATGTTACATGGGTGACATGGGTAAGGGCAACATAGCTGAAGTGGGGTAGGGTGCTGTCCTGCTGGATCTCATACTGGACTTGGGGGTGGTGGCTAAGACTCTATCTGAATATGAAAGTAATAAAATCCATTGGGGAAGGAAGATAAGAAAGAGCGCAAAGGAGGCTGTGTAAGCTCAGGCTCTCTGCAGAGCCTCACCATTGTCTGTGAGCCGGGTGGGTGCATTTCTTTCCAGACTTTGCCATGTGCACTGGGAATTGGGGATCCCACTATCCATGCATCTAATATACCTGTCAGTCTCCCTTGCGCTACAGTGCAGGAATTCTAGCAGAGGCTCATGTGAGGAAACTGGGCACCCTATGGCTGGCCAGCTCCTCTGCGCTGCTGATCACAGGGGCAGTGATAGATAGCCAGCTGTCTCAGGCATTCCCACCCATTTCTCAGCTGAGCTGTGAACCTGTGTGGCAAAGCAGAGTTTACCTTTCTGCAGTTGTCCTTGTGGCTACCTAACAGGAGGAGCCTGTACTTTTCCGAGCCATTCAGCATCTCTCAGTGGTTTCCCAGACCTGCAAGGAGGCACTTGGGTCCTCCTTAGCTTTTCAAGAACAGAACTTCTTAGATGTTGAGATCAGAGGCCAAACAAGCTATGGAAAGGCTCCCTCGCACAGCCCTGAAAGGCTACATCCTTGGATAGACTCAGCTGACATGGACCTGCGTTGTCCCTTGCTGCCATGGTGTCTTGAAGTTTGGAGCAAGAGTATCCTCACTAGAGTGATCCTGAAGCTTCCAGACACATAATTTAGATGTGGCCCAGCTCCAGCAAAGGTTTCCTTTCATGAAACTGCCAGTTCTTGCACCATAGAAAAATTTCCCCATCCTGATCAGGATCCTGCTGTCCATACCATGTGTAGAACACATTGCTTAGGACAGGTTCAGAGACATTACGTCATTTGATGGAAAGAGTGCTACATGGTCAGTCTTATCCAAGATGGGCACTGATGCCTGAAACCTGACTGGCCAGGAGAAGAGGGGTTCATGCTCAGATAGGTCTGACCCTGAGCCCCATAAAGCTGGGATTCCATCATTTCTCCACCGTGTATGGATTTAGCATGTGATTTACTTGCTATGGTGGTTTGAATAAGAGTGGCCCCTAGAGGCTCATATATTTAAATGCTTACTCACTGGGGAGTGGCACAATTTGAGAAGGATTAGGAGATGTGGCCTTGTTGGAGGAAGTGTGTCCTCTCCCTCTCCCTCCATCTCTCTCTCTCTGCCTTCAGATCAGGATGGAACTCTTAGCTACTGCTCCAGTGCCATGAGAGCCACCACATTCCTGCCATGCCTCCTACATGGTGATAATGAACTAACCGTCTAAAACTGTATGCAGTTCCCCAATTGAATGTTTTCTTTGGCCATGGTGTCTCTTCACAGCAATAGAACAGTGACATAGACACTTGGAAAACAGCAGCAGCAGCAGCAGCAGCAGCAGCAGCAACAACAGCAGCAACAACAACAACAACAAAAAACCCCTCAGTATCCATACTGTCTCAAAAGCTAAACAGCCCTCAATAATTACAAACTCCCAAACAACAGTGCACTGCTGGGCAAAGAGAGCTGACTGTCAGGATGTGCAGAACAGGCAGAGCCGGGCTCTTTCTCTTCTGCTGTTGTGGAAGATGCAACTGGAGCTGTGGCTTCCCTTCTTGAATGCCTGTAGCCTTCTGGACATTACAGTCATAGGACAAGAAGCTGGGATGTTAGGATTCTGTCTAGATCTGTTACTACCAGGGTGTCCATCAGATGGCTCAGAGACGAGCGTATACTGGCCAAGGTCTGAGCTCTCCAGGGAGCTTCAACCAGAGTGTGACCTTTCTACCTAATTCCTGCTTTCCACACTAAGGACATTCATAAAAAGGGTTAGTTTCTGAGCCCTTGCACAGCCTGCAGACCCAAGGTGGTTTCCTTCCTATATCCCTCTTTTCCCTTTCTGGGTTTCCATCACCCTGGGGGGGGGCAGGGTTCTAACAGATTGTGGAGGAAGAAGAACTCCTGAAGCCTACAGGTGTCCTGTCCAAGGGAAGCCCCAGTTTAGGACAGTAGCAATCTTCAAGTTTTGAGTATTTGTTGAGTCTAGGGACCTCATGGGAAGCGCTCCCTCCATGTGAGTGCTTCAAAATAGGAGTTGAGGTGCCCCAGGTGATCAGACCCAACCAGGTAGGATGTAACCAAGGGCAACACATTTGGCTTAAGACCAATGCTGACCTTCAGCTTCCTAGTGATGCTGTGGGCTGTACAGGCCTGACTTAGGGTATAGAGGTGTCATGGTTTCCCTTGTTTCAGGGTGGGAGCTCTAAGGACTGAGGCTAAGCCCTCAGGCCTACTGGTTGCAGGCATCTGTCTAGGCTCCTCTGGGTGACCTCACTTCCAGGACAGCCCCCTCCTTATGTCTCAGTTCAGAAGAGGCTCTTTTGGGGGAAGCAGACCCTTATTAGAGGGATAAACAAAGGCCAATTGTCACTATGAGCTAGTAATTCATCAGCTTAGGAACTGGGCTCCTCCAGGGATTGTGGTTGTCCTGTCGTCTGGAACTCAAGATGGGGGGCTGGACTGGGGGCCCAGGGTGAGGAAGGATGGGGGTAAAACCACCCCCTCTCAGACCATTGGCTGCTCTCCAAAGCAAACCCCTAAAGTTCTCATGAGTAAATGAGCCTTTGTCTCAGAGGGACCTAGATCTTGAGGCAGGGGTTTTGTGTGTGTGTGTGTGTGGGGGGGGTTGGGGTGTGTATTACTGTACTGATAAAATGAGGTTCTAGGGTGGAAAGTCTTTTTTGGGGGGTGGGGTCTAAGTGGAGGAAGACTGTGATATAAATAGGAATTGTAAATGTCTGCCTCAGGCCCCTTCAAAACAATGCCCCTGTGTCCCTCCATGAACCTTCTGAGTGCTGGGATGTTGTCCGGTAGGGACATGGTGAAGAAGCCTGCCCCCAGTGAGTTAAAAAAGATGTCTCTCTCTCTCTCTCTCTCTGTCTCTCTCTGTTCTCTCTTTCCCTCTTTCTCTCTGCCCCCCCCTCTTTCTCTCTCTCTCTCTGTGTACAGATGCAGGCAAATAGGTGGGGCCCTGCAGACTGTTGTCGGTGCCACATGGACCTTCAGGTAAAATGTGGAGTGGTCAGTGTAGCTGAGGTGTGGGGCAGCCATCCTTCCTCAGCTAGCCGGAGGAGGGGTGGCTGTGGGTAGGGCTGGTGTGCAGGAGGAAGCTGACTCAGGGAGGGAGAGAGAGGGCAGGCCCTGGTGAGTTTTGCTAGGAGACTGGACTTCATCCCCAGGGCAAAGGGAACTGGAAAAGGGGATAAAGCCGGAGTACAGCTTGTTCTGTGCTGGGCAGAGGTTGGCAACAACCTGACTAGTACGAGGTAGAGTGTGGGCCTTTGGGGGTCTTTATTCCCAAGGCCTGCAGCTGGTCCTAGACCTCCAGAGGGGATGGCAACCTCCCCAGGGTGAGCCAGGACTCCTCTCCTGGGTCATGTGAGCCAGCGCTGGCTGGCTGATGTGTGCTGGGGTGTGTCTTTGTCTCATTCGTTGTCTGGAGGGCCGGGCAAGGGAAAGCCACACTAAGTACAGTTTCTCCTGCTGTAAGCCCGGAGGAGGAGCACCCAGCAAACTCCAGGGTTACTTCACCCATTCTTCAATGCAAAAGTGACGCCTCTTTATAGTGCTATCAATAACCGCTTGCCTCTCGCGCTGCCGCAGTGGCCACATACATAATATTTAAACCACACTGGTGGATGACAGAGACAGACGGATATTTTTAATCCCAACAGACTATTACAGTTCATATCATGTCTGTCAAATAGATATTATGAATCATTTCCCGTTATCTTTATGGGGGCAAGTGGGTGACATCAGGGGATTGGGTAGGGAGGCTTCCTCTGAATATTTATCTAGTTCGTATGTATATGTATGTGAACAGGAAATTTATGGAGCAATTGTCGATAATAAATGCCCCGATAAAACACATTATCTCTTCGGTTGATGGGCTACGTGTGGAGAGGGGCAGGGTGCAGACAGTGCGGAGAGCGTGCTGCCTATACACAGGTGAGGCTGGGATCCCGTCCCAGGCTGAGAATCTCTCGGGGCCTTCTCAGCTCCTGGGATGTGTTCATCCACTGCCCACGGTCATCATCTCATTTCCAGCAAAAACATCCTCTGTGATCCACTGATGCTGCCCTATCTTCCAGAGGAAGAGAACCAAGTTCATAGAGGCCCTTTGTCAAAGGGCAACAGTAGAGTTAGTGGGTTGGGAGCCTCCTGCTCCTGGTACCTCTCCCAGGACCCTGTTTTCCAACTCTGTCAGCTGTCCTTTCTCTCTGGTCTCCAGTTTTACCCACTATCTCCTGCTCTGTCTGTCTGACGCACACCTGGTGGGGAGGCAGGTGCTGTGTCTCCCTGGGTGTAGGTGTGTGAAGCTGGCAGTCTTCTGGGGGACTTTGCAGGAGATCTGACCACTGGCTAGTATCCACGGTGCTGGCCTCAGGCTGCCTCTGCCTCAATCAATGCTCTACTAATGGGAGAGGGAGGAGGGTCTTACTCTACTGAGATGGCACTAGAGAAGTGGGCTGCAGACCTGGCGTCTGGAGATACAAGCATCCTCTTCTTGAGCAAATCTTCATCTGATTTGCTCTTGTCCCTCCATTCTTCCTCAGCACCCCTGGAACTGCTTAACTTGGCCTTGGGTTTGGATTCTCTGGAGGCTCCTGTGGCTCACAGAGTTTGCTCAGAGCTGTCCCTTCCCTGCTAATCCTGGTTCCTCTCCACCAGGTCCTGACTGTAAGCCTTCCTTATCTGTCTCTCCCTGTGCTTCTCTACCACTGACGTTAGACATAAAGACCCCTCTAGGACTGAAAACATGCCCCCTCCCCAGGGCCCTGACCCAGACGTACTACTGTTCTTTGGGAGTCCAGCGGGCCAAACAGCATTCTTTCTCCCTTATCCTCAAGAGAGACAGTCATGGTGGGGTCGGGGGATAAGTCTGGACACTTGTGCTAGTCACAGCTCCATGTAACCTTGCCTCTCTGACCTTTGTCTACCATCATCTAGCTTGGCTCACTGTCACTCCAAGCTGAGCCACAGGGGAGGTGACCAAGGGTTAGGGTACTAGAGTTCAGAAGTAGGCCTGGCAGAATGCTAAGCTCCAGTTTACCTTGTAGAGGGCTCGGTACTCCAGCTCCCCTGCTAGCTACCACTAGTTCAGGACTCAACTTCCCGATCAAGAATATTTCACGGAGAAAGGAATGGGGACAGACTACACCCTCTTGAGTTCTAGGATGAGCTGGGTCCCAGCTATCTGTGTGATGTAGCCTCAGGGTGCCTAGCAACACTGGCCTTTAAAAATCTCATTCACTAGGTGATCCTTAGGCTGTTTACAAGGCTGAGCCGAGCAGTTTGAGAAAGGGGCCAAGGTACCTTAAAAAGTGTCCTTCAGGGAGTTAAAAAACAAAACAACAAAATAAAAAGTAAACCCAAACAAAAACAAATGGCTCTCACATTGTGGGCCTGAGCAGAGGGTATCAGCATAGAGGTTTTGGCTGCTTGAGCACATGGTACAGAGGCCAGTGGTTTTCCCATGGTCAGCTTGGGCCTGACCGCTCTGGGACAGTCCCTTCCGTGGGCAGTTTTGTGTGGTTCACTTACAGTAGAGAGCACCAAATGAGGGAAGAGTGAATATAGTGTTTGCAGAAATAATAAGCAGCCCAGTCATGTTTCCATCCCCAAACTAGGGGGCTTGATGTAGGGCCCCCCCTCCAGCACCCTACCTACCCTTTCCTGGGTACCTGTGTCCCTGTCCTCTATTAGGGACAAGGCTCAGAGGTGCTCAGGCTCTGGCTGCTGAGGCTAGATGGGAGACTGATCTGGATTAGCAGGGTCTGGACTGTTGTGTTTGCCACTGCCCACTTATATCCTGCAGAGGCCGGGCTTCTTAGAAGCAGGTACTACCTCTGGAAACTGCCACTGACTTTGTCCCCAACTAAAGTCCCCACATGGAAATCTGCCTGCCTAGGCCTCTCTGTCTCCCAGTACTTACAGCTTTCCACAGCAAGCGGTAAGGTGGGGGTGGGGGTGGGGCTCGGATGGGGAGGGTGCAGAGTACCAGCAAATCAGTCTGTCCACCATCTGAGGTGACCTCACATGTCATTGCCAGCTTTGGTGATGGCTAGGCTGGCTTACTGCTTCTTCCCACCTCCAGGCCACTGCCATGCCAGCCTTTCCACCTGGGTGTGTCATCCTGACTCAAAGGGACAAGCATGCCCTTTTTTCATGGCACAGCTTAAGGACCAGCCATGAGGAAGTCACCAGAGTCCCTTACTGGCTGGGCCTTTCCTCCTGTCCCTGTTGTTGGTGCTTTGGCCAGCCTGTGTTGCTTTATCCTGAACTATGGCTTCTGCACCCATAGTGTAGCCACTCTTGCCTAAGAGTCTTCCCTATCTTGTGACAAAATATCTACCGC
The DNA here is from genome assembly GCA_021653895.1 of Mastomys natalensis. Classification (NCBI taxonomy): domain Eukaryota; kingdom Metazoa; phylum Chordata; class Mammalia; order Rodentia; family Muridae; genus Mastomys; species Mastomys natalensis. The sequence goes on along the minus strand of JAJTUV010000252.1, from coordinate 621,295 downwards.
CTAGCAAGCCTCCTCCTGGCTGAACAGTCTCTATATTGCCTGGTTAGTCATTTCAATGACCCAGTATGGAGGATGGGATTGTCTGCACTTTACAGTTCAGAGAACTGAGGGCAAGAGTGGAGTGGCCTGGCTCAGCCACTAAATAGTTGGAAGACAGAGCTGGGGTGTGCCCTTGCCCTGCCCATCTTGACCACACCCCGTGAGAACCCAGGGTCAAGTCTTCTTTAGACTCTGCTGGTGTTTGTTGATAGAGTGAATGGCCCACAATACTGGAGAACAGGAATCACTGAAGTTTCTCTATCCACCCCCACAGACCTTTTCTCATCCTTTTTGTTCTGAAACTTAGTGTGGGCTGGCTGTCTGTAGCCCACAGATTTCACTGGCCAGGGTAGAAAGGTGGTACTTTATTGTTGGCCACCATGTGTGGCCCTGGTGAGGGTGGCCCAGGAGTTTGAACAGGTCTTAGCTCTGCTGTGATAACACCTCCCTAAGGTAAAGCTTATACTATCCTACCTGCTTTCTGGCCTTGCTGTTGACACAGGGAGTTAGTTCTACCCACTTACTGCCTGCCAGAGGATTCTCAAAATGGTCCTGTCAAGGAAGAAATCTGGGGGCTTTCCTCCTGGCCAGTGGGTTCAATGGAGCTGTGCTGTCTGATGCAGGCACTACCAAAGACACCCCAAGTTGTGTGCCACACTAAGGGAGCCGCTCAAGTGATGGGGCAGGTTGGGAAAGGGGCCTGGTTTGTAGTACAACCAAGGGCATTAGCACCCCCATTTTGTTTCCCAGACCCCATAGGAGGACCAGAGATGGCCTTCCTCTGAGACAGGTCTATGGTTTTTCTGGGATGCTGTTAAGAAGCATCTTTAAGAGAGTCCTACAACTATTTCTCTTTACAGAGAAAAAGTGCAGTCCTGGAGGGTGGCGGTAGTGCGCCCACGCAGGGCTTTTCTTTTTTGTCTTGAGGGGAGGTGCTCTCTTTGGGCAGTACCCACTGTGCAGCATGTGGACTTTGGTATACCCCTCTGCCAGGGCCTCCACGCTGGATTTTGGTCTGGCAGACACCAGCTGGGAGTGGAGGGAGGCGGGACTGCCGGTTGCCTGGCTTGGCACAGGGGGAACATTGCGCTTAGGGAGGCTGGCTTGGCTCTGCTCAGGTAGCTCACACCCAAATCCGAATTCCAGCTGCCCAAGTCGGCGGGCGGGTTGCGGAGGAGGCCCAGGCTCTCCCTGGGTAGGAGTGCTTCCTTTCGTTTTTAAACAAACAAATCATGAATTTAAGTCAGAGCAGAGTGCTGCCCAAAGTATAAAAAATAGCCTGGGGCCACGGGCGATGTCCGAAGCGGGCAGCAGCGCCTCTCGAGCCCTGCACCTCGGAGGAGGGTGGGAGCCGTCGGGTTAACGTGGGTAACCCGTACCCCGAGCAGCACCCCCCAATCCCTCTCCGCCTGTCTGGTTTGCGGTCACACACCAGGGTCCTCTATGGGCCTCTCGCGTGTTAGGTGGGAGAGGATTGGGGCATCCAAAGGGCAGCATCTCCCTGCCCAGCTGATTGCCTCTGGCTCACCGCCCCTCCTCGGCCTCAGTTTCCCCGTGTGTCCACCCGGGTGCGCAGGGCCTCGGCTCTCCTGCAGGGAGCCCTGCAGGACCAGGATCCTCGCGCGGCCACGGCCGGCCTCTTTGTGTGTCCGCGCAGACAATGGCCCGGCCGCGGGGCTCTCCTCCCGGCCCGGCTCTCCTCCTCCTCCTCCTCCTCCTCCTCCACCACCGGGGGCCGCCGGGTTTTTGGGCAGCCGGGGAGGGAAGGCTGCTTCGCTCCGCCGCCCCACCCTCCTCCCACGCCGCCGCCCCACGGCTCCCGGGAACCCTTGGCAGACGCAAACTTGCAAGTTTGCAGGGCGCTCACAACTCGGGGCCAGGCTGCGAGCGCGGGGTGGCGGTGGCAGCGGCGGCGGCGGCGGCGGCGGGCGGGGCGCGCACCGGTTGCAGGCGGGGCGAGTGGCGGCTGCGGCGCTGCGCCGAGTCCGCGCCCGTCGCGGGCCCCCCGCCGCTCCCCCCGCTGCAGGCCGGGCCGGAGCGGGTCGCGGGCGCGCGGCGGAGGCGCGGGCGGCGTGTGCGCGCGCGGGGCGCGCGCAGGCACAAGTAGTTTACATTGTTGGGCGACTTTTGCAACAACTCGCCGCGCCGCGGCCTCCGCGCGCCGCCGCCGCCGCTGCCGCCGCCGGCTCCCCGCCGCCCGGGCCCCGGGCGGGCCGCGCCGGGGGCCGCCGCGCTGCCGCCCCGCTGCTCCGCCGCCGGCTGGGCATGAGTTAGTCGCAGACATGGACACCAAACATTTCCTGCCGCTCGGTGAGTGCCGGCCGCAGCGGCGCGGGCGAGGGAGGGGGCCGGGGCCGGCGGGGCGGGGGCGCGTGCGCAGCGCGCGCGGGGGGTCCGGCCGGGCCCATTGGCCCCGCGCCGTGGCGGTACCGAGAGTTAGCGCGCCGGCCCTGGGAGGCGAGTGGGCACAGGGCAACTTTTCCCGGGCCCGGGCGCGCGGCGGAAGGGCGAGGACGCCGGGCCTCTGACTTGCCGAGAAGCGGGAGTGGGCGGCGGGGCTGGCGCGAGCGCAGGTTCGCTCGGGACGTGAAGAGGGTCCCTCACGCTGCGCATTGCGCTTCCGCGAACCCCCGGGGCGCCCAGCCCCAGCTGCCCGGGAATCTGGCCACGCCGGAGGAGCAACTTCTGCGCTCGCTGGAGGGCTCCGGGCCTCCCTGGCATTGGGATGGGGACGACGCGCTGGGCTCCAGGAGGCCACTGCTCTTCCCGGCTGCCGCTTGGAGAAGGCCGCTGGCCCCTGGCTGTCTCTTTGCCTAGGACGGAGTCTGTGATCTTGCCGTTCCCCGACAGCAGACCAAACATAGGTGGGCACGGTCACTCAGGGGAATCTCTGATCAAGAGCATTAAACCCAAAACTGGGCCCTGCGCTCTGGCACCCCTAGTTGTTCTTCTCTGTATTTAGGGGGAGACAGCCCATCGGCAGAAGGATCGTTTTCTTGTCCTTCAACCCTCCCGCCAGCAGCACCCAGCCCCAAACAGCCTGCCAACTCCAGGAGTAGAACCAAGCAGGGTCAGAGCCCCCCACTCATTGCTCTCCCTGGGGTTTTGGGAGCCAGAGGGAAACAGAGTAGGGAGACTTTATAAATGAGCTCCGGGAAAGATATTAATTTGGTGGTGAAGACAGCAGCCAGGCTGTCAGGCTGGTGAAGAATTTGTACTGAATGGAAATCAGGACAGCTGATTATGGACGAAGCTCCACGCTGATCGTTGCCTCTTTGCTTGCCCACCCCATATGGGATTTGGAGCGCATTTTGGCTACACTGAAGGGTGATCAAAACTCAGCATGGCTGCCAGGACTTGTGGTGATTTGGGGAGGTGGCACCTCCTTAACCCCCAGCCTTCTCACAGACAGGTCTGCCCTGTGACTGGGATAGTGTTACAAGTCTGTCAAAGCTTCAGACTCTGCATCCTTAGGAGTAGTGATAGAGACAGTGGAGGCACACCTGAGCTGGGGGTCTAGCTCCCAGGCTGTAAACTCCTGTCCATGTTGCAGTTGAGAAACTGACTAGGAACGGCCTCACTTAGAGGCTACAAATGGTGGATTTGGCATTGGAACCCCTGCCAAAATCGGCGGACAAGAAAGCTTTGTTACTGTGGCTTGTTGCTATGGGGCCTGGTGTGGGGTTGTGGGGGCTCCTGAGACATCTCTTTCTCCACCCAAGCCTTCACGTGCACACAGGAATGCTTTGCTCAGTCTGGCCTGGGACACGGCTTGGGCCTAGCAATACTTTGGCTAGGTCTTGAGGTGGCAACAACACCCCAGGAGAGATAGAACCCATTCTCAAAGTTGACACATACTGAACTGGGGACGAGGTTGCAGGGCGTCTGGGCTGGAGTCTCCCTGAAGAGGAGTTGTGTCTCAAAGCTCATGTCTTGGCTTCACAGAGTGATGGATCTCAGGACCAGCTTGTGGCCTCCCAGGCAGCCCATGCCCCAGGGCTGAGGGCTGACGGCTGAGTCCTGGGCTCTGATTACGTTTTATTTTTTACTAAGCTTGTGACCAGCTCTGAAGTCCAGCGCAGTTGAAGGTCCATTTAAGCGGCTACTTGCCTAAACCCTTTTGTCAACACAGCCTAATCCCTCCTGGGGGCTGAGTGTCAGAGACTCTGCCTCATCCAGGGTCCCCACTTGAAGTATCTAGGAAAGTTTGACCATCCCTTTTTCACTACCTTGCCGCTTTTGGGGTCCAGGCCTGAGGGCTCTTTCCAGTATGTACTGTGTGGGTTTGGTAGCCTCCAAGCTTCTGTCAATTGAGCTGATCTGTACTGGGATCTGGGAAGAAAGGGAGGTTGGGAAGTTGCCTCAGGCAGCCCCTGTTTCCTGGCCCTGCTGCCCAGGGCTGGTGTCCTTCCATGCTGGTTGGGGACTTGGGGTAAGGGCTGGCCTCAGCCTGGATGGTGGGACTGGAGGGCTGAGCCTGCAGAGTCCAAAGGTCTCAAGCCTGTGCTGACCCTCTCAGCTGTTAGTGGCCCATTTGCTTGTGAGGGTAACAGGTTTCCAGAAGTAGGGCTGTAGACCTGTAACCACCCTCTTGTGTGGTACTTGGGGACCTGGTGAGCTTGGGGCCTGCCCGAGGGGGCTTTTAGTAACATCTGAGCCCTTGTGACCCAAAATAGAGCACATTCCGGGAGTCCCGAAATAACAGGGTCACATGACTCTCAGGAGGCTGGGCTTGGAGTCCAGCTTGGGCCTGACTAGGCAGTTCATGTTTAGGCCCCCGGCTGCCTACTGATTTGGGCATTTCTTTTGGGAAACTCTGGAGGAGACTCTGTTGTTGACTGAGAAAGTGTTAGGGCAGAAAAAAAGTGACCCCCTGATGCTGGTCTGACTGTGGTGGTGGCCTTGCCTGCTGTATTCTTCTTTGGGCTGCCACTGACTATTGTGTTGGGCACAAGCATTTGTCTCAGATGTGGACTCAGAGAGCTAGGCCCACAGGAAGGAATCACTGAGGGTGGGGAGCTCTCCATACAGCCCAGGTCTGGACTGCTCAGAGTCTGTGGGGTGTGTGGGGTACAGAGTCGAGCCTGCAGCCTGATCACATGGGGCAGCTCTGTGTGCTGGCTCCCAGGTCTGCTAGGGCCCGGACGACTCTTCCAGCTGTGCATGTCCTTCAGGTCTGGGACTAGGTGCACCTCCTCGGGAGGCCCCTCTGATTTCCTTGCTAGTGCCTTTTTGTACTGTCCATGCCGCAACTGTTCTGGAGGTTGAGTGTAAGAGTGGGGACCCCCTACCCCATCCTCTGCCTTCCCCTAGGAAAGGGAGTGTTCCAGAGAGGTTGTCACTCTGTGGACAATGTAGAGGTGCTCAGGCCTGTGTTTCTCCACCCAAGGGCTGACCACGCAGGAATTCTGATATCCACATATCTGTGATATCTGTGGACAGAATCAAACTGCATAGAAGGTGGTATGAGAGAATCTTGGGCCCAGCACTCGGTGAGGCTGCCTGGAGCTTCCTATTTCCAAGGAATAGGGTCTTCTATATGCTTATTCAGGCCAGGGTCTCCATGGTGAGTGAGGAGGCATGGCTTTGCAGGGAATGGTAGACCTAGCTTAGCTGTCTTAAGACATAGGCCTGGAATCTTGCAGATGGCCTAGGGCCAGGACGAGCCAAGACCTGCCTTACTTCCCTGCTCCTTAGGCCTAAAGCTTGTGGGCTGGGCAGGGCCTTGAGGTATCAGATTGGATTTTCATGGGAACTCCTATCAAGTGGGCCAGGGATGAAGCAGGAGTCCTGGTTCTCAAGAGTATAGGTATCTGGATTGTGACTGGGAGTGTGTCTGTTGGGAATCACCTTCGAAATCTTTGTCCCAATGCTATTTAAAAACAAATTACATTTGTGTGTGTGTGTTTATTGTGTGTGTGTGTGCAGGCACATGTGCCACAGCATTTGTATGGAGGCTAGGGGACAACTTTGGGAGTTGCTTCTTTCCTTTTACCATCATGTACGATTCAGGGATTGAACTCAGTCCTTGATAGCAAGTACCTTATCCGCTAAGCCACCTCATCAGCCCCAGTGGTTTTTTTTTTTTTTTTTTTTTAAAAAAAACCAGGCTGTTTCAGTGCTGGGGAAGGGTGGGGGAGATAAACTGTCCCCCTGCCCATGGGTCTGCAGCATGTCCTGATTATAAGGTATATTGTCCTTCCCTGTTTCTTTTTTTTATTCAGACTCTTTTCCATGGTCATATTCTCCCTCACAACCACAGAGGACTCTGAAGAACAGATGCAGCTGGACAATTGATATCTGCCATCTGCATCTGTAAAATGGACGTATTCCTTGTTTTTAAAGGCTGTTGAACATGCAGCCTGTTTTGTCCTAGGCTGGTTGGGAATTCATAGAGCTCTTTTTATGGGGCGTGATTCCCTCTTTCCCAAGGTGAGGCCTGTATCCAAGTTGTTTCTGGGTCTCTGCCTCAGGATAGGGGTGGGTAACTGATGTTGAATCTCCTATGCCATTGGGTATGGAACAGAGGTGAAGATTGGGCATCAAGACAACACAGCTGCAATGCATTGGCCGGGTGTCCCTGCCTAGGTTTCCTCTTCTCTGCTAGGCTCCCTGGACAGACCCCAGCTGCTGCACGACTCTCCCCAAGGCTCAGTGAGTCTGGTGGAGCGCAGGACTTTGCATGAGCACACCCACCCGAGCCTGGTGCGAGATGTTCTGAGCAGTCGTGCCCCAGCGCCTCACAGACAGGGAAATTGCACCCTAGAGTTACAAAGCAATTGTCTAGCTCAGCAGCTGAATGAGCGTGAAACGGAGCAGAAAGCAGCTAAATAAAATTGGCCCAGGATGTGTGGGGAGCGGCCTGGGTGTGTACAGACACAAACACACCCCCCCAACACTTACCTGGTGCTGCCTTCCACCCCACCATGAGGCAGCAGGCCAGTGCTGTGGCCCTCCCAGGGCCTCCTGAACTTCACATGGATCTGTGAGGCTGGATGCTTCTCACAGCCACTGTTCTTTTCCATCTCTACCTGCCCACTTGGAGAGGGTGCTGATACATATCCACTGGGTGTCTGCTGTGTAATTGGCACTTAATTCAGGACCTCATGGCTGACCCAGGGCAGTCTTGATGAGTGATGGGAAACCCTGTGGTAGGGTCTGTTTGCCTTGGCACTTCAGTATCATGTCTGTGTGGTTCTCTGCTCTGCAAATTGATTTCCCAGACAGGCCCAACCCTGATCTTCAGCTGGGCCAAAACTTGTTCTTGAACTTGCTCAGGTCCTGTTCTGTCAGCACCTCAAGAAGCTGCTTCCAAGAGTGGGGTCCATGCCCAGTCCAGTTCCCCAGGAGCACTGAGCTGCTTCCATTCCTAAGCTTAGTGACTATTTTGTCTTTTGACTGGAAGATGTGCGGTCTCACTATGAAGGCGCTGGACCCTTGACCCTGGGAGGTTTGCCCTCCTTCCTCAAGAGTCACCGGAGAGTGGAGACTTCTTGATTGTTAAGCTGAGAGCATTTTTGGGATGCTGGGAAAAGTTACAAGGCTCCACTGGGCTATAGAAGGTTGGAGGTGGGGACAGCAAGTGGTACTTTCTACCAGAAGACCCACTGGTTTGGCTACTCTGCCTCACCCTGCCAGGACCAAGCTGTCTGGTAGTAAGATTCATAGGGGCCTGTGTCAGGGCCCAGAGGAAGGCAGCTCCACATAGTCCCAGGACAGGGCACAGACTTGGTTATATCTGCAGTCCCTGTCCAGAACATGTTACATGTGTATGTATGCACACAAGTGCACTGTGGCCTGGCCCTTGGGAATCTAGCAGCATTGTGCTGAGTTCTTCCTAAGGGGACTCCAGGCCTGCTGGTGGCCTCCATCCCCATGTAATTAGGGTGCACCTGCTTGGCACAGCCACCTTGTCCTTCAGCCCATGGTGAAGTTGGCAGAGGAGGGGGTGTGCATTACAAACATAGCCAGACCAGAGGCCATGAGGTAGGCTGGATGATGAGAGTGCTAGGTGGAGCTGTCTCAGGTCCCCTGAGTATACAGAGGTGGGTTAGAGGCAGTGCATGGGGCTAAGGGGAAAGTGTCTTCTGCTGGCTATGGAGGCCCTGGTTGGGCCCATCCTTGTAGTATTTAGGTTGGGGAGTGGGCTCCCAAAGACCCTGGAGTTCTAGGCTGACCTGGCCTGGCCTGTAGAGTCTCCTCCTTTCCTGGTTAGTGGCACTACTGTAGAGGAGAGGATCGCTTTCTTCCTATTCCTTGCAGTTGACTCTGTTTTGCACTTGTGCTTTTGGCCTGTTCTTGGAAAGTCCCTTAACACCCTGGCTGATACATGCCAAGGCCTGGGCTTGTGATGTCAGGGTCTCCCAGAAAGGTGAGGGAACAGTTTAGTGGTCACAAATTTACACCCTATTCTGAGAGGACAGACAGGCCCAGTGTATTGGATGGTGCTAGGGACCAGGTTGACCTTGAGGGAGCCTTGTCTGTGGGATTAGAGTCGAAACTCTGAGGGTGAAGAGAAGGCTTCTGGGCTTAGCATTGGGACTCTGGGGTCCCTTGGGGGAGGAGTCAGTACTGAGGCTCTAGATGTGTGTAGCTAAGGGTCTTCCTTGCCCAAGTTCAAATCTGTCCTTTATGATACCCTATTCCAGAGGCAAGTTCTCTTAGATGGGCTAGGGACTCAGGAGCTATAGGCTCAATGTCTTATCTTCCATGGAGACCAGACTATACCCTAGCTTCCCTGGACTTCTTCTGGCCCATTGGCTAGACGCAACTTTCCCAGACAGCATCCTGGAACCCAGGGCTGGTGCTGATGGCTGTCAGCGGAGGCTGTGGCATCCTGAGTGGGAGGGGAGGGGAACATGGTAGGCTGGGTCTAGGCTAGGCCCTGTGTCTCTCTCTGTCTCTGTCTCTGTCTCTGTCTCTCTCTCTCTCTCTCTTGTGTGTGTGTGTGTGTGTGTGTGTAAATCCTGCAGTGCCTGTGGATGAGCCCCGTGGAGTTCAAAGCCACTGGGTGTGCGCTGGCTATAATGAGGTTACTGATTCAACTGGCTTCCTGGTGCTGCAGCCCAGAGTGCAGGGAGGTTGGGAAGCCCCGTGAGGGATCTAAGTATCCCATAATTGACCAATTTAGCTTAAGTGTCCGTGCTGGCCCCGGGCAGAGGTCAGGCGGTGACAGTCCAGGTGACTGGAGTAGCTGCTTACAGGCTCAGAAGGTGCTTCATTTGTCTAGGCCCTCTGAAGTGAAGCTCTAGGCCTCAGGGGCTTGGTGGCCACCCCTGCCATTGTCTGCCGGCTAGCTGGCTTCCCACACTGGCTACCACTGTCCTCTCTGTTTTTGCCTTAGATCATGCAAAGGGTACATCAGTCTGGGTTTCAGTTTTGTCTTCAAACCAGTTGCTTCTCTGCCTGTTGTCCTGCTCCCTACAGGGGCTGTGGGATGGGATTCCAGGCCTTTGGCTGAATGGCATGCTTAGCCTGTGTGGCTTCTGAGAGGCCAGCTTCGATCCTGTATCTCTTTCTGAGGCTTCCCAAGGGCAGGGCCAAACACGTGTTGCCCAGCTTGAGCGGATGGAATCAACCTCTGGCTTTGCTGGGGCTAGAAGATGCCCAGAGCTCTGGAGAGGGGCTGGCAAGGCCATGTAACCTCATTCTTTGGAAAGTCAAGGCCTGGTGTCCAGATGCTTCACCAGACAGGTGCTCCCCAGACAGCATTGGGCACCATGCAGCATGTGTCAGCAAAAACATAAGCATTCCTTCAGCTCAGTATCCCCATGGGTGGGCCATGAGGTGAGAAACGAGGTGGAGCCCTGCACAAAAGTCTCCTTCAGGGGCCTCGGTAGAGAATCTTTCCTTCAGACTCCTGGTGTCTGTTGCATACCCTCTTGGTATGTAGCTATATAGAATGGCCTTTTAGAGATATTGCAACTGCTCTTGGTTTGGGAGGCTCCCCCAGCGCCTGATTCTGCCTTGCCAAGGCACTCTGTGCCCAGCTGTCTGTGTTCCTAAGCAGCTCTTTTCCCCCTCTGGGCCTGGGCCTCCCTAGGACCCTTGGCAGTTGGAGGCCTCTGCCTTTCCCCTGTGCCGTGGCACCTTGACTTTGTTCTGGATTGGTAGACATTCAGTCACATACTACAGCTGGCCACCAGCTCCTCAGGAGTTACTGTGTTTCCTCTCTTAGCTGAGGGGGACAGGAATCGGATTGAGATGTCTCCAAGGCCTAGGAAGCGCTTAGCTAGTGCTGGTGATGGGGCTGGACATGGCTCTGGATTTCAACTGGAGACATTAGAGAAGAAACTGAGATTAAGGAGCATGCATTGCAGATATTGTGACACTTAAGAAAGAGGAAGTGAAGGGAAGGGGCATGAAGCCTAGAGATGAGTAGGTCACCCCCTTGTCTGTCTAAGTTGGGACCAGCTTTCTGTCTTTGGGGTCTGACCTCCCATACCTAGACCTTTTCATGGCTCTCCATTGCTCCACAATACCCCAGTAAGCGCCCCCTACACTTGGGGTCAGGTGGCTCTGTAGCCTCTCATGATCCACCAAGTACCTCCCATCCTCTTCTCTCTCACCCAGCTTCTTCATGTTTAATATTTACTGGTGACTAGACCACCCTGTGTGGTGAGCGAGTGCTATGTCTTGGTCTAGTACAGTGTGGGCCACCACTGGCAAAATCATCTCCTTGGCCTTCTTCAGTTGCTTCACCTATAAGGTGCCTGGGAAATCAGGACACTTGATGGTGGTGTTACAGTTAGGTTTTGAATTACAATTCACAAGTCTGCTAGACAAGCTGTGGAATTAAAGCAGACTTTTTTCCAGGGAGTTATGCCCCTCTCCAGCTGAGGGTCTAGTGATGAGCTGCCTCGGTGAGCATGAGCATAGGTCTTCCCTCAAGCGCTCCAGAAGGATCCATCTGCCTAGCCAGGCTTCTTCTGGCCTGCCTCTTGCTAGTTGGATCATGGGTGTATATGCTATGGAAACCGTGTGTGTGTGTGTGTGTGTGTGTGTGTGTGTGTGTGTGTGTGTGTGTGAGAGAGAGAGAGAGAGAGAGAGAGAGAGAGAGAGGCTCATGTAGGAATGATTAACTCTATGTGGTGCTGAGGTGGAGCCCGGTGGAGATGTGGTGGTTGCAAGACCCTCTGAGCTGTTCCCCTGATGACCGTCCCCTCTCCTGGTTCTCAAGACTTCCTGGGTATGGACTATGACCCTGCTGGCCCAATACAGGTCCTTGCCCACTGGAGGGTGCTAGCTTTGGGACTCAGGCCTATTCTGGAAGGAACAGTAGGGTTGCCCCTATAGCCACCAATCTCCACATCTCTGGTCCATCCCCATTTCTGTTCCCATGGGCATTTTTGGTGTCATCTGCCCAGGAGACTATAAGAAGTATTGGCCCTGTCCCTCCTTGCTGGTTGGAGGATGGCTCTGATTGGGACCAGAGTCCAGGGAGGTAGCAGAGCCACCCCCACCCATCCTGCTCTGGACTTTCTGCCCAGGATCAAGGTTGAGAAGGGTTGAGAAGTGGGGACTTAGTCATCGTACCAGGATCAGAGCTTCCTTTCCTCTTGGGCTCCCTGGGCATGATTTCTGGACATGCTACCACTTGAGGTTGGGGACCTGGCCTAGAAAGGCTGGGTAATGGTGGTCTTCAGGCCTTGTGGCTTCTTAAGGGCTCCTATCCCTTGCTCTCTGCTGCATGTACTTTCTGAATCAGGGTGTGTGCAGGAAGGATGGACACCCAGTTTTGGCAGAGGTGGGAGTACATGCTTGTGGTGCCCTCCAGGATCCTTGGCAGTTTATGGCAGAATTGGACTCAGCCCTTTTCTCAGGACCCACTACCCGAGTCTTTCTGGATATGCTGGCTCTCTTTCAGGGCAGGCTCCACGGCTTTTGCTTCAGAATCCCCAGTGCTGTGTGCCACACATACTGCAGGTGTTATGGAATGAGTTAATGCCCTCTGCAGAGCCCCTACCCCAGAATTAGTGTGATGTCTTCCCTGGCTTCTGGGGCAGACTGTTTTGATGTTGCCGTCTGGCAGCAGCGTGCTTTCCCTGTGGCGGTCAGCTTTAAGACTTCTGGGTGTCCCTTGGCTCTGGCCTCCAGCAGTTGTGTTCCTGACCACGACACGAGCAGTTCCTTCAATTCCAAGGAGAATTCAAATGGACTGGTTTCTTGTAGCTTGGCCTGCTGAGTGACAGTCTTTTAAGGGGTTAGGGAGCTGAGGCAGGGCCATTAGTACCCAGCCATAGAGGACCACTCTGGGGTACACAGGCTGCCAGAGTATAGGGAGACGTGTAGGAGCAGGCACATGGCAGCCTGGGACTCCAGCAGGATATAGTGATGCAGAGTAGGAGACCATGTGCTCAGGAGGAGCTTTAGAGAGACCAGTGGCAAGCTGTGTGGTTACAGACGTGAGTAGGAGCGTTGGCCAGGGAGAGTGTGGAGTTGGGTCTGAGTGACTGAGGACAGAGGGCTGGGGGTAGATCAGAGGACACTGGGACCGAATGCTCTGAATCTCTCAGGAGGTAGAGCCTGTGGAGGTGAGTGTGGTAAAGACTCCGCTCCTATACAAGGGCAATTATCAAGGCAGGTAGTAGCAAATGAGGGGATGGTTACTAGGTAAGAAGTAGGGGAGGTCTGGGGTAGGGCTGAGGAGGAGCTGAGGTTCCTCCCAGCTGTCGAGAGGATCCTGTGAATCAGATTTTGAGTAGACTCTATCCTATCTATCCTAGATTTCTACTGCCTTTTGGGCATCATGGACTCGTCTTGGTGGCTCTGTATAGCACAAGGCTAAGCCACCTCTAGCAGGGTGGCCCCCCACGTCTGGCATGAGTAAGAGGAGATGTGGTTCTGGATTTGTGATGGTGTTGAGGGGTGCCTGGACCCCTGTGGTTCTGGCTGCCTCTCCCTCACAACACTGCCCGTGGTTTTTGGACTGCAAGAGAAGTTTGACTGACCCGGATGGGGCATGCACGTGATGATATGGCCTACAGACAGCTTTGTGACTCAGGATGTCCTCTTTAACTGTTCTTCCTTCCTCTGATGGCCCATGTGGGGAGGGCTGTCCTGCTCTGTGCCTCATGAGTATCCATGATGCCACTCTGGTCTAGGAGGCAGAGCTGTAGGCCCTGGCAGCTTCCCTGGCTGGCCTGGAAAGTGTTATTTATAAGACTCTCCGGGCAGGTGTTTGGGGGTTCAGCTACAGCCTGATTGGTTCATTCTGACTCCCTGTGACTGATGTGTTGTGGTCTATAAGGGATAATTTTGTAGTGTTTCAGGACCTTCTTGTGTCAGATCTAACCTCTGTCCACTTGGTTGCAGACATGAATACCACTTCTGGTTCATGGATCAGACTTCAGTCCAGTCTGGTTCTTCTGACCCAGGCTGACATCTCATAGGGTCATGGGACAGGTCACTGTGCCACCCTTGGATAACTCACTGGTGGGTGGTGTGTACTCTTTGAGCATCTGGGTCTTGAAGCTGTGGCTGGCAAGCTGGTTTTGGTTTGCTGATGTCATGGTCTGTTTGCCCACAATGCTTGGGAACTTATCTACTTGTGGATAGTTATTGTGTCTCCTGGGCTGGGTAGCCAGACACATGGTCACTCATGGGACAGAGCAGAGGACGGCTTATGGGCCCATGTCCTGGACAGGCCTGATAAGCTGTGACTCATTATCAGAGGAGGCTGTGCAGTTCTTACCCTTGACCATGATTCCATCCTGGCATGGTGGAGATCCTAGGGGACCCTGCACCTGCTGGGACGTGTGGATGAAGTGGTGTGGGAGCTGGTCTTTGGGGGCCCCTCTCTGCTTCCAGAGCTCAAGTTCCACCAGGATTCTTGAAATGGCCTCTCCCCCGAGACCCCTCTGTCCCCCCACTCCCAGGTTTCCCTGGCTGCCCTTTCCGAGAACAACTCTGTGACTGTTGTCACCATTCTCCTTCTGCTGTGGCCTCCTCACTTGGTGTGGGAAACTGGGGACTGAGGGATCTGGGTTGTCAGCTGCGGGGTATCAAGCAGGACTGACAGTCAGCATGTGGGGTTGGCCCTTGAGACATGGGGAACTAGAAGGGCAAAGGTCCTTTTGTCCCTTGTCCTCAGCCCCTACTTGTGATCTGTTCATGGGGTCCTGAGCTTCGCCAGCCTCCTGGACAGCTTGTAGGGTCTCCAGACAGCAGCCCACTTGGCAGAAAGCCTGGACCTGGTTTGTAGTGTGTGGTCCTCTCTTCTAGCCTTCCTTCCTTATCTCACCGTGCTAGCCACCTCAGACTTTCCCCTGGGCTTTTAGATCCCAGACTACTGTGAGCACAGGGCCTTCCTGCTGTTTGTGTGATGGGTGCTAGGCAAGTGTGAGTGCAGAACTCTGTGTGTGTGGATGGTACTTGCGTTCATGCCTAACCCTCTGTGTGTGCATCTGAGTCCTGGTCTGAGAGTGTCTTTGTGTGCTTCATGTCTGTGTGTGAGGTTCTGTGTATTATCCATTGTGCATGGCATGTGTGTGTGTCTAATGGATACTCATGTCCATATATGAGGTTTTGTGTATCATCTACATATGAGTATTGTATGGCCATATGTATGTGTATGCTTGTGTTCATGTGTAGGCTCTGTGTATTAGCTACATTGAGTATACGTGGCCATGCATGTGTGTCTGTATGTACTTGTGCCTATTAATGGGTTCTGTGTATCATCCATATGTGAGTGAACATGTTGTGTCTGCATGTGAAGTTCTATATACTAGCCATATGTGAGTGTGCATGGTTATGTATGTGTGTCTACATGTACTCTTGTGTTCATCTATAAAGTTCTGTATATTAGCCACATATAAGCATGCATAGCCACATATATGTATGTCTTCATATGTGTGTCCATGCATATGAGTTTGTGTATTGTCCACATATAACTGTGCAAGGCTATGTGTGAGCTTGTGTCTGTGTACACTGTGTGTCCATGTATGAAGTTCTGTATATTATTTACCTGTGAGAGTTCATGGCATGTGTACATATGTCTGCATACATGTGTCTGTGCATGAGCCTTTGTCTATTATATATCTATGAGTATACTCACAGTCATAGATATAGCACACTCATGTTTATGCATATTGCCTATATATGGAATGTACATGGTCGTATGTAAGCTTGTATCTGTGTGCATACCTGTCATACATGAAGTTCAATCTGTTGGCCATGTGAGCATGCATGGCTGTGTGTTTGTCATGCACACTTGTGCTTATGCATAAGGTTCATGTATTGCCTGTGTATGTGGCCCTATATAAGTGTGTCTGTGTGCATATCCATGTCCATGTGTGAGCCTGTGTAGTGCCCACATGTGAGTGTGCATGGCCATGAGTGTGTGTATCTATGTGTAACTGTGTTCATGCATGAGGTTCGTGTATTGTCCTTGTGTGTCTGTGCACACCTGTGTCCATGCATGGGAACTTGTCCTATTTTATATTCTATTAGCCCCAGGCCTAGACCATAACCGTCATTAGTAGTCATCCTCAGCACCTACTTTCTGCGGCATCCTAGGCACTCCCTGCCAGTCTCTGAGTATTGACCCAGACTGTGCCCGATGCTGTATGGGAGAGGATATGTGCCAGCTAAGGTCAGATGGCCCTTCCTTTTCTACTGTGTAGCTCCAAAGGAGGTCTGTGCCCTGGGGGAAAGAAGTTAGTAGGGCCTAAAGCCAGGGTCAGTTGCACACTTTAGTGTAAAGGAGGCTGGCGTGAATGCTGGCAAGGCTCAGCAGGGAAGGGTAGGAAGGAAGGCTTCCTCTCATTGTGTGATGAGGAAATTAGGTCTGAGAGCTGCAGGCAGGCTGTGTGGGTGGGGGAGACGAGGGCTAGGCTGTCCGTGGAAGACTGTTCTCTGGTGCCTTTCTCTCAACTGTCCACTTTAGGCAAAGCAGGCACATTTACAGATGGAGAACAGAGCAGAGATGCTATAGGAAGCTCCAGCATGGTGGATTATAGTGCTTACTAACTCTACTTTTGCCTGAAGCCACACCGAGGTACAGAGAAGTCGCTGCTGGTTAGAATTTGAATCCAGGACCCCAGGATTCCCCCTTTCAACACTTCCTGCTGGGTCCCAGGCGCCTGGTTAGCCTTATGGTGTCAGCAGGGGTGGAGACGCCTTGTATCTGGGAGGTTCTGGAGCCAGCCTGCCTTGCTAGGCAAGGAGATACCCTGTTTCCTTCACAAACAACTGGGGCTGGTCAGAGCAATTTTATTTTTATTTCCTATTTTTACTTCCTCGTGGGCTCTTTTCAGAAACTCTGTGTTAGATGGGCTCCACCCTCCAATCTCCACCCGGCTTCCTGGCCCAAGCCTCAAACCCTGGACACGGGCTCAAGTGCATGTTTGTGTGGCATGGCAACAGTACACCTGGTGCTGGAGTGGGGGGGGGGGAAACTCCTGCCCTTCTCATATTCTGGGCAGTGGGTGGTGGCAGGCATGTGCCTCAGTGCCAGACTCAGTTTCTCTGCTCACCTCTCTAGCTCTTTCTGGAGGTGTATGCTCATGGCAGGGTAGGGCACGGTCTTTGGAAAATGTGTATCCGGCAGTGTACCCAGCTGAGACCTGGCTAAGCAGGTTACAATGAGAGTAGTACTCCACTGCACTATGGCTTGTGTGAATTTTGCTCCCCCGGCCCTGGCCCAGCCTCAATCCACCGTGGTGTATGCTGTTAGGGACCTGCAAAGCTCATCCTGGGGTGGGAGTTCTCACCTGTCAGCATAACCAGGATTATGAACTCTGCTTAGGTTAGGGACAGCCAGGCCCCTGACTCCCAGGCCTGGGGAAGGCTGTTTTCATGGACACCTGAGTTCATTAAGTTCTCTCCATTTAGCCTGCTAAGCCTTTCTACTTCTTAAGAGTTCTGGGGAGAGAGTTGCCCTATTCACCGGAGGGTGAGGAGGATGGAGGATGGGGAGGCTCACAGAGGTGAAGCCCTGAAGCTGTTTAGTTTGTGGTCAGGGTACTGATAGCTGGAGTTACGATCTCTGTGTGCTAGGTTACCCATCAGGTTTGGGGCATTTGGCCAGTAGGAACAGAAGTTTTTCAGCTTCCCTCCTAGTCCTTCCTGCTTGGGCTGGCTTGGTGCTGGTACAGGTGGTAGTAGTGGCTTCCTTTCAGTGTGAGCCACATGGGGCGTGTGGCTGTGGTGGTGTTGGCAGACCCTGCATGTGTAGGTGCTGGGTTTTCAGGTATTCCTTTGATTAGAGGCCAGGAAACAGAACCTCACAGTGTGTGTGCGTCTGCGTGTGCAGTCTTTCTTGGAGAGGCCCGTCAGCTTACAGATTTTCATGTGTCTGCCCATGGGTACCCTGGGCTCTGGCATTTGGCCTGTGGAGATGAGGGTGCTCCTCCCTCAGAGCCGTGTAAGCCATCAGTGGGCCATGGGGCTGCACAGCATTTACCCTAGGCAGCATGTATGTCCTAGATGGTGTGGCAACCCTGGGGATCATGGGAGTCAACCTGGGCAGCATATGTGTCTTGGACAGCACGTGCACCTGGCTAGCATATCTCCTTCTCTGAGTCTTTGCTTTCTCATCTCTGTGTGTAGGGCCAGGGATCTCACTTCTAGAGTGGTTTTGAGAGTTGTTGAACTTATCTCTTGATTTGGCTTATCTCTCGGTTCTGGGCCTGAAGTAGGAAGTGATGGCTGAGGGCCTCTCAGAACTGCAGAGTCCTTGTCCCAGAGGCAGCAGGAGAGCAGTTGCCCATGGGTCGGTCCTGGAATAGGAGCTGTCATGATAGGACTGGAGGGGTCGATGAGCTGTGGGGTGAAGTGTTTCTCTGGAGAGGGCTTCTGGGATGGCTGCTTCCGAAACCTTCCTGGGGTGCAGGGGTTCCCAGGGCTAGGAGGGGAGACCCACACTGCTTGTAGCCTCAACAGGGACTTGAGAGTAAAGTCATCGTCTAAACCCCACTGGTCTTTCTAGTGACCCAGGCTCATTGGAGAGAGACACTTATCCAGCAGGGTCCCCATGCCTTGGGTCCCATCCTCACTGTAGCCTTCAGCCAGGGTGTTCAACGCTGGGTTTCTTCCTCCTCTGCACGTGTTTTTTGTAACTGTGGGAAAGAGTGCTTCTTCCCCCAAGACAGTAGTGAGGAGAGTGTTCAGCAGATGAGATGGATCTGGTGCCTAAAGCTCTCTGGCCTCCTTGCCTGACCAATGTAGGACATGCAGGATATAGGACTGACTAACTAACTTTGTGCTAGGTCTAGCTGCTGAGCCAAAGGTACCTAATGCCTGTGTCCGTGCATTCCCACCTCTGGGCCTACGCTCATGTCCTCCTGGTTGGTGGCTTCCGTGACCCTTGTGCTGTTTGCTCTCATACTTGGGGATTTAGACTCAATATCTTGGGAATAGAGTGGCCTGAGCCCCATCTCTGCCCTTATGAGTTCACCAGATATGGGTTAGTGGGGACCTAGCCTGTCTGGAGTCTACAACATAAATATGGACAAAGCCACTCGCATACTCCTCTCCAGGCCTCAGTTTTCCTATCCCTTTCTGTGTGAGTTTATAGGGGGAGGGTAGCTAGTTTATACAGCCTGTGTGGATTGGTACCAGCTAGGCCCCATGCTTTCTCTTGGTTCAGTTTCCTGCCTCAATGCTCGCCACCCACCGGAAGGGGCTGTGATTGGGGTCCGCCCCATGTGCCTGAGTCAGCAGCCACAGGGTGGGGGAAACCGGAGGTTTCTTGTCTAACCCCAACCCAGGCACCCTCCCACAGCTGAGATTCCTCTTATGAAGGTGGGTGTGGAGTCCTCAGTTCCTAGAAGAACAGGGTAGGGCTAAATCCTAGGTTTTAGAGTCCTCCTGGGTCCCTGTGGATGCCCGCCAGCCTCTGCTCTCCCTTTGGTGCCCTCCAGCTTCTCTGTTTCTGACAGGTGTGTACTTGTGTGGGAATGCACAAGGCATAGGCATTACTTGTGTACCGCCTCCACCAAGCAGCCCTGCTGGGTTAGGTTCCTCCAACCCTCCTCATGACTCTGTGCTTTTAGGGGCTCAGTGCTAGGCCAAGGGCTGGTATGGGCCCTGACTGCAAGAGACAGTGGATGTGGAGTTGGAGGCAGAGGAAATGACACCCCACTGTGGTCTATGCCACCTAGGAGTTGGCTTGTGGCTACATTTCAGCAGGACAGAGGTGCCTAGAAAAAGTGGGGTTGGATCCCTGAGGCCTTGCCTGGGTAGCTGCCTGGATGGCTTGTTCTGGAATTGCTTCCTGGTGAGCTCTAGACCAGTGGTGGTTGGGAAGACAGTGGAGTGGGTGTGCCTAGTGGTTGTGACTTTAGTGAGACCTTGGTGTCCTTAGCTGGCAGATGCTGGCATAGTCTGACATCTCCAGGTGATGGGTCTCCAGAAACATTGCAGTGACTTAGGAGGACAGTTCTTCAGTGGTCCTAAGCTGGGATGAGGCCAGTAACTGAAACCCCAGCTGTACAGGGTTTATATCCCCTCGGTGACTGACAGTGATGTATCTGACTGGCTGCCTGCACTTTGGGTCTAGCTCTGTGCCTGCCTGGAACTGGACAAGGCCATGGGGTTTGGTGGCTTGGGTCCACTGACCTGGAAGCTGCCTGGCCTCTCTCCCTGGTGTTGGCTCAGTAGTAGGCAGTGTTTATCCTCAGGTGCTTGTAGAACCTTCCTGGGAAGGGTCTCCTGAGGCCTCAGGAGTCTGCGGAAGCTGAGTCAGGACAGCATATGGCAGCAGAGGGGGCAGCTGGGCCTAGATAAGACCCTTCTGCCTGACCCTTCCTGTTTGCCTGATTGGCCTAGTGGACAGAGGGGCAGCTGGAGGAGGTATGTGGCATATGCTATGCTCATCGCCTCAAGTGAGGGCACACAGCCATTCTGGAGCTGCCAGGTGGATGCTGGGGATCTATAGTCTGCATCTTCACCAGCATCAGCAGTAGTGGGAATGGGCAGAGGAAGGGTTAAGGAGCCGAGGCAAGTAATAACATCTCTAATTTCCCTGTATGATTTAATAAAAATGTAAATCACTGGGTGGACGGCCGCACAGCCACAG
Organism: Mastomys natalensis; assembly: GCA_021653895.1. Classification (NCBI taxonomy): domain Eukaryota; kingdom Metazoa; phylum Chordata; class Mammalia; order Rodentia; family Muridae; genus Mastomys; species Mastomys natalensis. The sequence continues at coordinate 601,236 of JAJTUV010000252.1, read as the reverse complement.
TGTTGACCGAGATGGATTGCGGGCGCTCAGTGGTCAGCCTGCCTTTGTCTTTGCGCTCCCAGTGGATCGGTACTTCCTGCTGTCCAGGAGGCTGGACACTGAGGGATAGACACATTCCTCCTTCCACCTCCCTGGCCGGATGGGCAGCCGGAACACCTGGGCATCTGTCAAGGAGGGCTGCAGAGGAGCTCTGGGTGGCCTGGTGGGACAGACCACCCTCGTGTCACCTATCCCTCACCCTTTGGAGTTTCGTGGGTAATCTAGAATGGCTTGGAGCCTGCACTGAGGATGGTCAGGTCCTGGTATGTAGAGGGGTTACTGGCCACTGGAGCCAGGGAAGACCTTCCTCAGGGTGACATTTGAGCAGAGAGTATAGAGTGAGAAGGAGTAGGCGTGTGGGGATGGAGAGGACGTGCCTTCCAGCTTGAGAGGTAGTGTGTGCAAAGGCCCTGAGGTGGGACTCACTGGTTCTGGAGTAAAGAACAGGCAATGAGGGGCTTGTAGGCAGTAGAGCCAGGTTCGTGTTCGCAGGGTGCCAAATGGGTTCTGTTTGTAGAGTCTGGTGGGTCCTGCTGAGAACAAGCCCAGTGGCGGGAGTGAGCCCAGAGGCTGGGGCAACTATGTGTTTGGGAGCTGGTGGTTTGCAGTGATGTGTGGGGTCGTAGGCTTGGAGTGTAGACTTGACGTGGCCACACAGTTGGGGCTCCATGATGGTGCATTTGTGGGAACATAGATTGTCAAGGGTATGGGTTGGAGCATGGCTGCTCTGGGCAGGAGAGCAGTGCATTTTGACAGGTTTTAGAGAGAGTGGAGGCCTCCTAGGAGGTGGAACTTGGGTGTCTGTGATCAGGTGGGTCATTTTGATGACCTAATTGGGGGATTAAAGTGGGCAGTGCCATTGTAGTATCATAAATCTTGGATAAGTGGCTAGGTGCTGACTGTAAGCAAACACAGGACAATGGCCTAGAAAGGTCCCTGGAGACTGACATTGGCCACTTGTGTCAGCTGTCAATTTGAGGACCATAATTCTGAGGTTGGTCTGATCTCTGAGAAGATGAGTGGGTGACACACAGGTGAGGTTTTGACTGTGTTCAGTTGAACCCAAGTGGCCACTTCACGTCCACTGAGGTGGTTCTCTAGCGCCTGCCTGATTTAATCAACTACGTCTGCTTGCCTTTCTGTTGGATGCCACTGGGTGCCCTGTTTCTAATGTGCTAGATGCTGAGACTGGGGCTGTTGGGCCAAGTCATAGTCCCAAGGAGAGCTGAGTTTCAGCGCATAGCTTAACCCTTCAGCCTCCGCAGCCCTGGAGTCTTTCCCAGCCGTAGTCAGTCGGCTTCCACGGGACCCTCATGTACATTATGTGAGTAGAGACTGTAGTTCTGTGTGAAACTGGAAGGAGCAGATGCCACTTAGTTGTAGAAAAGGCTGGTTCTTGCTGAGGATATTGGCCAGTAGGGCATCTTACAATTTCCCAGGAAGGACGTGGCCCCCCTGTTTCACTCACCCACTGGAGCCTCTCCTTGGGGCAGATCTGACTGGCCATGCAGACACCAGTTTCCCAGCTGACCTAGAACCACTGCCTCCCATTGCCTTAGCTGTCCTTGCCTTTATCATGACACTTGCATGTTGCCAATGGTCTAGCCTTGGATAGCTTTGGGAAGGCTTGGCAAGGGTTGGTAGAAGAAAAACTGGCACCCAAAGAACCTGGAGGGAATAGACAGGGAGATACTGGGTGTTGGGAAGCCTGGCTGGAGGTTGGGAAAGAAGAGGGCCCATGGTGATCCTGGTTAGCTTTTTTGGCAAGGCCAACAGCCCCTTTCTGTGGAATTGAGTGGCTCATATCTTTGGTTGCAAACCTTAGTTTCTACAATGGTGCCAGGCAAGGTTGTTGGCTCCAGATGCTTGCTAGTGCTAGTACAGAAATTGTGTGTGGATTTGGGCCCATCATTTGGGGGCAGGGCTTCCTTGGTGTGTGATTCCCTCCGGTGGTTTCCCTGTACAAGTGATGTCTAGCTTTGGACTGGGCCTATGGGTGCCTGCCGACTTGCCTGGAGGTGTGCATGCTCCCTTCCCTTAGAAGTTAGCTCTATGTCTCAGTTTCTGGTGTTGAGTCTGCAATGTGATGGCCCTCTGGGAGGCTTAACAGAGGAGGGACAGAGCCTGGCTGGCTGGGAGGTAGGCAGAGTGGATAGAGGCCACTCTAGGGTAGAAGTGCTGTGGACAGTAAGGGCTACTCAATGTGCCTTTAGTCTTTCCCTGTCCTTTTGGCCTGCTGGCTCCTGTCCCCATCCTGTCCTGTTCTCCCTTCCCTGGACCCCTTGCTCATTGCTTGTGCTCAGAGCTTGATCAGCTCCGGGTCAGGGAAAGCTGGTCTACCAGATGGCTGGGCAGGCACATTGGGCCAGCAGCATTAGGCTGCATCATTTAGAGAGTGTTTGATTAACCGGCCTGTCTGGAGCTGGCTGGGCAGCTGAGCGACTCAGCCCCCACTCTGTACTGGGTGTGGAAACCACAGAGGATGGAGGATCCGGCCTCAGGGAGCCCTTGGGCTGGTGTACACAGTGATGCATCTCCTACAACATTGCCTTTGCTCCCTGTCCCCAACTCCTCAGCGGAGTCTATTGACAACCCTTTGAACACCTTGGGCCTCAGTTTCCCCTTCTGTAAGGGAAAACGACTATTTGGAGGCAGTAGCCTGGAGTCTGACGCCTCAGACAACAGCAACCCTGGTGGTGTTTTGATGGCTATGTCCTGTGGGGACTGCCAGAGTTCTTCCTGTGGTTTCTGCTAGTGTTTTCCCCTGAGTGGACCTAGTGGTCCAGCCAGTGCCACATGGAGGATGAGGTGCATCCTGTGTGCTCCTCCACCTGAGCTCACTAGTGAACCAGCATGGGGGTGAAGGCATCTGCTTAGTGGAGCCCCCTGGCCAGGTAACCACCTTTTCTGGGAGCAGTCTGGCTGTGTGGTCTAGAACTATCCCATCAGGACATTTTCTTGGTTGATAGGCAGAAGTGGGAGCAGATGGAGGTGGGCTCTGCTTTCCTAGCCATGCCTGGCAATAAGAGATACAATGGAGAGCATGAGGGGTTGAGCTGGGGCCTGTCCCTGTCCTGGTGAGTGTTGTGGCCCTCTATGCACTTTGGCTCTGGTGGCTATTGGAGCCAGCATCTAGCCAGGCTTGGATAATTAGCATGCTAGGAGCCTGGTGCTGTAGGTAGGACTTAACATATGAAGCTCAGATTGGTATCAAATGGGCCGGAGACCTGGTGGGTGTCACTGGGCATGTAGTCCCTCTGGGCTGAAGTCTTCTACTTGCACAGAGCAGATATTGTTGGGGAGCACAGAAAGACCTGAGCTAACAGTGGGACAGTAGCATGGAGTGGGAGAGAAGTACGTCATGGTAGCTGAGCAGGCCAATTTTCAGCTGCTACCCATGTGGGCTCCCCATCTTCCAGACCGCCTGACCCCATCACCCTAACTCGGTAACTCACCAACATGGGAGTCTGGAGAGGGCAGTGATCCCATGCCTCAGGGAAATACAATCCTTGTGTGGCCCCTGAATATTTCATCAGCAGATTAAAAATTGAAGCTATGCTGTCCCTCTCTCCTCTGGGAGGGTGGGGGAAGGGCTTGCGATGTCTCAGGCGGGTTTGAGTATTTTTCTTGGTAATGGAGCCGTGTCAATTAGAAAATGACATTGCTGTTTAAAATGTCGTTCTGGGGCCCTCTTTAATTAAGGCCGAGATGGAATAACCAATCTGTTGCCGTGAATGAAATTTTAAACATCAGAATGAGAGGTGATGACGTGGAGCGGGCTTTGTCAGAGTGGGTGCAGAGCCCTGTTGATGGATGCAGGCGGTGGCCTAGTGCAGGCTGCACTACTGTGTGTGTGTGTGTGCGCGCGCGCGTGTGTGTCTGTGTCTGATTGTCTGACTGTCTGTCTGTCTGGAAGAGTACTGTTGAGACTGATACTAGTAAGTCCAGTGGGGTGGGCAAACTGACTCTGGCTCTTAGGAGCTTAAATTTGATAGGTGTGTGGAAAACCCTTTGGGAAGGTGTATAGGAGGTGACAGAGGGGGCAGAGAGGTGTTGGCCTCTAGGTGGCTTTTTAGAAGCTGAAGGATAAGAATGGGAAAGGGCTGCATTGGGGCCCCTGGGTGTCTGTAAGGCACTGTGATGGGGAGGGTCATATGTTTTAACTCTTGTGAGCAGGGACTCCTCTCTAGGCCCCCAGATGGTGGCACAGGACCTGGCTGGATTGCCTTGTGTTCCTTGTCTAGCCCCTGTCCAGCAGCAGGCAGAGTGGCCACTTGCCAAGGCAGCAGGCCGTGCAAGGGGAAGTGTCTGGGCCTCCCGGCCTCCTGCTGCTCTGTGCTTAGAGCTGGCCCATGCTTGTTTTGCTTTGGCGGGGCCAGGCTCACCCTGGCTGCATCCTGCAGCTCCCAGGACGTGGGCTTGACTCTGAAATCAGCCTCCCTGGTGATACAGTAAGCAGCTGCCAGGACTGACAGAGAGAGAGGGTGTGAGAGCTAGGCCCCACAGCGTACAATGTGTCTTTGGCTTTGTGGCTGCCTGCTGGCCCTGTTTGTACCCATCCTTCTGTGTGGTCAGCTGGGAATTCAGAAGCCTGGCTCGCTTTGGTGACATGAAGGACTCTCATCCCCTCTCTGAGCTGAATCAGCCAGCAATGTTTGGTAGACCTTGGCTCTTCCTTCCACCTTGCTTGGCAAGGGGAGGTCCAACCCTCAGTCTTACTTTCCCCTTGGTGACACTCAGCCCTTCTCCTGGTGCCTGCTCAGAATGGCGGGCCATTGACGCCAGTTTAGGTTCTTCATTGGTCTGGTTCCTGGAGCACAGGTGAAGGACGAGCAGCTTAGATCTTCTGTGTGTCTGGAGAGTTGGGGCACAGGGTACTCATGACTGGCAGGGGTGGCTGGGGTTTCTGGCCTGAAGAAAAAGACAGTATTTAAGTTTTATGAGAACAGACACAACACTGAGCAGCGTGGCTGGGGAAGATGTGTGTTTATCTTCTTAAATAGATGTGAAGGGATGCTGGGTCCTGCTCAGAAATCTTCCCAAAGTAGAATTTGAATTTCTGATTGCTTTGATTGTGGGAGCCCCTTGGGCAAGTGAGGCAGAGAGAGGAGACCACGGTGGCTCGGGCTGTGTATGCTGCACCATTATGCCTTGTGTGGCCCAATCACAAGTGTTCCTCACTCCAGACCCTTGGTTGCTTCTAAGAGGTGCTTGGTACCCTGTGTCCACGTGTACAACAGGACCACTTAGACATCCCTTTCTTGAGGTAGGGAAGATGATATCGAGACTCATTTGCACCGTTTACTCTTCTCCAGGACGGGAGGACCAAAATGTTTCAGTGTAGGGTTACCAGGTATCTGGGGTGGGGGTGGGGCCCCAGTGGTGCCTTTGAGATGTGACTCATTGTTGGGTCCGAGGCTACATCTACATGGGATCCAGGAGACAGCTCAGAACACCTATGCAAGTCTCCCTGGGAACAGCTATGGAAAATGTCCTGGAGAGGCATGTGAGAGGTGCTGCTGTGGAGAGCTGTGGGCCAGGGTGCAGGCGCCTGTTCACTGCGCTCAGCAGTGGCTGTGGAGGGCGACACTGGTGCCGTTGGCTGTAGAAGAGCTGTGCAGGCAGGGCCCAGGCTGCAGTCTCTCTTGGCAGATCTCCTGGACCTTCCACTTCAGGGACGGCAGCCCTCTTTCTTCATCACGTCTGTAGTTCTTGTTGATGCCTCTTCACAGGCCATCAGTGTTGAGTGGATGGTGACTATGCCCTGAGGGTACGTGGTACCCAGTCTATATGGGCAGTAGTATTGGGGCAGGGCCTAGCAGCAGGCCATTCTCCCTTTCTGGTCCCCTTGCTGTATAGTCAGGGGCATCCCTGTGCTGGGCTCAGCTATGAGCTCACCGTACTCCATTGCTGTTCATGGGCCCAAGTCTGGGTCAGATTTTCCCTCACACCCTCAGATCACAGCTGTCCCCAGGCATGTGTGCATAGCTTTTTCCTGGATGGAGACCCATGGCTTCCAGCTCAAGGTGGATATGGGGCCAGAGGAGCTGAGAGGCTGCCAGAAACCTCTGTTGGCATTAAGGGTCCCACCTTGGAATTCTGGAATTCAAAGAGCTCTGCTCTAGTTCCCAGGGCTGAGATTATAGACAGACTTTGAGATTCAGAGCAGAGGTCAGCCACTGTATCCCTGCAGGCAGGAGCCCAACATCCCTCTGCATCTCGTGGGTACCCTCTGGGTACGCAGAGCAGGCTATGCTGGAAGACAGGAGGAGAGGGCCTGTGTTGTGAGAGATGCAGGCCCAAGTGTATAGCGTCTGTACTGGATCTGCCAGTATTGCCCTGTGGGCCACGGCTATCTTGGAACATCCTCTTTGTGTGTGAACTCACCCACTGGCTGGCCTCCCATAGTAGAACTGAGTTCCAGCTACCTCTCTGTCAGTTACTCATAACAGGTCGGGGAGGTATGGGGCAGATCCCTGGCCACTCCCAGCCCCAGGTTCCTGGCCTGCTGTGTCTTCTTGAGAGCTAGGAGGTGAATGACTTACAGCCACATGGTGCTCACTTGGAGACTGCCCAGCCTGGCTTTGCTGCTGTTCTTTTGTTCAGTTTATTCTCCTTTGGGCTCCACTTTGCAGAACTGAAGTGGGAAGGGGAAGGCTTGCCTATGTCCAGAATACAGGGGCAGCAGGGACCAAATGGATGATACTGTGGTTGCCCAAAGATTTCTGAGACCTAAAGGCTGTGAAGCCGTGGAACTGTGGGACCTTGCTGAGGGCAGAGAGGTCCTTTCCCAAGGTAGTCCCTAGTCTAGCAGGGCTGGAGAGTCAGGTAGCCCGCCCCCCTCATTTTGCAACTTGCAGCTGGCCAGGGGAGCTCCTCCCAGGCTAGGCTCACCCTGCCCTGGAGTCTGCGTTCTTTGGAAACCATCCTGGCACCACCTTCCAGTGGAGCAGAGGCTTAGAGGAGGCTGGGGGCTGCTCCCAGGCAAGGGTGGGGTAGCTCTTGCTCTTGGATGGTGGCAGGGCCCCAACCCTTTCTGTAGAATCCAAGGCTGTGCTGTAGGGCTGTCCTTATGGGAACCTGGGTCAGTCCAGCCTCCCTGCCCTGGTGACCTGGAAAATCAGGAAGCCTGAGCCCTGCTTCCTCCGGCTCTACCTCCTTTGTATCCTAGCCCTGACACTTGCATGGGAGGAGACAGTCAGACTCTTAGGTGGTACAGGGAGCTCAGGGGTCTTGGACAAATGTCCTCACTGCTTGAGCCATCTCTCAGTAGTGAGATAGTAGGCGGGGAGTTACCACTCAGTTCGGTTTTGTAAGAAAGGCCACTAGCTCACATCTCAGGCATATGGGACTGTGGCTGTGGCTCAGGTGGGAGTCATTCAGCTTGCTAGCCAGGTTCTGCAGCGGGGCTGCATTTGTGTGGGCCTCTGGGCCAACATATCTAGAGCCATCCATCACTGCATCCTGACACTGGAGTATGGGAGAGCCCATGACTTGCCAGAGCTGTGCCTTTCCCAGTGATGATCTTGGTTAGTGGGCTCTGATGGTGTGCTTGCCATGTCGTACAGGGGAGGGTGAGAATCTGACTGGCCTCATTGCTGGCCAACCTCTGGGCCTTGAGGTTGGGAAAGGGTGGTTTTCCCAGGTAGGGGCAGCCCTGCCCAGTCTCAGCCTGCTTGGGGTCCTACTTAGCCACCACCCTTGATGACTCTGATAGGCTATCTCCTCGGGGCCTTCTCACCCTACCCATCTGCCCTGAGCATGGCACCCCCAGGAAGCTTGAGGCCTCGAGTGGGCAGAGAAGTATGAAGGCACAGCTAGAGTAGAAACAAAGCAAAGCTGAGCCAGCCACACCCGAGCACACCCCCAGCCCCCAACCCACACCAGCCCCTGCAGCTCCTTATCTGCCGTCTGCAGGCCTGTGGCAATCTCCTGCTCTGTGTGGTTGAGAAATGCGATGAGCAGATAGCCGCTGGGTGTTGGGGCGGTTGGACAGGTTTGGTACCTGCCTATGGTGAGAGCTATTCCAGAGCCAGGGAGAAACCTGGCCAGAGTTCACTGAGCAATGTGCAGGCGGCTGCAGCCTCGGGCGGCCCTGGATCCTGGGAAAGGGAGCTTTTGGGGTCCAGGGCCGGGAGTATCAGGCTGGGTCGTCAGGCCCTTTCTGGACCTCAGTTTTCTCATCTGCTCCACATGGACATCAGAAGTGTTCATTGTGTTAACAGGGTTTTGTGTGTTCACAAGGATTCTCCTTAATGTGGTGTCTCCAAAGAAGTGACCTGTGGGGCTGTGTCAGGGTAGACTCCTAGGCTATAGACTGCCAGTGCTGTTCCTGACCAGGAAAGTCAGCACTGAGGTATGTATGTCCTCCCTAAAAAGGAGACTGATTCTGTTAGCCAGAATCTTCCAGAACAATAGTGTGCAGCAGAAGTGGGCCCTTCAGGGCAGAAAGGGCCCCTTAGGGCAGAGTCTGTGTTCTTAGAAAATTGTGTGCATCATGGTTCCTCAAGGGCCTCTTTATCCCTTTGCCCGTAGCAACCTAACCAGTCTCATTCTTGGAGTAGACCGAGGGTGTACTTTGTGGCCAACCCCGGTAGAGGGAAAAGTCACGGGGAAGGAGGTATAGAGTTCTGCCTGAGGTCTGGGGTGCAGGGCTGAGGACACACAACTGTATACCTCTAGTGTCCCCAAGAACACAGGGAAGTGGCAGGGATTGAATTCTGGGTGGAGACAGTTCTTTGGGGTGTGGCAGCCCAGGTCACAGGCCCTAATGACTTTCCTATTTGACACTTCCTCAGGAGTGAGAGGACTGCTAGTGGGCATGTCACCTGCTGGGGGAATGGCCAGGAGCAATTGCCTGCTCTGGTCACAGCATCCTCACCCGTAGAGTGGCTGTCCTGGCTGATGTGTGTGAGCTGGGCACTGGGGTGTTTGGGCTGTCACCAGCCCCTGAAGCAGTAGGTGGGTGGGACCTGATGATATAGCTGTGGTATATCATCATAAGGGAGCACAGGGCCTCCCTTAAGCTGAGATGGAATGGAGCTGGAGGAAATGGCACCACGCAGGTTCAGACAAGGGAACAGATGGGAACAGTTTGTGGTTAGGCTCAGGGGTGTAACAGAAGCATTGGAAAGGTGTAGCCCAGAGGCTGGGAAGTTCCCAGGGGTCTTACATAGGGTGTGACCTTGACTTTGTGGTATTGCAGAGCTGTGGGGGTGCTGTACACAACGGCAACAGGATCCAGTCTTGGGGTCTCCAGACATTTGGGTGACCTGCTTCCTGGCCTGCTATTTGGATGCTGTTCTGCTTCAGATGTCAGCAGCCTGGGCAGGACTTTGCCCAAGACAAACAGGGATTTTTGTAGTCTTGGGCCCTGCTGGGATTTCAGGCCTGAGCTTGATGTGTGTGTGTTACATTTGTGCATATGTACATTTGTACATATGCATGTATATGTGACACCTCAGAGTTTACTCTTTGTTAATTGTTAATAATTGTTAGCATTCCTTCTAGGCTCCGCCCCACAGTTATCTGGCAACAGCCAGGTAGGCCTGGCTTACTATAAAAGGGACTGTTTACCTCCTCCTCAATCTGTTATTCTCTCTCTCTTTTCTCCCTGACCTCTATCTCCCTCTCTCTCCTTCCCCCTTCCCCTTCCACCTCTTTCCATGTGTTCCTGGCTGGCCCAGCCTCTCCTCTCTTTTCTTCCCGCTTCCTCCTTCTTTCTCTGCCTCTATTCCCTTCTCAACTCCCCTTCCCATGCCCTAAATAAACTGCGTTCTAAACTACACTGTTGTATGGCTTATGCTTTAGGGGAACAGGATGCCTCAGCATGGGTGCACTGAGGCACCCCTCCCACCTCACTGTACTTCGATATACAAACATACCCTTGGGTTCATTTTTAATAAAACACAACAATAAGTAGCTAATTAATTGTTGCAAGTGTGAGGGCCTGAGTCTCCTCCCCCTCCTGTATTGGCCTGCCCTTCTTTCCCTCCCTCCCTCCTTCCCTTCCCTCCCTTCCTACCTTCCTCCCTCCCTCCTACTCTTCCCTCCCCCTCCTTTCCTCCCTCTCTCACTCCTTTGCTCCTTCCTTCTCTCCTCTCTCCTCCCTTCCCCTTCTCTCCCCTCCCCTCCCTCTCTTCTCTTCCCCTTCTCTCCCCTCCCTTCCCTCTCCTCTCCTGTTCTCTCTCTCTCTCTCTCTCTCTCTCTTTTTTTTTTGACAGGGCCTCATGTAGCCCAGACTACTGTTGGATGTTATGCAGTACAGGATGGTTTTAAACTCCTGACCCTTCTGCCTCCATCTCCCAAGTGTGAGATTGGAGGAATGTACTACCATGCTTGGCTTTTCAGTCTTTATCCCCTAGCAGGTCCACATAGTCCTGTGTTGCTAAACCCCAGTGGGAAATAGAGCCCACAGATTATCCACTTAACTGATCTCCAGGCTCCTGGCCTCTCAAGGGATATTGACTGTGGCCTGTTCTCTCCAGGCTGGCAATGGATGCTGGGCTACAGAGACCCCACAAAGATGGCTGTCTGCCTCCATTAGTGGGTCTGGAGTACTTTAACTTTACTCAGTAAATGAAACAAGCCCTGGCATCACAGAGGCCTCGCAGTTGACATCAAGGATGTGTGATCCTGGAGACCAGAATGAAACGGCGTGTGTGGACTCTGGCCAGGGCATGTGTGGGTGTATCAGGTCTTGGGCTACCCATCTCAGAAGGGCTGGGCTGGTCCTGCAAGCTCATGCCTTGCTGTGGTCTGGGCCCTTGCTCTTTACCTCCCTTGTCTTGTGCAGCCATGGTGGGTGTGGTAAGGCATGGCCACTATAACTTCAAGAGGGGTCCCTGGGAGGTTCTGGAGCTTGGTGGAAGCCTTGGCATGGGCATATTGTCCCAGGAGTCCCTAAGCCCTAATCTGAGCCTCTGCTTTCAGATTGCCTTGCCTTGGGAGATCTAGAGTCTCTTGGAGGGGCATTAGAACTGTCTGTTGTTTGGTGCTCTGGGCGCAGGTCTTGGGGCACTGGCAAGAGCAAGTGACAGGATGTACACTGCTGCTTGTTGGGAGATTGGGCCATAGAGGCAGGATGTGGCTGTCCTGTCCAGCTATCGGCCCCAACAACTCCTGTACCCCAGCCCTCCCAAGCATTGGCTCCAGTGGAACCCCAGGTTCAAATTCTACCTCTTTAAGGCCTGCTCCTTCTCTGAGTTCCAGCTCCCTTTTCTGAGACGCTGGTGTTGGGAGAATAGTGGGCAACCAATGCTGGCCGTGTGGTTCTATATCTGGTTCCAGTCCCATTGCTGTCCCTGCTGGGCCACTGGCTGTACTCGGTTCAAGGGTGTTTTTGTGAAGGCAGACTTCGAGGCCCTTGATTTGAGCCTGCCATGGGATACACTGTTGAGAGGTGAATCTAGGATCTGAGACCAGAGGAAGGAGTCTTGGCTGGAACCTCGAGGATGATACAGCTCACTCCAAGTCTGGGCTGCTTGTGAGTGGGGCTGTCCCAAGTAGCTAAGACTCTAGAGTTCCCAGTGGACTGGAGGGTGGCTGGAGGCTGTAGTTAGGCTAGGCCTGCAGATTCTGGGCTGTGGAGCAGACTTGCCAGTAGGGTTGGGAAGCCTAATGAAGGTGGGGGGAGTCCTGGTGAGCCCCAGTCCCTGGATGGGCTCCTGTTTCCCCTGTAGCTTAGGCCTGGGAGTCCCTGGGTAATAAGGAAGTCCACAAGGGGCAGTACCCTGTGATTGTAGCCTCATCAGCCCTGCCTTGCCATCAGACTGGACCTTTTTTATGGTGCCATCTGACTCACAGTTAAACTGGTGGCTATATTGCTAATTACTAATTGGTTTTAGAACTTTCTCTGGGCCCCATTCTAGGCCTGAGACCCAGAAGGAAATTTACAATCCTCTCACCCCCTACCCCAATTATGGAGATGGAACATACACAGGACCTGGCTTACTCTAAGCAAGTGGTCTACCTCTGGGCCCACACTCCAAACCCTTGGAGATATTTTCTTATTCTTGTTTTGTTTTCTGAAACAGGGTCTCTCGTTAGCCTGTATTGGCCTTGAACTCAAAGCAATCTTCCTGCCTTAGCCTGTGGAATACTGGGATTACAAGTGTGTACCCCCATGCTTGGAGTGAATATTTTTTTATCAAAAAATTTAACTTTTATGTGTCAAAATTTTATGCTCATGGGGGCCAGAATGGGGTACTGGGTTCCCTGGGAATGGAGTTACAGATGGCTGTAAGGTATCATGTGGATGCTGGGAATTGAACCTGGGTTGTCTGGAAGAGCAGCCATGCTCTTAACTGCTGAGCCACCTCTCTCTGGACCCTGGAGATGGCATTCTCCTTCTGCTTCCCACCCCCATCTCCTCCCCAGTCTGCTGACCTGCTGAGTGCCCCGTCCACCATGTCTTCCCCTCCCATGTCTGCTGAGGACCTGCCCATCCCCCACTGAGTTCACCCCTTCTTTCTCCAGTGGCCTGGCTAGTGCCTTGACTAGGGCAGGACAGCAAGAGCAATGACAGGAGATACAGGTGACACAGGAGGCTGTGGGTAGTCGCCCAAGTGTAGTTCTGGAGACCAGATGCTTCCAGTCTTGGGGATTTGTCAGGGCCTGTAACGTCCTCCTCTGTGTGGCTGTCGCCCATCATTTGTTGGTAATGAGCTTTTTTACACTGTAATTTGTGTCTCCTAATTACCGAACAAGTGCCTAATGGTTCTGATTAAAATCAGAGGGATTCCTTATTTGGGAGCAGGATGTGGATTCTAAGGCTACTTACTGCCTGCGCAAGTGACCAGGCACAGGTAGAAGTTTCCAGAATAGTACCTTAGAGTGAGTGCTTTGGTTTTCTCTTCTTACTTGATAAGGGGTCCCTCCCACCTGTCCCCAGTGTCGTTTTTTGTAGAACAGAGCAGGGGTGCTTTCTCCCCTTCAGAGCTTTGGCTCTGTTTTTCTTAACTCATTCTCTGGCTTGGCACTGCCACCTGGCTTGGTCTGGGGTGCTTGCTGGTGTAGCAGAGCCCCCTTCTGTATACTCACCTTCCATTCCCACCTGCCATGACTGGCTCCTGGCTGGCTTCTAGCTGCTGTGAATGCAGGGCAGGTTTTTAGGCAGAGGCCTCACGTCTGAGCCTGTGGCAGCCTCCCTCCTTACAAACGTTCCTCCAAAGCACCCTCTCAGAGGAGTCATCCCAGCTTCATCTCCATCTCATGGTCTACACTCTGTCATATGCATGGCCTTGTGTCTGTCCATTAGAGGACGCGAAGCGTCTGCAAAGCTGATGTCTTCCTTCTTACTCTTCCAGGCTGGCTTAGGGGCAAGTCTAGAGCTGTGGCTTAACCTACAGGGGGTTGGCGGTAGGGAGGTGAGCACTCTGTCGTTCACTGTTTTCACTGCAGGATGGGACCTTGCTGGGACCACCGGGACCCTAGAAATGGGAGTGACCTGAGTAATGGTCATGGGCCAGTGGGTAGCAGGAAAGGTCACTCTGTGTTCCCTCCCAGACTGGTGGGCCACAGGGCTGCTTGGGGCTTCTGAGGTGTACTCCCTACTGAAGGAGCTACCCACCCATTGACTTCCCTGTGCAGGAGAGGTGTCCATTTAGGTAATCATCTTTCACCCCTGCCTGGTTCTTCTCTGAGTATCAGCCCTCCTCACAAGGAGCCTTGGCCTCACAAGACCCTGAGTTCTTCCTGTGGGCCAGTTAGTGACTGAGGTGTCTATCCAGTACTGTCCTTCAGTGGGTCCCCCAGTGGTGCCTGTGGTGGAAGTCTGGGATCGTGGTGGTGGTAAGGATGAGCATGTACCCTCATCCCTGTGATGTGCTAGGCACTAAGTGCAGACTGGTCCAATTTCAGCAGCTTCCCCACTACCCCCACCCCCAAGCATCCAGGAGCAGCGTCTTCAGGTAGCACTGATCAGAAGATCTCCTGCACAGCCCTGAGGCTTGGAGCCCTGAAGCCCACTTAGGTTGGTGAATGCCCTACTCATGAAAACCTGGGGCTCCTACTCTTTTTTAGGGTTTTTAGATCCTCACCTATGACCATCAAACTGTCAAAGGGAAAAAGAAGGAAAAGGAGACTGTTGAAGGGATGGGGGCTAGGAGCTTACCATGCGCATCTATGTGGGGTTTTTCTGTTCTGTTCATTTTTCTAGATTTTTCTATAGTAGTGGTGATGCTGGTCTTTCCTGTACATATCTAGAGCAATTAAAGTAGCTCACTGTTTAGTCAAGTAGTCGAGGGCTTAGTGTATGGACTATACAGAAAAAGGCTAAGATCATGGCTGTTGTCTGCTGATGAATGGCAGGCTTTGTGGAAAGTGGCTGCTGGCACCTGAAGGGAGCTCTGTTGTTAGATGGCACAGATAATTGTAGGAGACAGACTTCAGGCAGGGCCTGGCTAGTGTCTTTGGTGAGGTAGTGTCAGTAGCCCCTTCTTGGTCGACCACCTTACTGCATGTAAGAGATCCCTTGAAGGTCAGCATCAGCCTTCAGCTACAGAAGCTGAGGCCCAGACTGGCCAGGCCTCGCCTCGCTGGGCCGCTACTTTGCCTGCCTGGCCCTATTTCCTGCAGAGTCTCTGGATCCCTTCCTGTTGGAGGTTTGGAACAGACCTAGTGGCTCACTCACACCTAGGGCAGGGCCACTGTATAATAACAGCTATAGGTTGAAACAAACAGCATAGGCCCTCAATCTTGGTGGTGCAGGAGGAGAGTCCTGCTGGCCAGGCTAGGCCTGGCCTCTACCCTGGCTGTGGCCTTGGCTTAGTGGTCACTATACAGGAAGAGGAGACCACGTGAGGATGCTGAAGCTGGAGATGATTACTGTACACTGTCCAAGGTGGGCTGGTGAAGGAGCAGGCTGAAGTGCCAAGAGGCAAGGCAGCCCACTAGGTGTTCTGTCAGGGGTCAGGATTCAGAGGGCATGACCCTCTGTGCTTGTCTTTCAGAACTGTGTGGGAGGATAGGTGTTAATCTGCCAACCACTCCCATCTCTCTCTTCTTGGGGGTCAGGGTGAGCATTTGATTAGCATCTCTGAGGCCAGCCCAGTGCTGCAACATGGACCTAGGGAATCACAGTTCCTGGAGACAGGCTTCAGGGCTCCTCCAGGCGAGTTTGCTGTGGGCCCAAAGGTAGTGTCTGGACATACTATTGCTGAGGAGAAGAGGGGGAGGTATACCGTCTCCGTTGCTGCTTGCTGCCACTCCCCCTGCCCTGAGGTCTGTCGGGCCTTGGCATGGGTTCAGGAATGGCATGTGATTGGCTCTTCCAAGCTTCCTCAGAAGGGTGCTTGTTGCTCCTGCCCCAACCCATCTGGAATGAGTTACATAGGGTATTAGCTGTAGAGTGGTCCTGTCATGGCCAATCCCCTCATCCTTGCTCAGTACCACTAGAAGCCACCCCTTGGGCTGTGCCCCACGTGAGCAGCTGGCAGGGCCAGCATGGCAGGGTACAGAGGGGTGGGGCAGAGGAAGCTCTGGGGCTCCTCTAGATGGGGCCGCAGAAGCCATCCCCTTGGTTGGCTTCCTGCTTCCAGAGCTAGTCCTATAAAAGCAGTATGGGGTAGGAAGGGCCTCACAGGCTGCTCACAGAACCCCCTCCTTTTCCATCTGCTGAGGTGGTTGAAAGGAACCGCCAGAGGTCCCACATGGCAGACACTGGGAGATAGGAGGCTGTGTGGATGGTAATTTAGAGGCCACCAGCCAAGCACGAGGTGCCCAAGACCTTTAGGTTTTTGGTTTTCCCTTGGAGGGAGGAGCTGTTGGCAGTCCCTCAGGGGTCCTCTGGTACTTACACCTGGCTTGACTGTTTGCTGACCTTGTAGATCCTGCTCACCAAGCTCTAGGGGTGTGCCTGTGGTTACTGCTTTGCTGGAGACAGAGCTGATAAGCACAGGTTCCTGTCTGGAGGAGTCTGCCTGCACAGCGAAGCCTGCTAGCTTGGGCTGCCTGCAAAGGGGCCCTGGACTCTCCTTAGCTACCCCTGGGATGAATTCTAATGGGATAAGGTTTCCCCAGAGGGTGATGAGGGGACCCATTAGCTATGCATTCTCTATTGTGCCCCCCTCCTGCTCCCTGTGAAGTGGCCTTGCAGTGAGGAAAGTTAGGTCTACCTGATCCCCTATGAATGGTTCCTTGGTGGCTACCACCAGGTTTCCTTGAGGAGTGCCAGCTATCTGGGCCTGTAGTCCCCTTCCAGGACCACGGAGAAGCCTGGAGAGCTTACTGCTCTGCTATTTGTGAGAAACCAGGCATGTGGTTTTATGTGAGAGAAAGAGAGAGAGAGAGAGAGAGAAAGAAGAGAGAGAGAGAGAGAGAGAGAGAGAGAGAGAGAACAAGATGACATGTGTGCTTGTGTGTGAGCATGTGAGAGTGGGTATATATATGTGTGTGTGAGTGTATACATGCAATACGTATATGTTGCAAGTGAGCATGTAACTGTGTGCACATTGGTCCTCTGCTTGTGAGAGCCTCTCGTACCTAGCATCCTGTTCAATTCCCCAGGATCCTGAACCTTCTGTCTCCTCCATCATCAAGGACCTAGATTTTATGGTCTCTCTGGGTTCCAGGCCAGTGCTGGGCAGCTGGTTCTTCCCTAGCCAAGTGACCAGGAGACATAGTCCCTACCCTCCTCAGAACATCTACCCCAAAGCTTTCTGGTTCCCCTACTTTCTTTCTTTCTTTTTTTTTTTTTTTTTCTTTCTTTCTTTCTTTTTTTTTTTTTTTTTGGTTTTTCGAGACAGGGTTTCTCTGGGTAGCCCAGGCTGTCCTGGAACTCACTCTGTAGACCAGGCTGGCCTCGAACTCAGAAATCCACCTGCCTCTGCCTCCCAAGTGCTGGGATTAAAGGCGTGCGCCTCCACCGCCCGGCGGTTCCCCTACTTTCTGTGCCATGTTTTGGAGGTGTAAGAGGAACAGCTGGGTGGGAACATGTTGGTTCAAGGCCTGACTTAGCCTAAAGCTTTAGGGGTGTCCTTTATCGTCGTGATGTGAGGATGCCTACTCACCTGTGTGAACTTGACCAGATCCCGTCACTGAGTAGTGAGCTCCCAGGACTCTGTGTACCAAGCAAACATGAGGCTGTGTTTTTCCCCATTGTGGGGATCCCTAGGGTGCCTGAGCAAGGCCCAGAGCATGGAGAGAGCACCTACTTGCATGATTTCTTGGGACACAGCAGGGTGTGGTCTCCATGGAAAGAGGTTCTGGAGGAACCCAGAGGGTATGTCGGGTGGCAGCCACAATCTTCAGGGTAGCTTATGCTTTAATGTTTTCCTGCTCCACTTCCAACTGGCTGTGTGACTTGGGGCCATATCGG
This sequence comes from Mastomys natalensis, assembly GCA_021653895.1. Lineage (NCBI taxonomy): Eukaryota > Metazoa > Chordata > Mammalia > Rodentia > Muridae > Mastomys > Mastomys natalensis. Next base: position 583,880 of record JAJTUV010000252.1, on the reverse strand, counting down.
GTGAGGAGAGCATCATGAGGTTGGGACAGACTGTGTACCTACAGAGAGCTCTTGTCTTCATGCAGCTAGGAGAAAATTGGCAGTTCTTTACTCTCTCGGTCCTAGCCATGTCTTTTCTGGCTTCAGGGTCCGGATCGAACCTCCTTTTCTGATCCTCATGTCCCCAGCTCTCTTCTTACATGCTGGTCCCTTTCTTTCTTTCTCTCTTGGTGGCACTTCACTTCCATAGGGCAAGATATGAGGCTTCCCAGATCTCTGCCATGCTTCTGGATCCACATGTGATGGGGGGCTGGTCATGTCCTTGTGCGAGATTGGTATTTATAGCCTGGCTGTGCAAAGGCCCTGGGGAGCTGATTGCCTCATTACCTCCCAAGAATTATCCTTGTGTTTGTTGGAGGCTGGAATGGAGGACACCTGGACAGAAGTGCTTGCATGTAGAACCTATTGTGGTGCAGGGCCTGGGCCAAACAGAAACTGTAGCATGCTGTCACTGGGCCATAGACATAGGTCCATTTGGGCCTCAGAGACCAGGTGGGTGGCAATGTGGACACAGTGGCTCTGGGTGCCCCATTACAGAGTGCTGTTGCCACCTGGGTTGGGGTGTTGGCAGTAGGAGAGATACCACCTCTAACTCAGGCTATCGGAATGTGGCTAGGCTAGAAGAAACCTGTCAGATTTTCAGTCTGGGATGTCCGTTCTGGAGTTGAAAATGGATGAGGTTGGCTATCACAGGGTGTCAGTTGTTGGTGGGGCCCTGCCCCTATTCTTGGGGCCTCAAGACTAGAATTCTTTAGCAAGAGACTTGGGTCCAGTACGACTTATCTAACTCCCAAACCATTAAAAGTCTTCCCTCCTTCTGATGTCAGGCTCAGCTCCTCTTGGGTTTGTGTCCTGGGAAAAGTTCGTCCAACTCACTGGGCCCCAGTTTCCCTTGTTGTCTGATGGGGTAGTAGTGTGTACTCAAGTGATGATCTTGAGTGGCTCCTGCTGTCTTCAGGGGTCTGTGACTTTGTTTAAAATTCAGCTAAGGCCTCCTGGCTGCCCAGAGTCATTGCATGTTTAGGAGGGACCTCTCTGGTTTGGTATTGAGTGATCTGGGTGTTCAAGCTGGGGGCCACAAGGTTTGCTCATTCTAGATTGTGATCTTCTGAAGCCTCACCCTTGGCAGATTGCAGGGTCTCGTTCCCATTTCTGGACAGGGCATCTGAGGCATAGGGTAGGACAGAGAGCCTGGGGCCTGTAGCTGGGTGCTGGGGGCGGGGGAGTGCAGCTTTGCCCCTAGGGGATGGCCCTTTCACATCTCTGCCTGTCCCTTTGTTGGGCAGTCATAGGGAGCACAATCTTCTCTGTGTGTTGGGCAGGCAAACAGGCCTAGATGGCCACCGTCCTTCCTGGGTGCTGTGCATGTTGAAACCCATCTCTGACGTGGCCAAGATGTTGAAATAAGTTCTTGTGAGTTTCCCAATATCCTGCCAGCCCGTCACAGGACTGGTTATCAGGTGCCTGGTGCCAGGCCTGGCCTGCGTCTTCCCCATGGGGTGCCCAGGCCTCATTTTCCTCCTGAGAGGCCACACTTCCCCCACTGCTACTGTGAAGACGCCAGTCGAGGTTGTGATATCAGGGCAGGGTGACAATACTCCAAACTCAAGAAATCCTAATAACGGCTCAGTTTTATGGAGGGAGGAAACTGAGGAAAAGCAGAGTGGTGGGATTTGACGTCAGGCCTTTGAGCCTGTGCCCGAACAGAGCAGCCTGTGCAAGTGGACGGGACGGCAGAGCAAGGGGGCGTCTTAGGAGCATGATGCTTGTGTGGCCCGGCCGGAGAGGTGAGGGCAAGGAGACAAGAGACTCAGCAGTGTGTGCCCTCCTGAGGGAAGCCTGTACTGGCCAAGTGGACCCCCTTCTGTGTTAATGGATACTGGAGGTTGTGGGATGTAGGAGTCTCTGGCAGCACCCAGTGGTGTTCCTTTATCCCTGTGGCCAGGACCAGGCAGGCTGGGAAACTCATTGATCACTATGTTGCAGGCCCTTGACCTGGAAAGTCTTCCCACCTCACAGGAGGTTCCTGTGCTATGTTTAGAGAGAAAATAGCTCATGGAGGCCCTATGGCCATCCTGGTGTACACATAGCCCTTTGACCAGATGACCAGATGACCAGATGACCAGATGACCACATGTCCATGGGCATGATGATCTAGTCATTAATTTGGGGGTGGTTCACACACCTTTGGCAGATGCTAACTCTGCCCTGGTGGGCTCTGCGGCCCCAGGCCTATGGCTTTTATTTGATCTGGCCAGGGTTGAGGACTGACTGTACTCTGGCTCTGTGAGCTAAGGGGTGGGGTACAGGAAGGTTTGAGAGCATCCTTCCAGCTGGCACAGTGTGACCCAGTGACTCCATCAGGTGTGTGTTTGTGTGTAACCTTGGTTCTAGGAGTCTCATAGTTGAACCTTCCCAAGCTGTGGTGCCTGCCCTGTGCTCATCAGTCGGGAGGGGCCCTGCAGATGAGAGAGCAGATGCTCTGAGAGGGCAAGGGACCCGGGCATGGCAGCTGGATCACCAGAGCTACAGTAGATGGAAGTCTGAAGCTTGCTCTTTGGAAAGTGAAATTTTTGATGCTCAACACTGGGAAGGAGGGTACATGTGGTTCAGTTGGCAGACATGACAGCTGGGTAGAGCAGTGATCACAGAGCTCTCTCAGTTCCAGGGTTACAACCTATGGTATGCTTTACATACCATTTGGGATCTGAGCCTTTTGCTGGTATGTCAGCTGTGCACACCTGTAGCCGTGAGACCGGGCGTTTCTGGCCACCCTTCCAGTGAGAATGACAATCCAGAGAGATGACATCACTTTCTGGCCTTGGACTAAGGCCTTCTGTGTCCTGTTGCTGGGACCCCTAACATCTGTCTGCTGGCCCTAGGACTGTGCTGGGATGGCTTTTCATAGTGACATGCACGCAGGTTTGTCCTGCCCACCCTGCCAGCTGTTCTTGGGAATGTGGAAGCCTGCTGTAACTGTAGCTGGAGGGAGATGAACGCTTCTGTCAGGAAACTCTTTCTGATGTCTGCTTCTGGCCGCCACCCTGCTAGATGGGTTGGGGAGCTAGACAAGGTTGTCTCTCTAACTGGATGGGAGTCACTGACAGGGCCAGTCTTGCCATTCTGTTTCTTCGTGGCATGGGCAGTTGAGGATGAAGATGTCCTCTCTAGTGTCGATCTGTGTATGGGGCGCTCATTCCTGCTGATACTGTTCCTGGGGTTCTGAGAGTTGAGTCACATGCCCACAACTCTAGTTAGCTGTGCTTGTCCCAGTTAGAACTTGAGCCTAGACTTGCTGATGGTAAGTGCCTTGATAGAAGTAGGTTACCAGTTGGTTCTCAGCACTTGTGTGATAGATTCAGCAAAGCCAGCTTTGCAGTGGCCACAAGTTCACTTCCCCAATGTGGCTCCAGGCTGTCTGCAAGAGAGTGACTCTGGCCTCCAATGACCAGAGAGCAAGTGACTGACAGGCTACCCTCCTGTGAGTGGGCAGGCCCTAGGGGTTCTGTCCTCCTAAGCATGAGCCTGAGGAAAGTCTTGTTGTCCGGTGACGTGTGCCTCGCTTCCTTTGGCCTCACACATTTAGCCTTAGGAGCAGGTCCAGAGGGATGGCGCCAGAGCAGCTGCCTCTAAAGCTCGGCAAATGGGGGCATAGGAGAGAGACATTACAGTCAGGCTACTTCCTTAGCCTGCAGTTCTTTGCAGAAGAGGAAATAAGTCTCAAGAGGGTTTGTTTGGTCAGCCTGTGTCAGGTCCCACAGCCTTACAGTCTGGGCCTTAGTTGGGACTTTAGAATATGCTTGCCTGGCTCCTAAGCTTCTGATGGGTCTGTAGCTCGCACTGACCAGTGTGCCCGGCTCATTATCCCATCCTTCAGCAAACGTCTATTTGGTAGCTTCTCCGCATCAGGCCTGATGACCAGAGCTGTGTGTGTTGTGTGTGTGTGTGTGTGGTGTGTGTTTTGTGTGTGTGTGCGTGCGCAGAGGTGGGTTTGTCTTGTGTGGTGGTCAGTGTTGACTGGCCCCTGGGGACACCTTGCTCCAGACCCACAGTGGGAGATCATGAACCTTGGAGAGGGCACTATGTGCTGAGCTCTTTCTTGAAGCTTGGTTGACATCCCCCAACGCACGCGCACGCGCACGCCACGCCACGGTGGACCAAGAAGGCTGGCTCTAGGCAGATCTTGGTCCAGAGGATGGTTAGTACATCCCATGGTCATCTCAGTGATGGGCCTAGCTTAGAGCTAGGGCTGAACCAGACTGGGGTGGGGTGGGGCTTGGATGCCTAGGGTGGGTCCTGGGGTTGGGATACTGTCCTAGGCCGGGGAGCTTCAGAGTGATTGAGGACAGCCAGGGTCCCCTCAGTAAGAGTATGTGTCAGATGTCTGTGTTCAGCAAAATAAAACAAGCTCCAGCCACCCTGAGACTGTCATAGAAGTCAGAGGGAATGTGCTCTCTTCCACCAGCCCCAGGGCAGAGCTACTTGGTGGCTTTGGCTCTGCCTGTGGACAGTGGCTTGCCTGGTATATTCAGGGCTAGAACACTAGAGGAACTCATTGTGGCTTCTAGTAGTGCTGGGAGCTTCAGTGTGAGGCAGCCCCCACCAGTATTGGTTACAGAGTAAGAAGGGGTCCCAGAGGGTCCCAAATGGGTGCCCTCTGATTTGGGGGGGTCCTGTACCTACATAGCTACCCACACAATGACTCTGCCTTGTTGGGCTTCTAGAAGCTCTATATCCCCAGGAGGCCAGTGTGTTTGTGTTTTATATTCTTTTCATTCATTCCCCTGGGGCAGGACCTGCCAGTGCTCCTGGCTTAGCTCTGCTGTGTCCCTGATGTCCAGAGGTGGTTATATTTCCTCTGCCTGGGCCTTTTCCACGGCTGCCTGTCCCTCCCTTTGTCCCTCTTCCACCCCCAATAGTACCTCTCCCTTTTCCTGTACACCTCTACTCCCTCTTCCCCTCCCTTCTACAGCTCTGTCCCTACTCCCTCCCTCCTTCTCACCCCCTCTGATCCCCTTGCCTTCTGTGCTCGGGTGGCCTTGAACTCCTGACCAGCTAGCCTCTGGCCAGCAGAATGGCCTTGGGCAGGTTGCACTTTACTTCTGAGTCTCTTCATCCTTCCTGCAAAAAGAAGTCAGGCTTGCTGGAGGTTTGAGAGGGCCGGAAAGGTCCCAGTTGTCAGCTGCTGTGCATGGAGCATACTGGATAATCATGGAGTGTGAGCAACAGTCTTTTCTGGTTACTATCTACAGGTAGAACGTGTGTGTTGGGCATGTCCACCTGTGGATACCAGGAATTGGGGTTCTTCCTGGCTCCTTGTAGCTGAGTCTAGTGAGGAGTGTAGGATCTGAAAAAACTAGTCTGGTGTGGCCCAGGTGAACACAGGGTCTGGGGAAGGAAGCATCATTTACTTCTCTGGGCAGCTGGCCAAGTGGGCAGGCCAGGAGGAGGGCTGTGCAGTGTGTCATCCAGCCTTCCTTTGTCCTGGCCCCATGCCCTCTGTGGAGGCACGCTCTCTGCTGCTATGACTGACTCCTACCTAGACTGGCCTCAAGGCTGCTACAGGGGTGCAGAGACTCCAGATGGCTGCTCAGCCTCTGGAGGAGGCTCAGATGTTGGGACCTTCAGGGAGACAGAGCTCCAGTTTCCTTCCTTCAGAGATAGGTAGCCAGGGTGAGCCTTGACTTCGTTAGTCCTTACCTTCTGCTTCAGGGAACTCTGGGCAGTACTGAGGGCAACTGTGTTGAACCAGCTAAGCTGGATGCCTTCCCCACATCTCACTGCTCTCCCCCACCCCCCATAGTCCTGTCGTCCCTCCTGCTAAGTGGTTCTTATCAGAGTAGGCGGTGCTAGGGCAGCACGTGTCTGGTGCATGGTTGAAGCAAGAGGTGGAACCTGAGGGGTGTCCTGGGTGAAGTGAGTGTGGATGGGCTGCGAGGTGTTGAGCAAGCCTGGGCTGATTTGTGCTCAGAAGGAGCCTGATGAGAGGAACCACCTGGTTCCTGTGAGATGCACACACCTTTCCCACACAGCTTGAAGTTTTCCCCAGTGAGGCTGCCAGAGGCTCCTCTAATTCCTCCATCAACCCCCACAGTACCCCTTCCCCACGCTGACGTTAGGATCCTTCCTTGCAGTGGGGTTTTAGTCCCGTTGTGATTGGAAGGGAAGCTGCTGAAGTTCAAGATGTAACTTCATTCTTGTTTTGTTTCTTGTATGAATGTGCCCAGTTGCTGGTCCTTGCAGCTGTGGTTGACAGTGGGCTGTCAGGACCAATGCTATGATGACTGCTCTCTGAATACATGATTCTGGGTTATGGTTGTTGCAGTGTGTCTGCTGCTACCAGTGTTCCCTGGAGGCGACAGGTCACATCCCTTGGGCAGAATGTTCCTGTGTCCATTGCTGAAGTCCTAAACAGTGTGGGTGCCACCAATTCTAGATCTAGGACCAGGATCTTAGCTGCTGAACACTGAACAGCGAGTCTTTGTGACCTGTTGGATTTTAGAGAGTGAGGAGAATCCAGAAACTCTATCCATGCCTGACTCTCCACCTTTGCCCTCTATGTTGCCATTGGTTGGACAATCCTTCCACTCAGGAGCCTGCCCTGCCCTCCCAGACAGAGCAAGGCAGAGGTTATCAGTGAAGTGTCAGAGCATTTCACAGATGTACTTCACCTTGTCAGATTCTCCAGTGGAGAGCCTTCCTGTATGGGAGAAGGGTCTGGTGGGGGTTTGAGTTGAGCTGGAGGTGGCACTGGCCACACAGGTAGGCTGAAGTTCTGGTGTGCAGCTTGGCATTGATGCAGGCTAGACCTGTGTAAGCTGCTACCCTCGGGAGAGGTGGCTGCACAGGCCAGGGCGGAGCTGAAGGTGGGCAGCAGGCTTTCAGTGACTTTGATGGGATTAGAAGCAAGCCCAGCAGGAAGACTGGTTCCAGGCCAGGCCAGGAAGGAGAGCTTGTGAAGCCCTGAACTCCTGGGGTGTCTGCCCATCCCAGGGAGCACTGAGGACTTGTCACCTCAGGGAGAGTGGCACATCCTTTCCCATGAGACCAGCATCCGGAAGTGCAGACAGCTGTGGTGTGATATGTTCAGGGCTCTGCTCCAGGACTCTCCACCCACACGTCCTGTGTTCAGAAGTGGAACAGGGAGAAGCGGCCTGGGCCTGTGGCCCCGTGGGTTTTAGGGACATAAGTGCTTACTAGCTTATTAAGAGCTAAACTCCAATGTGCCCAGAGCACAGGCCTTGGCCTTCATTTCCAAGGAGTGGGTTCACTGTCCCTGTGGGTCGGTCCTTGTAACAAGAACCACAGGAGCAGCCCTTAATGTTATCGTTGGTTTTCAGATGGTAGGCCACCAAGTCCAGTAGATGGCTGGACACAGAGAGGTGGCGTTGACTCTATGCAACATTTGATAATTAGGCACCCACAAGCCACAGGCTCCAAGATGCCATCTTACACCCTGCCTCCAGAGTTCTCCCAGCCTGGCTGTGGCCTTCTGCCTGGAGGGATTCTGGCTGTAACTTTGTTTTGTTTCCTCAAGTCAGATCCTGGCCAGGGAGAGGCCCTGCTTTGTGTCCAGGTGAGGACAGAGTCTCTTGTTTGTCTTTATTTGTCTCTTCTGCATCTGTCCACTGGTTAGCAGATGCAACTCAGCCAGGTCACCTGCCTGCTGGCTTAGTTCTGCGGCTTCCATCCAGATTCCTCAGCCCAGCCCGAGGGCCCTTCCACCTTGGCCACACCTCTGCAGAGCAGGACTGATGTCATGTTGTCCCCTGTTGGGCCTGCTTGTCTTTGCTTGGTTATGTCCCATCTGACTCCTTCCTTTTGATTTCTCCTACAGATCCCACCCTATGCTCCTTCATAGGTATTGGGTGAGAGTTACTCCCACATCTCAGGAGTCTGTCCCATGTCCTAGAGATTCCCAGAGTTGCAGAAACCTGAGCCCACCCCCTTCATTGTACTTACGGCTCTGGGCAAAAGTACAGTCGCCTTAGCATGGTATCGGAAGATAAATGGGACTGTGGGCAGTGACCAGTGTGAGAGGAAGCAGACTGCTCAGTGGAAACTCAGACCAGAGCTGAGGTACTGTGGGGTACTGTGAGAGGGTGTGTTGCACTCTGCCATCGATAGGGTCTCTGTCTGTGCCCTGTAGGTTGGGAGCCCCCATAGGATAGTGAGTTGGTCTGAGCCAGTGTCTGGTTCTGGGTTACAGATGCTACTTGTATAGCTCTTGGCATTTCCAGGGTTCACTCTATCCCTAGCCTCCCTTATTCCTGGGAGACATACAGGACATCTTGGTTTCTCAGTGAAGGACACCAGGCCTTGGCTGGTTAAAACCAGGAACTCTTGCTGGGCTCTCCCTCCCTGTGGCCTATGCTAGACTACAGACCAGCCTTGACTTAGTGTGGAAATCAGTATGAGCTTCCTCGGCTCAAACTTGCAGGACTCTTCACAGGGGAGGGCCGGCCTCCCCCTTGAACTAGGTTGGAGGTTTCTCTAGGCCCACAGGCATACAGAGCAGACTCCATCTGACCTCAGGGCCATGTCCTCTGGGGACAAGAAGGTCTGCGGCTCTTATAGGCTGTTCTGTTTCAGAGTCAGGACTACAGCTCTGTTGGTCTGTCCATGGGTGTGTAGTGTCGTGTTGTGTGTAGTCTGTTGTCTGTGTTGTGCTGTCCCCCTCGCCCCCAGCCTACTTGAGCATGACCTTCAGGAATCCTTTTCTGAAGCCTCTCTCTGTCTGTGTGACTGGATGGCCTGGTAGAGTTCAGGACACCCTGGTTCCCATCTCCTATCTTGCCTCTCAGTGGACCAAGCTTGGCTTTGGCACTACTGCTGCCTACAGGCAGCAAGCCTGGGCAGGTGAGTGTTCCGTGGATACCTGCGGTGTGGGCTGGAGGTGGTGTGCTGGCCCTGTGAGTCACTTGGATCCCGGAGTGGGGGTGGCAGGCTTGGCTGTAGCTGAGAGGCTCAGGCTGACAGGCCAAGGCTTGTCTGTAGCTACTTGACGGAGCCAGGTAGGAGCCTGTTTGAGACGTGGTTGGACAGGGCTGTGTGGTCACAGGAAGTAAGGAGCCTTCTTTGGGGCAGTGTTCATAGTGCCAGACCTTAGTGGCCACTGATGACTGGGCCCAGTTTGCCAAATGGTCTTTAATCTCGAGGCTAGCTAGGTCTTCTAAGAGGAGCAGGGAGGGCTTCTTGGAGGAAGTAAAACCAGAGAGAATGACCATGCAGGATCAAGCAGGCAGGACCAGATAGGCCCTGATGGCTGATGGTCATGTGGCCTTCTGTATGTGGGGCCCATAGGGACATTGACTCTACCCCTCCCTTAGGTAGGTGCTATTCAGAAAGAGGTAAGTCTACCGGGAAGCCAGGGAAAGTGTCTGATGTCAGATGTGGTACTTAGTGGGTGCTCTCAAGGTCCTCCTCTCCTCTCTGCCCTGAGGCCCAGACTAGTTGGCTAACTAGATCTTATGCTAGTCTTTGGTCTCTGTGCTGGGGATCCATCAGTAATGTCAGGTGGAGGAAGAGGGACAGTGACCACATCATCGTGGCTAAATTTAGCCTACAGGAGCTAGATCTGTCTCCAATCCCTCCTACCGCTCTGCCCACTGTGCTCAGCCTGGCTGTCTGTGTAGGACGGAAGTTGAGGTCTGGGTGGGGGTGTTTGCCCTGACTGGGCACAGAGGAGTGAAGCCTGGGGAGGGATTGGATTTGTTGGACTGAAAGGAGGAGAATGAGAGGCAGGGGTGAGCTCAAGTCGGCCCCCATACTTCCCTGGAACAGTGGGTCTGCTTGAGGGGTAAGAGATGGGATCTTTAGGTCACACATTTACGCCCTTGTGAGGGATTTGTTATGTTAGTCAGTGTGCAGTGGCCTACCTGGGTGATGATGGGTGCTCATTTCAGTGCATTTTAGTTCTCTTGGTGTGAACACCACCATGGCTGACTCAAAGAGACCTATGTGATGTTATGTCACCGTGTTAGAAAGAACTGACTGCAGAAGAACTGGTCCTGCTGTTCTGCCTCCTCAGAGTGGCCATAGCGATCTCAGGTCTGTTCCAGCACTACGCTGCTCAGTGTCAGAGGACCTATGACTGGGCTTGGCCCAGGCAGCACCTGACAGATAAGACCCCAACTAAGAGGCCTGGTAGGACTGGGCTCCCTGGCTATGTCATGAGTGTAAGCACTGGTTAGATCTTAGGCCATGTATGATCTACACAGACATGGCTGTGCTCATCATAGAGGTGAGAACACATCTTAGCAGCTATTCCTGTTAGAAACTTCTCCAGCACTTGACACACTCAGGTGGTCTGTAGTAAGGCCCGTGCCTCACAAGAGGACCCTCAGTGAGTGGACGGCGGCGTCTTGTGATTAGTCATCTGCACTAGTCATCTGTATGGTCTCTGCATTCTCAATGAGTTCTGTCATTGCAGAAGACAATGAGTGTGGTTGAGTGGAGTCTGGTTTAGATGTGTTCAGAGCTTAGCAAGGAACCATACTGAGACTGGAAGCAAGTCTGTTAGCTTTGAGAGGTGGCCCTGCAGTTCTGGATTCCACCTCCTATGGGGCCAAGGTTGAGGCCTGGACAAATAGAAAGGCTGACACTGAGCATGTCCATCCATGGCTGCTAAGATGGCAAGAGTCAGCTTTCTGAGGTTTGGTAGGGTACAGGCCTTGTTTACAGACCAGACCCAAGGCAGGTGGATTTGGGGGTCATAACTGTCCACCAGGCACCACCATGGCAGCATGGCTCACCTCTTGTGATAAAGCTTGATCAGGGAAGGATAAGAATCAGACAGGCTGGCTATGGTAGTCCCTCCATTCAGGACTGCCTGGGCTGTTGGCTGTAGGCAAATCTGGGTATAATGCTGTCTGAACCAAATTTACAGGATCTGAAGCCTCCAAAGCAGATAGAAGAAGTGGTCTTGGCTAGCATACAGAAGGGCAGTAGTCTGGGATCTGTCTGTCTAGATGCTGTGTCATTATGAAAAGAACACAAAACCCAAGTCAAATTAAAGCATGAAAATATGCTGTGTTTTCTCTGAGCCAGGATCCCAGGAACCGTCTATTGCAAAGTGCAAACCTTGGGGATGTCTCTCATGGTCTCCCACCTCATCCTGAGTTGGTGTGCATGGGGCTCCTGATCTAGGTAGCTGGGTCTGGGAACAGAGGAAATCTTAGTGGTTAGCTGGAGATGTCGGGGGATGGGAAGGGCAGGACTGCTGCTGGCCATCAGACCAGGAAGAAGAGAACTCTCCTGGGGTTCTCATATGCTCAGGTCTGGCCAGATCTCACCTTCTGTCCCTGGCTAGCCCCTCCTCCAGCCCCAGATCCCATCAGAAGAGTTTCAGATGGGTGTGTGTAGCTCAGTGTGCCATGAATGGTTTCTGGCACCCCTCCAGCTTTGATCACTTCTTGGTAGTCTCCCTGTTCCAGTGATGCTGTGGTGGGGACAGGGTATATGCTGGCAACAAGTGCTTGCTACTTAGATCTGCCCCTGACAGCCGGAGAAGCCCAGTGTGACAGAGCCTATTGAGTCTTAGACTTGTATTAGGGGTTGGGTGGAAGACCGTATGCTGTGTCCCCATGCTCAGCCCCCATCACTGGGCCTGGGTTTGGCCCTTGACTGGAAGGCCACAGAGGGAGCCGTGTACCCTGAAGAATGAGCCCTTGTATAGATAGAAGGGAATGGGGGTACAAAAGCCCCTTTCCTGCCATGTTCTTGAAGCACCCTCATGGTACTTCCATAGACACGGCCTTCAGGTTTAGTCTTCCCTGCTGTTGGCCATGCTGCTTCTCACACTAGTTCCCTGCACTGCCATTTCCAGGCTTCCAGGCCTAGCCTTGTGTCTGCTCTGAAGGACTTTCCTAGGACTTGACTGCCTGGCTTGCTGTTGAGTATGCTGCTTGCTGTGTGAGGGTATAGGCAAGGAGGTCTCCCCAGAGGTCTCCCCAAGGCCCAGGCCAGGATGACGATAGGCACACTGTCAGATCATGAAGCATACTTGAGTGCCAGCTGGCACTGGGCTCTGTTGTCCCACTAGCATGCAGATGGGGAGCAGGCCCAGCCAGGTAACCTGATCTGCTTCTAGTCAGGTATCCGGCTGGAGGTGGCAGTACATTTGAACTCGGGTCAGTGCGTCTGGGCCCTGATCAGGTGGGGTTCTGTTTGTACCAAGCACTGTCTGTTTTAGTTTGAGGAAACAAGGCTGGTTCCCAGTCTTCTTCCAAGAAGCCCTTGGTTTCGGCCATTGGGAGCTGCCTGTGGTCACAGGTGTCTGGCTGAGGGTGGAGGGCCGGGCGGGTCCTGGGAAAGGGGAACTGGGCTATAGGGCCAGTGCCAACGACACTTGTTCCTGAGAGCTCAGCTGCCTCCAGAGGCTCACCCGGCTTGCTGCCTTTCCCTCCTAGGCTCCTGCTCACTGACCAAGCTGTATCGCCTGAGGCTGTGGGACCCCGAGCTGGCAGGCTGGGGACTGATGGGGTCCCCGCCATGGTGGGACCTCTCACCTGCCCTCACCATGAGGCTGCGCCTTCTTGCCTCTCTCTCAGGAGGGGGCCTGGCCTGGCGGGCAGGGGACCACAGGTGGCTGGCAGGTGAGGGTAGGGGTCGGTGTGGTATAGGGGATTGTGCTGCAGGGTGTGGGAGTTTGGGGTCGGGGAGAGGGCCTGGGGACTACAGGGGAAGAGAGTTCAGGGGTCAGTCTGGGTACAGACCTTTTTATGGCATGTACCTGCAGCCTATCTTGGCTGGGCCAATCCAGCCTGCACAGCTCAGCCTGTAGTGAACAAACAGGCCTGCCCCAAGAGTACCCACATATCTGGGCCTCACCTGGGTATCAGGGCCAGGAAGGTTTTAGGAAAAAAGGTCCATCCAGGCTTTAGGTTGTTGGGGGATTGCTTTTTATCTTAGGGCTCCAGGCAGGACCTCTCTCTCCTGGGTCTGGCTTCGTCTCATTCTTACAGGTGCAGACACTAAGGACAGCTGAGCCTTGGGGTTTGTCTAGCTGGAGGGATGTGGAGGATGAGGCGTCTCTTGCCAAGCCTGGCATTGATACACCTCTGAGGGGCCACTGGAGCTCTGGCCTGCCTGATGCTGTGAGACATGGCTGGCCTGGCTACCTGTGGCCACTTGAGTTGGTGGAAATGGGAGCCTTTTGATGCTCTGAGGGCAGAGGGGCTGCCCTAAGTCTCTGTAGCTACTGTCTTGGTGGCAGGTTGACTGGCTTTGGCTCTTTCCTCTTTCTATTAGCAATGACATCCTTTGTGTAGTGTGCCATGGGCCATACTTTGTGTTCACATGTCTTTATAGATATCTTGAGGACACACTCTTCTGCCCACATTTGAGGGGAAACTGAGGCTCAGAGAGGGGAAGTTAATTTTCCAGAGCCACTGGGAGGCTCAGATGTGGGCCCCGGTGTTCACACTGGACCATGTTGTCTTTCTGGGCCTTTGCAGAATCTCCTTTGTGCTTTGCAATGTGTAGTTGAGACAGCTAAGCAACATGCTGTGCTACATGCAGAGATGAGCCCAGAGCCCTTGGATTCCTCTGTCAAGTGCCCTGGCCTGCTGGACATTTGAGTTTTAGTCTTTTTCTCACTTCCTGCTGCCCTTTTAAAAAAGACTTCTTTGAATTTTATGTGTATGAGTGTTTTTGCCTGAATGTATATAACTATACCATGCGCACGCCCAGTGCCTGCAGGAGCCAGAGGAGGCCAGTAGTTCCTCTGGAACTGGATTTGTAGATGGTTATGTCACCATAATGGGTGCTGGGAACCAAATCTGGGTTATTATGAGCATGCAGGTACCCACAGAGGCCAGAAGAAGGCATGGGATCCCCTAAAGCTAAAGTGACAGGCATATGTGAGGCACCTGATGTGAGTGCTGGGAACCGAACCCTGGTCCTCTATAGAGCAGTAAGCATGTTAACTGCTGAGCTGTCTCAGCCCTTGTGTGTCTTTCTGGCTTGTTCTTACCTCTTCCCAGTTGTTTTCTAGGAAGGAGATCAATGTGGCACATTGACATGGTATATGCAGGGAAGTCCATAGGCTCTGAGCCCAGGTATCTTAATTAGGCCTAGTATGTGCAGTCACTCAGAGTCTGGCATTTCTGATTCATTTGCATTGTTCTCCTGCTTTTGGGTAGGTGAGAGGATCCAGCGTCTCACCTCTGACATAGTAAGAGTATACCTTATTGTCTTTTGTCACATTCACCAGATGATGCTGAGGGCTTCCTAGGGGTGAGTGGGCTGTAATCTTCTCAGACAGAGTAGAGCTCCAGACCATTTGGGTTTGGGGGATGAATGGGCTTGAAGCCTTAGAAGGCAGTTTCCAGGACCCCTTTCCTTCCTGTCAGGTGCCAAAGTGGAATTCCCTATTCTGCCCAAGGTAGGGCCTGGTGGTGCCTCCTGCCTGGCCTTCTGACAAACTAGGTTTTCCTTATTGAGCTTAGCCCCCAGAGACACTTGCTCATCCATTTGTCTTGGCATGGCCCCATCCTTGATGCCAGTACCCTGGCTGGCTCTATTAAGGATGGTCCAGCCTGTTCCCCCCCTTTCCCTCTGGATACCCTCATTGCATGGTATCCATGATTCACCATGGAAATGCCATTGGCCTCAGTCAGCATAAGGGTTGCTTGGGGAGCACACGAGGAAGGAGGTTAGACAGGGCCTTCAGAGAAGATGAGGCAGGCTCAGGCCCCCTTTCTCAGAGGGGCCAAGGCTTTAGTGTTAGGGGTTTGTGGAGCACCAAGGGTGGCTCTGGTGGCAGCAGAGTAGATTGTTACCTTCTGCCTAGTAACCAGTGGAGGGAAAGGCAGTGGAGAAGGTGTGCTTAGCCTGGCTATGGCTGGATCTGTTTGCCCATTGCTGCCTCTCACCTGTATAGAGGGTTAGAAAGCTAATCTAAGTGCCATCTGGATGGAGGTGTTGGTCCCCAGAGTCTGCTGAGAGGCTGCCTTACAGCTTGTCATTTATTCTCTCCCCTGTCCCTGAGGCCCTTCTCTGCTGGTAGCTGACTACACACCCCTCTCAGGTTCTGGGGCAGCAGCACACATTGCTGCCTGTCTCCTGTCCATCCCGTGCTGCTGCAGCCCTGAGTTGCAGTGGGCAAGGTTGGAGTGGGAGGCTGGGAAGGTCTCTTTTCTCAGCTTTAGGGACATTGCGAGTAATGACCAGGTGGAAGATCCTGTCCCCATACTTGCTATTGTCATCTAGGCAGCAATATCTCCATTGGAGGCTGAGGAGAAAACCTAGAGAGCCTGGCCATACAGCCTGTGTGCAGACATCCACTGGGGTGACATTCTTGATGGGAGTTCAGCCTTATGGGTATTATAGGCCCTAGCTGAGCCAGACATGAGGTTCTCAGAGGCTAGGAGGTTTCTGGGGCTTAGCCTGGGGCCTCAGGCTGTGAGTGGCATATACCTGTTCACATACCTCACATGCAGACAGCCCTGTTATCCTGTGATGGACATTTGTAAGCTGTTGGTTTCCATGGTCTGCAGTGCAGACTCTATCCATGTGGAGTTAGGGACAGTGAGGGTACCTGGGCTGTGGAAGTCCCATTCCCATGCTCACAGATGAAGCCCTGTCCCACTGGCAAGAGAGACTCTGGCAGCCAGGCCCTGTATTTGTTGGGTACTTGCATTGTATGCTCTGGCCAATCACGAGGGCATGGGCAAGCCCCTGTTAAGGGGAAGACAAATGTCCTGGCCTGGTGTGAGGAGTCACAAGGGCATGGGTGAGCCCCTGCTGAGGGGAGGGTGCACATGCTGGGTCTGGGGCTTCTGCAGAGGCTGTGGGGGTTGGGCAGAGCTTGATTTCCAACCCTGGTGCCCAACAGATGTTCCACCTTCCAGGCTCAGCCCTGGTTCTGTCTATCATGTGGCTCTGAACGCTATCTACTACACCACATCATGTGTGGAAAATATCGATGCTCAGCAGGTGTAGGAGGATTTGGGGATGTCCCCACAGGGGCACTCTCTGCCTGAGAGTATCCCTCTGTCCTGACTGTTCCAGGAGTCCCCAGCGTTCATGCCCCATGAAGCCACTTCACTTCATGGTAGGTAGGTGAGACCTGGGTGGGTATGGCCCAGATTCCCTCCAAGTGGGATTTAAAACCAGTCAGGAAGGCAAATGAAGATGAGGTCTGTGAGGGAGGACAGGAAGCTCAGCCGGGGTTCCGTGGGTTCCACGACAGAGTTGTGGGCAGGTGGGTGGTGGGACCTCTGAGCCACCAGGAGCTACATGGCTCAAATTGAAACAATCATTTCTCTTCCTGTTAAATAGAAACTGCATTCGAGAGTCTGTAGCCTCAGGGCCCCCTCACCCCACCGCCATTGGGGTTTTTCTTGAAGTCCCCCCTCCTCCTCTCCCGCCTACTTACTCTCCTCCAAACTCTGGGCAGGCGCCGTAGATTGTTGGGGACAGGCAGAAAGTTCAAGGGGACAGTCTGGAAGGGAGGCTTCAAATGCCTGGCCTTAGGTAAGCATCCTTCCAGGCTCCCAGGGTGGAATGTTGTCAGCCCTATTCCCAAGCCTGGGACGTCATGACTGGAATTTTCAGGGCCCAAGCTTAGGGTAGTTTCTGTAGGGCTGAGCAGTGGTAGAGACAGGGTTGTCAGCAAACTAAGCATAGGCTGCCTGGCCGCTCCTCTGGGCTCAGGAAGTCCCTGTTCTCCCGGAGTTGAGGCCTTGCTGCAGGTCCTGTGGTGTTTCTGCTGGCCCACATGGTACCATGCCAGCTTAGAGAGGACACAGGATGGGTATCCGAGTTGTAGCGACTGTCGCCAAACGTGTCTAATCACTCTGCAGTCTGTTTCTGAGGTGTTGACAGTCACCTGTCCTGTGTGAGTGTGAAGTGATTCCTGTTATCACTGTCTCGCCTGGTACAGAGTGTGGAGGGTATCACACAGCTGTTCCTCAGTGGCCCTGTCCCTCTAGTAATGTTCCTCTGAGTGGGTGTGACTACCCCTGCCCCTGGCAGCACCTCTCAGGCTATGGGGCAGGAGGCTAGAATAGACTGCCTGCTGTGCCCAGGGAACGGCTGGCCATGCGTGGGCCTCTTGTTTGGGGTTGGAAGCCAATTCACAGGACTTTCTAGAGTCCTGGAGTTGAGTGGTACCTATTCCTCTTGCTCTCCTGACTTTGAGCAATGGCTGGGGCAACGAGGCCACCAACTGTTGCCTGTAGCCATCCCTGCAGTAGAGGAAGAAGGTGCTTTTCAGAACAGTTAGATGCTTCAGGGCTATCTGAGAGGATCCAAGTTCCAGTCTGAGGCTGTGAGCAGCTGGGAGACTTCTCTCTGCTGCCCCCTAGTTGTATTCAAGCAAAGGAAAAGTGCCATACAGCCAGAGGCAATCCAGCTGGAATCACCCAGCTCCTGGCCAGAGTGCCCTCTATATAGATATAGATATATCCATGGATGGCATACAGGCGCATCTCAAAGCATAAAGAGTTTGGGAATGGAGATGGCCTGGTGGTTTGGGCAGGACTGCCCTGGGTCATGAGCACCTCAGCAATTAGATGTCCCAGACGGTGACCACCATGGTTGGCTCAGAGAGTAATGATACTGTTAAGTATCAGAGGTGAGGTGGGAGGCCTTGTGTAACAGCCTGGGTGGACTGTAAGCTTCAGGAAGGGTTGGCATGGTGGGTAGCCACCTGTCAGCACGTTGGCCTTCACACCTGAATATGCTGAATATGCTCAACTCTTACCTGAATGCTACCTGGCACGGACACAGGCTGGGCATGGGGCCTCCTCCGTACCTCCCGTTTCTCTTACTGTGGTTTGATTCTAGCCACACTGTCACCACCAGGCCCAACCATAGTACCATTCAGGAGCTGCTAGATGAGGTGCTGTTTCCTGTTCCTCCTGCTGCCCCTCCCTGGACAGCCCCAGACTCACTGAGTATGATCAAGAGAGCCCAAAGTACCGTCTCCTTGCCACCCTCAGAGCTCATCAGCCTCTCTGGACTCCAGCCTCCATCTGCACAGTGGAGTAGAGCAGGGCGTTCTTCAGGTGACGGCGGTGACGGTGCTGATGCCGATGTGATAGAGAGCATGATGGTGGGGTAGTGATGATAGTGGTGGTGGTAATGCTGATGCTGATGATGGTGGTGGTGATGATGGTGATGACCATGTTGGTGATGTTAAAGATGATGGTGATGATGGATTATGCTGATTGCAGTATTGATGTGGATGGTGATAGTGTTGATTATATTAATGGTGGGGATGGTAATTTTGATGATGGTTATGATCCCGAGGTGGCAATCATTGGTGCTTCTTGAGGCCCTCACAGACATCCTCCTATTGTGAGATTTATAGTGGATATTGTTCCCATGCTTACACCCTTACTGATCCCATCTCTGTGGTACCATTGGGAGTTAAGAGTTTGGCCAGGACTGTGTGTTTGAGGTTCAGAGAAGGTCAAGGGATGGTCCTTATAGAGACTCTTGCTGGGTCCCCTGCAGATCTGGCTTGTAGACCCTTTGTCCTTGCATCTGTTCCCGATGACAGGCTACACAGCCAGTCCTCTGCACTTGCTATCACCCTCCCTCAGTGATCAGAGGCCTTGAATGGTACCCCTGAGCCCTCTCCTTCATCTCAGACCTCCTCACTACCCTGTGTCTCCTAGGCTTCCACTCTGAGCTCGTTCACTGGGGAGACTGCAGCCTCCACCATCAAGGCCTCCTGGTTTAGGAGGGTGGGAAGTGAGATCAAGGAGGATAGCTCAGTGGGTGACAGCTCCTAAGACAGGGTGCCTTTATGGCTACTGACCATAAAGGTGGATTTGACATTCAGAGTCTCTGAGCCCCCTGGGTCAGATGAACTCTGGGGTTGAAGTGGAGCTCGTAGGAGCAGTGTAGCCAACACTACAGACTGGTTCATCTCTGTGGACCTTACTGTAAGGCCTGCATGTGTCAGGCTGTCAGGGAATCGTCCGTCTCTTTCTGAGATCAGCCTCCTGTGCTGACCCCCCCCCCCCACAACACTTCATTCTTACCTCTTTGCTAGTGGCCTAGAGCTTAGTTGCAGGGCAAATGTTGATCTCTTGGGATGATCATGGCTGACCCTCCCACTGGGCCTCTGTGGCATCTCTGCCATGGTAAAGGTTGGTTGGATGGGTCAGGGCCAGGAAGTTAGCTTTGGACTGTCAACCTTTTCCGTGGGGCATGCAGGGATAAAGCCCAGATGGGTGTCTCTGGATTGCCATCATAAGTTCACTTCCTGTGGTTACCCATGGGTGGTGGGGTGAAGGAAATCCACTTCTGTTCACTGTGCCTTTGTCTTCCTCTCCTGCTTCTCTCAAGGGTTTGTGGGCTGGGCCATCACAGGCTCAGAGATAGGGTCTCTGAATTCTGCATTCTGGCCCCTGTGTGCTGACAGACTTTCTGGGTCTGGGTCTATGAGATTACTTACTGGCTCATTTCTAACCAATTCAGTTCTCTCTGCTTGAGAGTCCCCTGTGGTTGGCTGCCTGTACTAATTGGGTTAGAATCAGTCTTACTTTCTCTGACTACCCAGGAGGGTCTAGCTGGCCTTGAGGCTTCCTGATAGGAGGCTGAGATATTGGGTGGGGCTTTTGAGGGAAGGGTGTGGTAATCCCAGAAGGGCTCCTAGAGTGGTAAGTTGATACTCAAAGAAGAGACAGCTCACAGCTGGAGGTGACCACTGGGGAGTCCCTTCTCAGAGAGTAGAAGTCAGGCTTGTAGTAGGGTTGGGTACACAGGGCTACTGGGGACTGTTCTCTGGGCTGGCACAAACACCCCAGCCCATTTTACAGAGAAGGAAACTGAGACTCAGCAATATTGAGGGGTCCCTGTGGCCTGTCTTCCTCTTCCCTCCTGCTCTGACCACCCTTGGCCTCCTTCAAACCCTGGCACCATGTTCCCTCCAGCCACGTTCCCATTGCTGCCCTCCAGGGCCACCACTTCTCCCTCCCAGGGCTTCAGGGGAAGCAGTACTTCCGGAAGGTGGAGGCTGGAGTTGGGCAGCCCAGGAAGCTCTGAGGACCCATGAGCTACCCACTGCACAGTTTCAGTTCCGGGGGGTGTCCCCAGGCAAGGATCACCATGACAGCCAGCCTGGTGCTGTTCACTATGTGGGCTTTGGTTGCATGCTAGGTACCCTCCTCAGGCCCCTCCTTGGTGGCCCTAGGTTATCCACCTCCCATGTGCTCTCCTTCCTGCCAGGCTCTAGATGGAACAGCTACATGGCCCACTTCTGGTCACCCAGACACACAGACACACAGCCTGCTTAGATCCTGCTGTGCAGAAGGGCTGTGCATGATTAAGCTCCCCTCTCCTGGAGCTGGGGTTCCCCCTACCTTGGAGGGGCTGTGAGGCTCTCCTACTCCAGCTGCAGTGGGCTGCCATTTCCTGCACCCTTCCTGCCAGGCAGAGGCTGGAAGGGGGTTGGTGGGGTTCCCTGGGCCTCCTGCTGTGGGTCCTGCTGCTGGCAAGCATTCTACAGACACTGTATGACATAGGAACTGGTGGGGGTGGTGCTCCTTATTTGCATATGACCTCACTGGTGCCTGGCATCTTGGAGTTTTATTAGTGTCACCCACCCTCTGAGGTCTAGGGAACAGCCCTGGGTGCTGGGCTGGGGACAGTCCATCTCTGCTCTGTGCTGGCTTGCTATTTAAATCTCTAAGCATTCACAGTGTGGTCAGTTTTGTACCAAGGGAGTACTCTCTGTCCCCTCCTCCGTGCACCCTTCCTAGACTGCAGTGCCAACTGCCCATGGTGTGTGTAGGATGATGGACATCTTTGTTATGAGGATGGACTTTCTATTCTTTGTCCTTGAGACACATGTAAGCCCCTTGGCTAAACTCCTTCCCCAGGGTTCCTGGCTATGCTGGTGGTAGTCCTGCAGAGGTATCTCAGATTTAAGGTTAGGTATGGGATCCTTGTGCCTCATAGTCTGAGGTTTGGGGGTTATGTAATTCAGCTGCCTCCTAGTCATGTTCCTGAGGCTTTTCTGCCACTTCTTGGGTAGGGAGTATGTGTGTCCTGTGATTCCCAGGTCTGAAGCTGGCACTTTGCAGCCCTAGGCCCCATCCTACAAGCCCTGATGCTAGAGGGGTATGCAGGTTTTCCTTAAGCAGTGGAGACACCCTTGCAAGTCCAAAGTGAGGCTGTCAACACTGTCCCTTATGGGGACCATGGCTTATCAGGGTGGTGACAGCTAAGTGTCAGCAAAGCAGAGCATGCACATAGCACACGTACACATACACACATACATGGCATACGTGCACATGGCTTGCAGGCATACAAGATGAGCCAGGAGGCTTTCCTTGCAAGGATGTAAAGGCATTTCTTGCTCATTCTCTTCCTGATTAGAAAGTTTCTCCCTCCAAAAGATTCCAGAAAACACACCCAGTCCATTGTCACCCAGGCTCTGGGAAGGTGTCTACAGTGGACATTCTTTGTAAACAGGAAAGCCTGGGGTGGAGGCCTGGGGCTGTGGGGACCTGCCAAGGTAGGCATTGCTCTGGTGGCAGCCCCTCCACACCGGAGCCCCAGGGACTTACAGTCTGCTTGGAACAACTGTAGGACGTTTGGCTGCCTACCACCAGGCTGCAGGCAGGGTGGAGGGCCGGGGGAGGGGTGCCTAGGGGAACCTTCACACAGGGACAGCTACATTCCCAGACTGGAGGCTTGGCTCTTGCTCCCGCTGTCTCCCTTTCTTCCTGAAGTCTCTGCCTGTGCCACCTTGGCCTCTTTTCTCCTCCATTGGTTTGGCTCTCCTCCTTAGCAGTTTCCAACTGGAGCCAGGTATGGGTGGTGCCTTGAAGGGCCAGAGGAGTTTTGGGGTACAGCCGATAGATAGCTGGCAGCCTTACAGTCTGCATCCCTCCCTCCCTCTGTCATTCTCTCCTGCTTCTCCCATAGTGAAGCCCAGAGCCAGAGGAGCAGCTCTGGCTTGTGGCTTTTTACACAGACCCAGTTGTGGCCTGAACATCCCACCCCAGGTGTTCCCTGTGGCTGCAAGGATTCCTCCTTGGCTCCTTGGGCAGAAACACTCTCATGCAGTGAACATGGCCAGTTTCCCCTGGTGTTTGGGGACAGCTAGCTAATGACAGCCACCCTTAATGTGACAAGCTGCCCTAGACCCTGTGTCACTTCTGATGTCCAAGTTGTCCCATGAACAGGAGGTGCAAAGAGCCCGAGGAATCTGAGGGATTTCTCTTCTGGTTATGCCTCATCTTGTTCTCAAAGACCAGAAGAGTTGACCCTCTCTGGGCCCAGCCCAGCCCCTTCTTGGTACCCATAGCATTACCCTGCTTTCTTCTGGAACGCCTGCAGAAGGTGCTCAAGGTCAGGAAAATGTGCCTCAGCCGGGCTACAGAATGCAGTGAAGGCTTAGAATGGTGCTACGCAGCCTCTCACAGTGGCACACCTCAAATGACAGGACAGCGTGGGATGGGAAGGGCCGGACACAGGAGGCATGGCTGTGATGGGTCAACCCAGTGGCCTCCAAGTATCTCAGTGGTGTGGAATCTGTTGTGGTTGCCTTGTCTAGGGGCAGCTGCAGATGTAGTAAGTTTG
This sequence comes from Mastomys natalensis, assembly GCA_021653895.1. Taxonomy (NCBI): domain Eukaryota; kingdom Metazoa; phylum Chordata; class Mammalia; order Rodentia; family Muridae; genus Mastomys; species Mastomys natalensis. The sequence goes on along the minus strand of JAJTUV010000252.1, from coordinate 561,293 downwards.
CCTTTAGGCCGTTCTTATCCAGAACCTTCGCAGATCCTTCCTCTGTCATAGGTAGGAGGTGGAGACTTTTCTGACAGGGTCACAAGAATTCAGTTGACGTCAAAGGCACAAAGACATTCCGGGCTCATATAAGCAATTGGACTTTGTATTTGTTCCTCTTAGACACAGCCTCCATTCCCTGGGGAGGAGGGAGAACGGTCTCCTCAGATCCATATGATGTTTAATGGCCTATAGAGCTGGTTTGTAGTTGACGTCTTGGCCAGTGGGTGCTCATCACCGCTTGGTTCTGGTATTAAATTCTTTTTTCTTATGTATTGGGTGTTTTACCTGCAGGTAAGTATACTCTGTGCATAGAGCCCCTATGGAGGCCAGAAGAAGGTATGAGACGCTCTGGAATTGGAGTTACAGACAGTTGTGAGCCAGCATGTGGGTGCTGGGAACCAAACCCTGATCCTGTGGAAGGCCAGGCAGTGTTCTCTAACCACAGAGCCATCTCTCCTGTCCTTTGTTTTTGAGACAGGGTTGCTCTTTGTAAATCAGGATGGTTTTGAACTGACAGAGATCCTCCTGCCTCTGCCTCTCTAGTTCTGGATTAAAGGCAAATACCATACCACCCAGCTAGTTCTGAATTTCTTAAATTGGCTTTTTTTTTTTTTTTAAAGTTCAACAAGCTGGTTTATTCCTAGTTTTGTGAATGGCAAGGGTTTCTGGCAGGTGAAGTAAGGCTCATTTGCTGATAGAATTGATCCCTTCTGCCAGTCAGGGCAGTCATAGAAGCCAAATTGGCCTCACCATAGTGGACCTGGTCACAGTGGGTCCTCTTTACTGCATTCTCCTCCTGAGCGGAAGTGGGGAGAAGTTATAGGAGTCTTGAGGATGGGAATTAGATTTCTCTTGAAGGGCTGGTCCTGGTGAGGACCTCTGTACCATTACTGGCTTGGAATTGGCACAGGTGAAGCTACTGGATCACCCTGTACTGTGCTGGCCACCAGGGTCAGAATGGGATTATGAGCTTTGGCCAGAGTCAGGTCTGCTCTGAGGCATAGCCACAGTGCCAATGTGGTCTTAAGGCTGGTGTGGTGTCCTCCAGCATCTGCTCTGGGCTTCGCCCTGCTCTGCTCACCCCTTGCTCCGCTCACATGCCAGGATGAGTTAGGCTCAGAGTTGCGAGATCTTCCCAGGGTGCCCCCACCAAGGGTGGGTCAGTCACTCATTTCATGTGCCTGGAGTTTTTCTCCACTTACCAGGAGCAAGCACCATGCCAGGTAGCAGGAAAGGCCAAGACTGAGAGAAGAAAAGGGGGAGGGAAAGGGAAGGGGGTTTCTGGGAGCACCAGCTTTGGAGGAACCTGTAACTCCCATCATGGCGTGTGTCTCTGCCCTGTGCAGGCTCCTCCCTGTCTTCTCCATGGCCTGCCAGGCCCGTGGGCAGTAGATGGGACACCTGGGGATCTCCCCAGTCTCTGGAGTTGGGGAGTCTTGATTGAGATTCTTCACGTGTTTGAAACCCTACATGAAAGATTGGCGTGTGGGAGGAGGTCCCAGTCCCAGCCCTGCTTGCTCGGTGGGTTGCCGGTCTCCTGCTTGGCACACTCCCAGCCCCTCCACAGGGCCACCTGGAAGCTCCTCACCCACATGGGAAGTGCCAGTACCTTCCTTTCCGCTGGTCCCTTCCTTCTTCCAGGCCCCACAGAATCAAATGGGCTCCAGTGCATGGAGTGAGAGGAGCCAAGGGCCTACAGTCTGGATTGCTCTTCCGTGGTACCCAGAAGTCCAGGTCATGTGGTCCAGAGGGAAGGGTAACAGACATTAGAGCCTTTAGCTTGCTGTGCTTGCCCTAACCCCAGAGAGTCTAAGATGATACCAGTGGCACCTCCTGGGGCCCTCAAAGATGGTCTGGCTTTTAGAGTGTGGCAGAGGAGTCCTGGCACCCTAAGTTTCCCTGTGCCTTGATGAGTAGGGGAGTGGGCAATTCCCAGGTCATAGAGGATGCTCTGACCTTCCTTCCTGCCAATTCTTGTCTTGCAGACTTCTCTACCCAGGTGAACTCTTCATCCCTCAACTCTCCAACGGGTCGAGGCTCCATGGCTGCCCCCTCGCTGCACCCCTCCCTGGGTCCAGGAATCGGCTCTCCACTGGGCTCCCCTGGGCAGCTGCACTCGCCTATCAGCAGCCTGAGCTCTCCCATCAATGGCATGGGTCCACCCTTCTCTGTCATCAGCTCCCCTATGGGCCCGCACTCCATGTCGGTACCCACCACACCCACGTTGGGCTTCGGGACTGGTAGCCCCCAGGTGAGTGCCGAGCTGAACTTTGGGGACATAGGACAGAAAGTGGGAACTTCGCCTGTAGGCTGTGAACCAATGGGTCAGAACTGAAATTTCTACTTTTTCTTCATGAGAGTGGGCTACAGAGCAAAAGCTAGCCTCAGAGAGTCATGCTGGTAGTGGTAGGGCTGAGCCTCACTCTGGCTGACCCACACTGCCTTCTATAGCTCTGTTAGTTGGAATGTCTTGACTCAGCCTGGAGCCTGTCCCCATGACTGTGGAACTCTGGGGTACCTGCTTCCTTAGGCCTGGGACCGTCTTCCAGGACTCATAGGTTCCTCTTCCCAGGACACTGGACTCAGTATCCCCAGGCCTTCAGGGGGTGCCCATCTGTGGGGTCTGCAGAGGCCCCTAGTGGCAGCCTATGCATGGACTCTGGCTTTCTGTGGCTCTGTGGATGGTGGCTATCCTGCAAGGTGTGACTTCCTTTTCTGTAGGTCTGGTAGGGTCCTCATCCTGCTGTAGGCACTCGAGGAGTCTTGCTCAGCCTCTTCCTCCCAAGGCCCACCTGTTGGACACCTTATAGCTCCTCACCCTGCTTCTGTTTTCTTGAGGGTCTTGGTGCATTTCTAACGGGATTTTTGTCCTTAGTGTACATGAAGCTCTGCACCTGGAGAGCCAGCTCCTTGGGGTTTCTTTTACCCTTTCTGAAACAGGTCAGGGGTCCTCTTTCTGCTCTGAGCTTCTCAGGTTGGGTTCTGTTTCCCTCCTTCCACCAATAGCTTTGGTGGCACATCTGGGACCGTCCTCACTAGAACCAAAGAGTCAACAAGCACCTATGTGTCCCTTAGATTTCCAAAGTCTTGTGCCCTGAGCCCTGGGCACTCCTGTGCCCCCTTCCTGGTGCTGGGGTGTGCAGACCACTCATACCTCACCAGGTAGCCTGCTGAGACTGCTCTGAGCCTCTTGAGCTTCTCCTCCAGACAATCTGGCTGGGTTTTCTAGGTCGATTCCATCTAAGTCCCTTTGCCCTAGTTTGTATGTGTGTGCGTGTGTGTACATACATGCTAGCACAAAGCACCTGAACACATAGAAGAGCTAGGGTTCTGTTTATGAGCAGTCTGTTACACTGTCCCCCACCCCCCACCCTGCTTTTCAGAAGCAGACAGAAGGCCTGAGGTGCTGCTGGCATGACCACCTCCCCTGGCTTGGCCATGTTTTTTTATCATAGCTTCTCTATACCCTTGCTAGCTCTGGAAGCTTATGAGTATGGAGGGTAGATGAAGACTGATCTCCGCAGTTCCCTGGCTTCAGTGTTGGCCTTTTCTTGGCTCTCAGCTCCGTGAGGCCACAGACACCCAGTGCCCAAGCCATTCGTGTCTCATTTGTTTTGGGGACTCTACTAGGACAGGGCTCAGGGGGATGTTTTCCACTACTTCCCAAAGCTGACTGTCTGACCGTGCTGGCTTCCCTGGGTGTTTTACAACTGGGAAGCACTTCTGACTGCCCCAGTGTGGAGGGAGCGAGGCCTCTGATCCTCCTGATGTACCGGGAGGATCTTGAACTGTGGGGGCTACGGTGACTTTGTAAGCAGGGTGTTTCATGATGCCTGTAGCCAGCCAGATGGGGAATGAAGCTGTGCAGAGCATGCAGAGCCTGAGAGGTCTGCTCTGGATATCTCATCCGAGTGGAGCTAGTTGAGGGCTAGCCTGGGCTTGGGAGGACAGAATGAGGTAGGAGTGGAAGAAGGAAGCCTGAGAGGTAGGTGGGGACCCAGGTGCAGTAGTGATGAGGCAGAACTGAAATAAATGCCAAGGATATGAAAGGGGAAATGGGCTGGCCCCCACCCAGGGAGGCTTCGGGCTCCAGCAGAGGGCTGCCCAGTCCTGGGTCTCTTGAAAGATGGAGCACAAGTCCCAGTAGGATGGGGCTGTGGTTCATGGGGATATTGAGGAAGGGGAGAATAGAAACTGTCCTGGTCCATCAGCTCAGATCTGGGAAGGGCAAAAAAGTATCCTTCAAGCCATGGGATTCCAGGATTACCCACTAGTGGAACTCCAAGGAACCTCGTGTGTGCCTGTGTGTGTGTGTGTGTGTGTGTGTGTGTGCGCGCGCGTGCGCGCGCGCGAGAGGGGGGATTCGGGCAGGGAGAGGCAAGGGGTGTGCCGAGGCCAAGATGGGCCACCTACGGCTTGATGTCTGGGGTGTCTCAACCTTTGCTCTGCCCTGACATCAGGGTTTCACTGGGCCCCTGAGCTGTTTATTCTGCCCAGAGCTAAGACCTCCAGAAACTTGCAGGGTTAGGCTTCCCATACGGCCAGTGGAGTGGAGGGATGTGCAGTCTTGCCAGCAAAAGCTGGCTGTCTCCCTGCAGCCCCAGGATTCCCACGTAGGGCCTTCAACCAGTGAACACATGGACTGCTGTCTTCTAAAGTGAGATGTCCTGCCTGCCACCAAGGCCTTCCACATCCTGACAATTGGCTCTGACACACTCAGGGTTCTCTGTGTGGGCCTGCAGGCTTCCCAGCAACCCACCTAAAGCTAGCCAGCTGAGGCATCCTTGCCGAACCTTACTGTCTGCCCACAGTGCTGGCCAGCCGGGGCTGCACGATCATTCTGCATGCCAGGCCCCTAATAGAAAGCTTCTGGTGCCTCTGCTCTTTTCCTGTCCTGTGAGAAACGGGTGGGGTATAGGGCAGGAGGCTCTGAGGAAGGAGGCGAGGTTCCCCTTGCAGGGGTAGCAGGGGCTATACAAGGCCAGTGCAGACCGTACAGCTGGCTTTCTTTCTGCCTTTGTCAGGGGTTTTTAGAAGTGGGGGTGGTGGTGGGGGACTACCCAGCTGGGCTCTGACGCCCTGGCAGATAGGCAGGCAGAGGGAAGCGCCTCTGGGCCCTGTGCTTACTGCAGAGCTAGGCTGGAGGCTGCGGAACCAAAACTGCTGTGTCATTGCGACGCTGCAGCTGTTGCCTGGGTGACAGGGTGAGTTTCCCACGCTTGCCCTGGCGGACAGCAGGCAGGGAGAGGCAAGGGGTGTGCCGAGGCCAAGATAGCCACATGGGCCCTATGGTTTGATGTCTGGGGTGTCCACTGGCTTTCCTCTCTTGTCCTGCCCCCAGATACCACTGTCATGCAGGGTGGTGGGGGTATGTGTGACTCTGGAGGAGCCCAGCCTGATGGCAGCCCTGAGCCTGGGCCTCACCTGGGTGGTGAGGGAGTGCAGAATGCCTGGCTCTCATGTGTCCAGGGCCCATGGCAAGTGTTAAGTGACAGCTGTAGTTCCTTGGTGGGTGGTAGAGAGTAAGTGAGCCTCTTGTATGGTACTGAGAGGCCTGAGATGTGGTCTTTGGCACCCTGCAGTGCCCTGGGTCTGCTGAGAGGGTACTCTGAGGGCTGGACATAGAGGTGGTCCTGCTGACCCTTGGCTGGTCTAGCCTGGGTGGGGTTCTCTAGAGGGGAGTGTTTCCTTGTAGGAGATCCAGCCTGCCAGGGCTAACCTACCCCACTCATCCTCTTGCAGCTCAACTCACCCATGAACCCCGTGAGCAGCAGTGAGGATATCAAGCCCCCACTAGGCCTCAATGGCGTCCTCAAGGTTCCTGCCCACCCCTCAGGAAATATGGCATCCTTCACCAAGCACATCTGTGCTATCTGTGGGGACCGCTCCTCAGGTAGGACTGCCTGGTGGGCAGGGGCATGATACCTGGGCAGAGCTCACCGAGTCTCCCTACCTCTTTCCTCTGGGCTGGGTGCAGGGAAGCAAGAACCCAGGGTAAGCCCCCTGTGCCCAATAGAATAAGGGGTGGGTTGGGAGCTCCAGGGGTCTCACTTTGTCCTCAAGTGAGGTGGACATTAGGATGGAAAGGTGGTCTAGAGGCCTGCCAAGAGAAGATGCAGGCATGGACGACTGAGGTGAAGTGGTGGCTGGCCTCCTCTCTGGGCCAAGCCTGAGAGCCAAGAACAGAACCCACTTCTTCCAGGGCACAATAGCTCAGGCGCAGAGTGCACAAGACCACCACTGTGGGTGACGCTGGTCCTCAGGGCTGGTGACCCATAGCCCCAGTCTATAGAGAGAGGTGGACCTGTTCTCCGATGAGCAGGGAGGACCACACAGAGTCCAGCCTGAACCCAGACAGGAATTCTAAAACCTGGACGCAGAGCCCTGGCCTGCAGCATGACACATGGGCCAGGGCCTTGTCATTAAGTTCACCCATCCTCTATCCCCACCTTACAGGCAAACACTATGGGGTATACAGTTGTGAGGGCTGCAAGGGCTTCTTCAAGAGGACAGTACGCAAAGACCTGACCTATACCTGCCGAGACAACAAGGACTGCCTGATCGACAAGAGACAGCGGAACCGGTGTCAGTACTGCCGCTACCAGAAGTGCCTGGCCATGGGCATGAAGCGGGAAGGTAGGCTTTGAACATTCTCCTACCCAGCATGCTCTTCTCATCAGACCCAGGGGGCCTCCATTGTCCCCTTCCTCAACAGTCGTCATGTGGAAGGATTTGAACACAGAATCCAGGCGTGCAGTTTGCAGTTTGACAGACTCTGGTATAGCCTGGCAGGTTTCTTTGTGTGCCTCCTGCTCAGGAGAGCCCCTGGCCTGTGCTGTCTGGATAGCTTGCCTCCGTGCCAGCCCTTTCCCCAACCAGATTTTCACAGAATGCCTGCTATGTGGCTAGGTCTTGGGATTTAAGAATAGACAAGGTAGACCAGGTCTGTCCCACTGGCAGCGTGGCCCCTAGGACAAGAACTGAGCAAATAGTCCACTTTTGAGGTATGGCTGAGGTGAGCCAGCATGTGTGGGGGAGAGATGAGGATTGGAGACCAAGCACTGGACCAGAAGCACAGCAGAAGAGGCTAGGAGTGGAAGTGGGGGTGAGGAGGGTGGGAAGACAGACTTAGTGCCTACATGGCCTCTGGCTGCCCAGGGAGGAGATGGGAAGGGAGGCCCATGGGATGAGCCACATTTGGGTTGGAGTGGGGGAAGGGGCCCCTAGAGACCACCAGAGTATCTCTCAGAGCCTGTTGAATTCATGTGAGGGTTATCCTGGGCTTCCTTCTTCTCAAGGCCACTTCCTGTTTCATCCCAGGCAGGGTTACCTGCCAGCCTGCAGGTCCTCTAAGGAGCAGGATTCTGAGCCTGTTTTATCAGCAAGATGTATATGTACAAGGTAGGGAGGCTAGGTGACAGTCCAGGTGACTCCCCAGAGGTCCCAGATACCAAGCTGTATAGCTAGCCCTCCCGATCTACACTGTGTCCTCCTGGCCCTGTATGTGGGACAATAGGTCTCTGGTTTGGTGTGTGTATATATGTCTGTATGGGTGTGTGTATGTATATCTGTCTGTCTGTCTGTCTGTCTGTCTGTCTGGGTGCCTGGGTAGGGTTCCTTCATCAATCTTAGGCCTAGGCCTCACAGGGCTGGGCACTCACTTTCTGAGGCAGGCTGGACCACTCTGTCTCCAGCACTGCCCTCCAGCTTCTTCTGTCTGGGTTGTGCATAGGGACCAATGCCTCCTGTGTGCCCTTCCATTTTCCCACCAGCTCTTCAATTGCCCCTGTCCAGGACCAGCCTGCGTAGGCTAGTGCTGGAGTTTGCTTTCTCTTCACAGTGACCCTTCTTTTGGTACATTCTGGCCTTCTTGTACATGAAAACTCTACAGTCCTGTGGGATTCTTCCACAGGAAGAATCCTGTGAGGTCAGCAGGGGTGCAGGGGGTTCCAGCAGTCTGGTCCTCATTCCCAGTGCTGGTGGTAGGGCAGCACATACAGAACTGTATGCTGTGGAGCTGGAAGTGTGCGTGTGCGTGTGCGTGAGAGAGAGAGAGAGAGAAAATGTTCCAGCCAGGGCATCCTGACTGAGCACGTGTTCAGAGTGTAGTTATTTTACGTCGGACCTCGACTATGCTGAGAAGTTTCCATGGTCTTTAGGGGCCAAGTCTTAACACAGCTATCTAACTGAGGTAGACCCCAGCTTCTGGGCCCCCCTTTTTTTTCTGTAGTGAGAATGCAGAGGGAGGAAGTGCTCTACCAATGGAAGGGGTACACTGTGTGTCCTTGGGGACATGCCCTCAAGGGAGTACTTACTGGGAGTAGCCGATACAGCACACCTTCTGGTGGACAGGTGCTTGAGTGGTGGACCTGGGGTGGGCCGTGGCCAGGTGTGTGTCTGGCCAGAAGGTGGAGGTCAGGCTGTGTGAGCCTCTCAGGAGCTGAGCTGGGCCCTGAGCCCACTGTCTCGGTGCTATTGCTCCTGGTGAGGGGCACTGTTAATGATCTCTGGGTATGAGCTCCTGTCCCCCGAAAGTGACCACCATATAAACAGGTCATCCCTGGCTTGGGTCAGCATGAGCTTGGGAGCTGGTACCTGACCCAGACTTGGGTGGTGAGTATGATTCTGTGTAGAGCTCTGTGTCCAGGCTGTCACCTGAGCATGGACAGACGAGGTACTGCAGGCCAGCTGAGGGGAGTCATGTCTATGAAAGCCAAGGCTACCAGCAGACCTGGCATGTGGTGGACAGTAGAGTTCTGACCCCAGAGAGGGACTCTCTAGCGTATGACTCCTTCTTCCATTGCTCCTGTGGTTGCCCTTGGGTGCTGGTGCTCAGACTCTAGCTGCTTGGGCTTCCAGAGGTGTGGGTATTGAACACAATGTCTCCTAATCCCAATGCAACATGTGGGTATTGAACACGATGTCTCCTAATCCCAATGCAACAGTACGGTCTTGAGGTAGGGAGGCTGGAGTCGTCTAGGTTTTATTGTATGTACTTCCTGTGGGTGGGACACTAAACACTCCCTGTCCAGTCCTTGTATAGAAAATGCTTGCCCCCCATGCTTGTGCCTAATGCTACCCACCCTGCACAGAAGTGGAAGTGGGGTACAGAGAAGAGGACTCCACTACAGCCTGCTTTGTTCCTTGAGCCACACTGTGTTTGTGACACTCGAGAAATGCTTTACCCATTCCTCTGGAGAGATGCACCCAACCCCACTCCATGCCTCTTTGTTCCAGCTAGATTTATGAGTATTTAGTATAAGCCCTGTGAAGCACTGTCTTGTCCTAGACACAGAAGCCATGCAACTTGGCCCCTTGGGCTGCCCAGGTATTTGTGGGGCAGCTATAAGATGTCAGGCCTGGTGGGCACAACCATTCCATGGCTGGTCCTTGGCTGGGGGAAGGGAGTTTTTCTTGCTACCTGAGACCTGTCATATTTCCCAGTGCCTGTGACTGTAGTCCACAGCCCCACTCTTGAGATGGTTGGCCCTAGAGCAGCCTGGGAGCCCACCCTGCAGGTACCTCTGAGAAGATTCCCAAGGGCTGGTCCCCACTTCTGCCTGCATTTAGGTGTTGGACACTGCCCCCGCCCACCCTTGGGTCTGGACCAGTCCCCAGAATGAATTCATATTCGATTCCTTCTGCTCTCCTGGGCTAACCACTAGAAGGAGAGTTGTGTGAGTAGTGGGTGGGACTGTTGGCTGTATGAGCTGGATCGTCTGACAGCCTTTGGAGAAGCTGTGAGGCCAGTTGCCAACCCAGGGCCTTTGGCCCAGAGAGTGCAGGACGTGCACCATCAGCTCCCGTGCTAGCTCAGCCCCCAAGTACCCAGCCCAGGCTGTAGCAGTCATTAAGCCTTGGAGCCTGAATCTAATGATCTGTCTTCCAGGCTTGATCACATATCAAGCTTGATCGCTGGAAACGTGGGGCTGGTGTAGAGGCACTGTGAGGAGGGACGTGACCACGGCAAGGCTGTGTGTTTCTGTGGGGTGGCCCTGCCCTGGGAAAGGCTCCTGTCTTCAGGCTGATGAAGGATACGGCAGGCTGATAGCATCTATGTTGGGCAATATCAGGGGCCTGCGTGTGCAAGCAGGCGTGTGCAAGCAGCCACGGGACTTGTTTGGCAGCATTCCCCAGTACCCTTCCAGGCTGAGCCTGGGCCTGTTGGCCCGGGCAGGTGGTGGTAGGGCTGGGGGCCTGCAGGTGTGATGATCTGCAGGCTGGAGAGGCTGCACACTACCCACCCGTCCTCAGCTCCCTTCCCCTGAGGCCTCTTTGCATTTCCTTCCTGACTCTCTTAGCTTCCTGCACCCTGTCCTCTGGCTCTGGAGCACTTGGGTGCGGAAATGGCAGTTTCTTCTGTGTGTGTGTGTGTGTGTATGCATGCACACATGTGTACAGACAAGGGTGAGCCCACTATTTCTGCTATAGGGAAATGGCCCTGCCTTAGTTTGTTTCTCTTTACCTCTCTGGGCCTAGTGTCTCCATCTAAACATGGGGCTTCAGTAAGGTCCCCTGAGGCTTGTTGGTGGAACCAAATAGAAGACAGCTCGAGCCCAGCTGGTAGTGAGGTTGGAGCATGGTGGCCACAGTGTATTTTTGTGCTGTATCTGTGTTTGTGCATCATGTATACATGCACATCTGACTGTGTCTTCACTTGTTCTTGAGGGAGGAGGGAATACCATACCCTGAGCTTGGGACCTTGGGAAGAAGCCACTCGCTCTGGTCCGACACTGCCTAGATATTAAGAAGGGACAGTATGGCCAGCGTATGTTGGTAGAACCTGGTCCTTTCTATTTCATGGCCCAGCTCTGGGCTTTTCAGGGGCAGAGGAAGACCATGGTTTCTGGCAGAGTCCCAAACCTGGGAAGCGTTAGGATCTGGGATACCCGTTTACCTCACCATCCTGTTCGGGTCCCTCAGTTCCCCTTGGGCCCAGTGGCTGAGCGATCCCTCCAACATTCCACTTTTGACTGTGTGTCCTAAGTGGGGAGCCAGGTGTGCTGGAGGAGGGTCATCTGCTCAACCTGCGTCTGGAGCTTGGGAGGGCTGAACCACAGGCTTCAGGCACCACCAGCAGGCTAAGGGAACCTCAGTCTCTGAGGCAGCCACCTCCCCCGCAAGGCCTGCGCGGGCTTGGAAGGATAACGAGGCTCTGTATTTACAGACGCCTCCCGCCTGAGGCTTCCCGGCGCCAGTGGAGCATAAGTCAAACATGAGTGTGTCTAAAAGGTGATTGAGCTGGCAAAACATAAATCCCCCACTCCCTCTGCCCCCTCCGCTGTCTATAAATAAAACGATAATATTTATAACGATGCCGCCCTGAGCTGCTGGGGCCTTTGGAGGCTTCAAAGTGCTTCACAAAACATTTGCTAATTAATTCTCAGCTGCCCCCGCATGGGAGGCAGGTGTGAGGAACCCCTCACCCGCCCGCCCCGTGGCCGAGCTCTCAGGGATAGCTGGCTGCTGAGGGCCTGTACTCTGGGCTGCCTCCTTCTGGGCTTCCTATATCCCAGGGCTATCTCTGAGAGCAAGGAAGTCCCTTACTGGGGAGTGAAACTGGGCCAGCAGGGTGGGGCCCCGCCCGCTCAGGTGCTTCCTTCAGGGTCCCCTGGAGGGCAGGCTCTGCATTGGCATCTTACAGGAAGTGGGGTACAGAGATGCTGAAGGAGTTGCCCAAAGTACAGCAGCTGCTCGAGGTATACCTCTCTCTCCAGAGCCTGCAGTTTGCTGTGGCACTTGGCTCTGAGTCTGTTTCTCCCATCTGGGAAGGTGAGGCTGTTGAGTTGACATTGTCCTAGCCTGAGGCTGAAGAATTTCGTCATCTGACTTTGGGATGGGGTGGGGGGTGGTGGAGGGCTGCCTGTCTTGGCTACAATTGGTCTGTTCAGATGCCTCTCAGTGGGGCTGCTTAGGATTGGAGCTGAGTCTCCATGCCCTGTGCCAGAGCCCCCAGTGACTTGTGGAGTGACCCTAACCCAGATGCGCTGGCAGCCACATAGAGGGCCTGTAGAAGCCCAGCTGGGGAGGGATGGAGCCTGGCAGCCTTTTGCAGCCCCTGTAGACTGCCCACCATCTGCCCATGGCAGTCAGCTCCACACCAGCCCCAATCTGCTGTCAGATTTTCCAAAAGAGTGGAGCTTGCAAAACAGAGCCTCTGCCCAGCTCCTCAGCCCAGCTGGTGTTCTGCAGGTATCAGACCAGCCTCCCATCCTTGGCTTGTTCACAGGTAGAAGTCTCTGCTATAACCCGGCCATTGAGTTTTGGGGACCTTAGCCCCCACATGGGAGAACCTCAACTGAATGGTGTTGGTGGGCCCAGCAAGGAGCAGTAGCCAGGGGATTAAAAAATCACTGAGCACCATCACAGAGCTGTGGCAAGAAAGGGAAGCACTGGGCTGAGCCTCACAGTGGGAGCCTAGGAACAGTGAGGAGGTGGGCCCTGGGAGGTGGCTGCCCTCCCCTCCTTCAGCCCTCCTGTTGGCTTTTGTGTTAACTTACTTTGTAAGCCATTTAAGAGGTTGTGGGCCTTAAATGGAAGGGGTCTGGCTGTAGAGGAGGCTGGTGCTGCCCTGCTCCTGAGATCCCGATTCTGCTGAGCTGTGCTCTGCTCCTAGGGAACTCAAGGATTAGGAGAGCTCTGACCAAGGTCCTGAGTAGCAGCTCCAGGAAAAGCCCTTGGGCCACACCCTTGGGCCCTTGGAAAGGCATCCTTCTGGGGCACTGGTCTGGAGAGGAGGCCATCCAGGTCTCCACCTAGCCTGCTGCAGGAACCCAGAATGGAGGGAGGGGCCTGGTGACGTCTGAACGGGGCAGGAACAGAGTAGAGCAGGTTCACAGGAGCTGTCAGAGGTGGGCAGGAGGAAAAAGCACTGCCTGTTGCTCCCGCCTGAGGCTCTTCGCCGGACCTGCTTTCCAGAAGTGCTGCAGGCTGTGCAGCCTGGGAGTCAGTTTGCCCAGCCCACTAGCTTTTTCCTTCCGTGCTGCCTCTGAGCATCTCCAAGAGCCAGGCTGATCACAGGGGTGTGAAGCAGGGCGGGCAGTCCCAAGGCCTGTATCATCGTGGAGGAAGGGGGCCAAGCTATGGGCTGTGTGAGGCGGGGGTGCTTCTTGGCAGAGGCAACCATGGAGAGCATGGGACAGTGGGTGCCTTCACATTTGCCCAGTGTGTCTCTGATTGTGATTGTCCCTTGCTCTAGCTTAGCACCTCAGTGGTCACCTGTTTATCACAGTCACCACCCCTGTTCCTGATCAGGAGCAGGTCTTGCACTCTCCTGGGCATTTTTATAAGTTGTTTCTTCTGTTGAATTAGTTTCCTCATTTTACTCCCTCCCTCAGGCCCATTCCTACTTCTTCCAGGAAGCCTTCTTGGGTTTCCCCACATCCTCAGACCACCAATGTCTTGAAAGCCCATGTTAGTATTCCTGTGACTCGTCAGCTCCAGGAAAGGCCGTCTGCCTTGACCTCAGTTGGGCTCTGGTGTATTTACATTATTAGCTTAGTGTGTTCAGGGTATCCAGCCACCCAGTGGCAGGTATTAGGCTGGTTTCAGACTGTCCCCCTTAGCTGGTCCTCGAGAGGACTCCAGGGTTGTGGATGCACTGGCTTGGAGCCAGCCCTGCCTGGCCCTGAGCCTGTGGGGGACACCCTAGGAACTGTAGGCCTGGGCAGCCCAGGTGACTGTCTCCTGTTTACAGCCGTGCAGGAGGAGCGGCAGCGAGGCAAGGACCGGAATGAGAACGAGGTGGAGTCCACCAGCAGTGCCAACGAGGACATGCCTGTGGAGAAGATTCTGGAAGCGGAGCTCGCTGTTGAGCCCAAGACTGAGACATACGTGGAGGCAAACATGGGACTGAACCCCAGCTCAGTGAGTGTTAAGATGCTCACTTGCCTCAGTTTCCCCCTGTACTTACCCCCCTGCTTGGACAGCTAACAAACCTGAGCCCTTTGGCTGCTGTGGCCTTTTGTTCCCACCAGTGGGACCTCTGTCCAGCTGGGTGACCCTGTGAGTTGGGGGATATACCAGTCTTCCTGCTGGCCTTGCTCGTCTGTCTCATCCAACTATTCAGCAGGCTCGGGGCCAGGCCCACCTGTCATTGTGGGGTCTTGGCTTCCGTGCACGGTGAGGTTTGAGCTCGGTGCCGGGAATCCTTCAGAGAAGCTATGAGGAGCTGAGCCTGGGCGGAGCTCTCTGCAGCAGCTGCTGGCTCCAGGCTGGCTCTCTCACCAGTGTGTGGTCACAGGGTGACTTTCTGGAGCCTCCCACTGCTATGAGAAGGTGGAGAAGCCAACAGGGAGGTACTTGTAGGTGGCAGATGTTAGGACTGCTGTTGAAGCACAAGTGTCTCTTGGCTCTTCAGCTGGTCACCCTCAAACTGGCCACCTATAGGAATGCCTAAACGGCCACCTTCCCATCTTCCTGTACTACCTGCCACCTATAGCTGCTGTAGCCTCCAGACAAAACCAGAAGGGCCACAGTTCCCACTGGTGGCTCTCTTCCTAACTGCTTGCAGGGTCTTAGTTTCAGATCTTTCTGGCTTCCATGCCTGTTCCTGGACTTTCACCTGAACTTTTCCCCCAAGCCCTCCCTGCCCTGCTCCTGCTTCAGGGTCCATTGGCCATTGTAGGCTGTTTGGGTAGGATACTCCACTTGCCCAAGGCCCCAGTGACAAGGCTGCAGCCATGTCCCAGATTGGGACATTTCTTGTGTAAATCTGAGAACAGGGCCTTGCACAAACCCACAGGCCTCATGTTGTCTCAAGCTCATGGTCCAGCTATATCTGCCCCATATGTGCTTTTTCTTGATATCCTTAACTCATCTGGACCTCTGTATAGGCCTCAGATCCTGGACTAGAGTCCTGCCATTAACTGTTGAACACCTAGTCCAGATAGACCTCAAGGAAGGCCCTATCAGCCTCTCCCTCTGACCCAGACTTACACTGGTCTTCTCTTGCATCTTAGTGCCCTGGTCTCAGCCTGTGGCTGTGGTGGGCATGGAGGACCCATTCTTTTCTTTCAACTCCAGGCACAAGGCAGAGGTATAGTGAGCTATCCCAGGAGTCAGTGCGGTGGCTGAGCTATGTGTGGTCAGCAGCCTTGCCCTGTCCCAGGGGCTCAGACATGTCTTGTCTCTTCCTCTCTGTAGTCTGAGTGGAGATGCCCCCTTGTTCTTCCAACCCAGTTGCCCAGCATTCTTGTGTCTAATCCCAGAGCTGCCTTACTGGGGACAATGCATAGGGTCTTGCAGGTAGTCTTCCTTGGCAGACCCAATCCTGGCTGTGTTACGACACCTCCCAATGGAGGGAGACCCACAAAAAGCCTTGCCTACTCCAGCCTGCCCAGTGCTCTGGTTGGAGTCTGTTCCCTGTTCCAGTTCTGGAAGGGAGAGGAGAGCAGCCTTTGGACTCTACTTTGTGGAATAGGATCTGAGGGTAGTTGGCTGGGGTGTGAAGGGTGACTGGGGTTTTCCTTTGTCAAGTATGGCCATTGTTGGGAATGGCCTCAGACATAGCTTTTACTGCTCTTCCATGAGGGTTCAGGTCTTCAGAGCTACACAGTGGAAGGTTACTGTCCTCCCAGTGTCCTGTGACTGCCTTGACCTGCTTCATACGTGGACCTGGTAGTCTTCCTCATACAGAAGCTAAGGAGGCTGGATAGGCAGCACCTAGCCTCACAGATGGGCTGCTAGCTCCTCTGGGCCCTGCCTGGGTGGTCTTGTGACCACGCCTAGCTGGCAAGCAGTAGTTCATTAAATGTCTGCAGTGGAGTCTGCTGAGAGGAGTGAAGCTACACAGTGGGATGGAATAGGGCAGAGCCAGGCACACTCAGCCCCTCCCTTCCAGACAGCCCTCCAGGGAGTACCTGCTGGACTTGGGCCTCACACCTGTGTGGCCCCTGCCTCCTTCCTTCTCTGGTTCTCTGCTCAGGCCTTGTGTCCAGTCCTGGAAGATGGCACTGTGCACATGGCCACGGAGGCCACAGTCGACCGGGGGTGGGGGGTTAGGGGTGGGGGTGGGAGGTGGGGGAGGCTGTTTCAGGCAAGGCTGAGATCACAGAGCCTGGCTGTGAGGCTTGTTGTCTTACGTGCATTCTCTCAGCTGGCTTAGGGCCCTCGCTGTCTCCTGTCCTGGGGCTGCTCCCTGGCCGATGGCAGACAAGGAAGACATCCATGGCACAACCCCCTGTGACTGAGAGTCAGAGCAGGCTGTGGACAGCCTTCATGCTAAGTAGAGTCAATCCCTAGTACCTGTTGTGCTGGGCCTCTGCTGGCCTCTTAGGTTTGCTGAGGGTCCTGTGGCTAGGAGATGTCACCCCTTCCTGTGGACTCTGTCCTGGGGATCATGTGCTGGCATCACCTGCCCTTGTGGCCCTGGGCTTCCCCTGCAGCCAATCCTGCCAGGCCAGTGGTGTGAATCTGATTTGTCAGTGCCTTTCACCGAGCGCTTCACAGGCCCTTCACACAGGGCTGGGTGTTTAGACTGAATGTCACTGCTGAGCAGATGGTTTCTGTCAGCCAGAGCCCTTTAAAGCCGTTCATTCTCTCCTTATCCGATGGATGCTCAGCCACGTCTGTTTTCAAAACCAGGAGTCCTGTATCCGGTTCTTACCCACCATACCCTGAGATCAGAGGGCCATGACTCTGGCCCACCTGCCAGGAACTGGGATGGGCTTCTCAGCCTACTATAAGGCCCACCTGAGTCTCCTCACCTCTGACAAGGACTAAGTGTTCCTCTTCTGGGCAGAACTTTCTGGAAGGCTTCTAGTGACATCACCTCTACCTGTGACTTGGAATCCGGACCAAGCAAGGACCAGCCCCAAGCTTGTACTTGCATGTTTGATAGGACTTCTCTCCTGGGTGGGCTACTGCTATCTTTAGAGATAGAGTCTGGCCCTACCTCAGCTCACTCACCTGCCTGTTAAATGGGCCCCCTTCCTCTTCCCCTAGCACCTTCCTCTCAGGCGGGGAAGATCTGATGGGCTGTTCCACACATTGCCAGTGGCTTCCATCTGTAGTGGGTACAGATTCTGTTTTCTTCAGCCACTGAGCTGTGTGACCCTAATCTGTCTTGGTGGGCCCCAGTCAGGTGGTTGGCAGTGCTGACTCTTCTCTTCTGCCTTTCCTGCGTTTGGAGGTTCCCCAGCCCCCTGATGACTTCTGCCAGCTTCAGGTCAGCCATGCCCTCTAATCTGCTTTTCTTGATAACATCTCTTCTGACTTCGAACCTCCTGCTTCTTCTGAGGACCCGTGCCATGATACTAGTCCAGCTCTAATAAGCCAAGCTCATTCCCCCTTCCATGGTGGATCTCTTCTTCAGAGCCTTTCACTGTGCCAGATCTCAGATGCCAGGGTTTGGGATGCAGCTTCTGGGACTCCACCCCATGGATGTTTTGTGTGGGTTGAGGTTGTTCTGTCAGGGTATCAGGTATAAGGCTTGATCAATGTCCTTCTCTACTCCAGCCAAATGACCCTGTTACCAACATCTGTCAAGCAGCGGACAAGCAGCTCTTCACTCTTGTGGAGTGGGCCAAGAGGATCCCACACTTTTCTGAGCTGCCCCTGGACGACCAGGTCATCCTGCTACGGGCAGGTGAGTAGCCCAGGCAAGTGAGGCCGGAGCGGGAGGCTGCTAGTGGTGCGGTGGGCTCCTGCCCACTCCTGTTGTCTAGAGCTACTTTTCCCTTCCAGCTAAGAAAAGTCAGTAAAGGGTCTCCTCAGGCTGCCCGCCAAGTCTGTGTGACCTCTGCAGCCATGTTACCTTGGAAGCTTCAGGTCTTTTTCTGAGCAGAGGTCTTCTTGATACAAGTGTCTGGAATGTAAGAGTATGTCTCTCTCATACTCAGCCAGGGGGACTATTGGGGAGGAATGTAGCCTTGGAACTTGGGATGGGGCTAGGTCTGCAGGCTGCCCTGATCCTTATTTATTAACAGGCATTGGGGCGTACTGACTGTTGTTGCTCAGATTCTACCAAGTCACCAGTAGGGATGCTAAGATTGGGAGCCTTAGCTCTCCCTTGGGAAGAGAGGGAAATATATTGAGAATGGCATCTGCAGCTCTTGCTCACTGCTGAGCTGTGGTGACAAACGACACTGCCTAACTCCGGTGAAGGGCCCTGAAGACCACGATATCTTGAGGGGCCTGAGCACCCTGACTTGCTTCAGTTTTCTGCTTGTACCAAGAGCTCTCAGCCTCAGCCTTAGCCTCAGCCCACCCCAGCGATAAAATAAGCAGAGATGGATCCCTGTACGTCATGGAGTATTTTGAAAGCTACTTAGTTGGGGTGAGACTGACATGGGCCCTGACCTTCCTGCCTTCCCTTTGAAAAGGCCTCTTGGTAGACATGGGTTGCTGAGATGAACAAGATGACTCCTTCCATGTTTGCCTCTGCCTAGGGGGGCTTGTACCCGTTGGGCTGAGGCATGTGACCCACTTTGTGAACACAGAACTTGTCAGAGGCATGGGAAGCATTCTGTCCGGGAGTATCACCACTGTCCGGGTCTTTACTGCCATGGCTATGGGAACAGCAAAGCCATCTGGCCTTCTAGCCTTGGACCAGCTGTTCAATGCAGGTGTTTCAGTGAGCTCTTGCCACTGAGGCATGCCAGCTCCTGTAGAAGGGACAGCCCTAGGGTGGCGCCTCAGATGACCTGCTTAGTGTGGGGCTCAGGTGCCTAGATATGAGATGAGGCAGAACTGGCCCCACATATCCTGGTGGGTCCCCGAGGTCACATTTCTGGGGGTGATCTCCCTGTGGCAAGCAGCATATCAGGCCCCACCTTTCAAGTGCTGACTGCTTTCCTCTATAAAACGGGTCAGTAGGCTTGCAACCATGACATGGGAACAGCAAGGCCTGGGATCTCAGGACACAGAGAGTTTCTGGACCTGTTTAGAAGGCTCATGCGCCACCTCGTCAAGGAGCCCCCAGCTGTTTGTGCAGAGTCCTCTCTTCTCTTCCTCTTCAAGGTCCCTTTTTAGTGCTTCTGTAATAGTTATGGTTGGTCGGTGCTGGGGCCTGGGACACCTGGCCCTGGGCCTGTGGCTCCAAGGTGGCTTTCCTCTGAGCACTCACCTCTCCTGGCATTCTGCATGTGTCAGATTGGCAGCAGCCATCTCATAGCCATCACAGGGCATGACCTTGGTGGGGGGGGTGTCTCCCAGCTACTCTGAGGTACATGCCCTCTTCATGTACAGAAAGAAGCTTCCATGCCCTGCGTTTGTTAGAGAGAGTCCTTGGGACAGAACTTCCCAGGCCGCTACATTGATAGTGTGTCCTTGATAGAAGGAAGAGGTGCTGCTCACACTCGGGTGCTCAGGAGCCTTTCTCTAGGGATACTTACTGGGGTCCCACTTCAGGAACCCTGACTTGAGTGTGGAAAGACATGAGTCTGGAACATGCTGCTCCTGGAGATCTGGCTGTGGGTGAGGGGAAGGGACAGTGATGGGGTTGTAGAAACAGCAGAGTGACCATATGTCTCCTCCCTTCCCAGGCTGGAACGAGCTGCTGATCGCTTCCTTTTCCCACCGCTCCATAGCTGTGAAAGACGGGATCCTCCTTGCCACCGGCCTGCACGTACACCGGAACAGTGCTCACAGTGCCGGGGTGGGCGCCATCTTTGACAGGTGGGCTGGGTGGCACCATCTGTGATAGGTGGGCAGGGTAGGTTCCATCTTTGGTAGGTAGATGGAATGGATGCCATCTTCAACAGGTGAGAAGAGTGGGTAACATCTTCAACACATGAGTAGTGTAGCATCATCTTTGATGGTATGTGAATTGGGGACTGTCTTTGATTGGTAGGCTAAGTATGGATTGTGTTCAGCAGGTAGGTGGGGTGAGTGTCCTTTCCAATAGGTGGGCCATCTTGAATAGGTATGTAGGGTGGAGACAGGCTTCTTAGTTTCTTCCTGCTTTTTTTTGGGGGGGGGCATAGCCTCTGCATAGGAAAGACATTAATGTGAAAAATGCAGGCCAGATGTTTGGAGACTGCTGTCTGTGGAGTCCAGTGTCAGGGGAGTTGAGGCCACAGACAGCCCTCTTCTTTTGTGAGCTGAGTATCCCCAAGTATAACAAAAACAGTTTATGCCACTGGTACGGTTTTATGAGTGTCAACATCTGGCACATCTCAGCCATAAGTACTGTCATTGTCCCAGAGTAACCTGTGCCCTGACCTCTCACTGAATGACTGGTGTTTCTGATCTGCTGCTCCTCATGCCCCCAGTGCACCTGAGTCTGGAAGGCACCTCTGCATGTGCCTTAGCTGCTTTTTAGAAACATTCTCAATGGAGCTGGCTGCCTAGAGTGCAGCCACATGCAAAGGCCACTTGGCCCCAGCCAGTTACGCTCCTGCAATGCCTGCCTTACTTATGCCCAGCAGGTGAGGGACTGTGACTATCTGGATGCCCAGCCTTGGTGTACAAGCTAAGGGCCTGTGCCAGACCTCAGTGTTCTGGGGACCTGGATGTCCGTTGTCGCCAGCTGAAGTTGGGAGGCTGGGGACGGTTGCAGGGGCATAGTGAGTGGGGATGAGCAGGCCTATAAGAAGTGGGGTAGGGGTGAAGTGGGTGAGTCCCTGAGCTCCTGAAATTGGAGGTGAGCAGAGCCACCCACCAGTACTCTGGGATAGCAAGGACAGTACACAAACTGAGCTCTTCCCAGGGAAAGGCCAATTGGAGCACACAAGCAGATAAATGCTAGCCTCAGCTCACTGCCAAGCTCTGTGGTGCAAGACTTTGACAAGCTAACATATGGGGCCGCTCCACAGGGGAAGGTATTGGGGCTTAGCCTTATGGGGTTTGATTTGGTAGTGAAGTGGCAGTCCTGGGGGCTTTATGCTTATCTCTTCTGGGGATGCCAAGCGATAGTTAGAGAGGTCCTAGCTTATCTTTGCTGTCAAAGTGAGTGGACTGTTAAGTCTGACCCTTGGTGGCAGGGCTCCTCCTTGCTGCTGAGGTCAGAGAGGCTCTGGTTCAGGTGACTGACACGGAGTGGAGCCTAGGATTCTCTCAGACTCTTACATGTTGAGTGGGCTAAGGACACTTGAAGGTCCTTTGGAGATGTCCCTATCTTGCTGAGGAAGCTATGTGATATCTGCTGATGAAAAGTGACTCCCACCAAGAGGCTTTGTCCCAGGGGAAAAGTCTAACCAGAGCTAAAGGAAACAGCTATGCATACAGGGCAGCCTTGACTAGCCATACAGCAGGACATCTTGTCTCAGCTCTCCTTGGCTCATCAGTCTTGGGGTTTTTCCTCTGGGCTCAGATTCCCAGACTGTGCCCATCCTCCACAGGACTGTAAACTCATGGTGATGCTTCCTTCCTGTGGACCAGGCCCAGTACATCCAGCTATTCTTGGTCTACCCTGGGCTTCATGAGTCCAGTGGATCTTCCTTGGTGGGGCCCTGGTAAGGACATGTCTTAACGTTGTACCTGCTTTTTCCTGCAGGGTGCTAACAGAGCTGGTGTCTAAGATGCGTGACATGCAGATGGACAAGACGGAGCTGGGCTGCCTGCGAGCCATCGTCCTGTTCAACCCTGGTACGGCTCTCCCGCCTCCACATGGTCAAGGGCACATGAGTCTTCCCATCTGCTCTGCCTCATGCTTTGACTTTCGGGGCCCAGTGTCCCCATCACAACAGACACTAATCTCCTGCCTCCACTTGTCTGGAGACTCAGTGGAGAGGCTCAAGTGGCACTCCATGCAGCCAGAGTGTGCACTTGACATCAGTGCTCTCCAGCTGAGCCTCGTGGGCTCTGCTGTCTATAGTGGTCTTCTGTTAGAGTGAGCTCCCCAGATGGGGTTGGTGGAAGGTCCGTCTTGTTAGGTGTCCCAAGGGTAGCTAACATGTCTCAAACCTTGGCTTCAAGGGTGTTTGAGATCAGGGCAGAGTAACCTCTTGAGCACCTCTTTGGTGGCTCTGGAGCTGCAGTGTTTGGAGCCTCCAAGCTGTAGCTGTCACAAAGGCTGTGACAGGGTCTTCTGTGTGGGACCATGCATGGGAGGCTGTAGTGTGAGGAGAGGCCCAGGCCTGTGCTCACAGCACTGGGTTGGTGGTGGATGCCACTGGCGGCTAGTTCACACAGTGATGGGAGCACACAGCTGAGAGTGTGGGATTCTTGCTGGGAAGCAATTCAGGGATTCAGGGGATGGCCCCTGGGCTTGTGGGTGCTCTGACTAGGCCATAGGAAGCTACTGAGGCTGGGCACTTGATTCAGCAGGATATGCATGGGCTTCTGTATTTGAAAGCTCATCCTTGTCTGCTCGGGAGGGGTTGAATGTGGGTTGGAGCTTGCCGATGGGGTTTACCAGCCCTGCCCATGCTGAGTAGAAGATATGGGGGGACAGGGACATAGGCTTCACCCCAGATAGCTCACCAGGCTTAATTCCTGAGGCAGCCTGATAGTTTTCCAGGTTAGGTCTGAGTGGTCTGGCTGGAGGCATGGCAAACCATGGAGGCCTGGGCCTGGGGCTATGAGGGATAGGGAAGAACTGTCAGGGACTAGGTAGGTCAGTTGAAGGTGTCTTAGTATTCTAAGGAGCCCCCAGATCCTAAGGTACCCCCAGCATTCTTATTGGCACCTGCTCTGATGATGTTGATGACCGTGGTTGTGGCTTTTCTGCAGCCTGTATTGTGGCCAGTGTCTAGGCTCTGAGGAGGGGCCTCCTGGGCTCATGGTGTGGGGAGACCCTCAGGGAAGGGCTTACAGCTCTCTTCCTGTCATTGGGGCCGGGGCCCAAGGGCAGTGAAAGGATTGGTTATCCCTCATGGCCACCTGGAAAAAGATGGGGAAACTAAGTCCTTGAATGACAAGATACTGGTTCAAGGTCACTTGACTTTCAAGTGGCCAAGGGGAGGCATCCTTGACTCTAAGCCCCATCCTCCTGGTCTGGGAGCTAAGGGTCTGCAGGGCAAGCTCTCTCCTGTGCTTGCATGTGGGTAGGAGACAGTCTGGGGGCTCTGAACTGAGGCTATTTTTCTCTACAGACTCTAAGGGGCTCTCAAACCTGCTGAGGTGGAGGCGCTGAGGGAGAAGGTGTATGCATCACTAGAAGCATACTGCAAACACAAGTACCCAGAGCAGCCGGGCAGGTGAGCTTTGCCTCCACCCTCGAACAGCTCCTGCCTCCACCCTTGGGCTCAGCTACACATCTCCAAAGCTCTTTTTGTACCATAAAACAATGGCGTCCTCCTCAAGACCAGCATGGGATGCTTCATAGGCTTTGAGCAGGAGCTAGGCAGCCCTTGGGCTCATGAGCTCTGAGGACAACCCACTTTCCCCTCTACCTGGTTGAGAGAATTGATCCATTTCCTAGTGCACAGTAGGTCCTTGCTCTTCATGAGTGTGAAGCCTTCTGTTCTTCACCTGTTAAGAGTCCTGGACTCTTAACATGCCAGCACAATGTAGGCGCTTTATAGTTGTGCATAGTAGGTCACTGAGGCTGGAGAACACATTCTGTATGCTAGCCTAAGGAAGACTGACACCTAGTCATGCTCAGCTTCACAGGTCTGGGTGCACAGTCTAGTGTTAGGCACACAGTAGGTGTCCAGGAGAAATGGCGCATCCCAAGGATTCAGTTCTGCTTCTTCTCCTTGCAGTCTCCCAGTCTGCAGACTAGGTGTGAGACGGGTAGTGGGAGACTGGGCAGATGGGCACACTAACCCATCTTGCTGCCTGGCACACACACGGTTAACTGTCCACACTGCTGTTTAGCCCTCATCTGGTTTGGTTTAAAGTGAAACTTCCCGGAGGAGGACAGGAGGGTGGCAGCGGCTTGTTTTTCCTGGCTTCCTGCCTTAGCCCATCTCGCCAGCTCAGCAGAAAACAGCCTGTTCTCTGGCGCCTCTCCAGCCTCCAAGCTACGCTTGTGCCTTTAAACTGGGACTGTGGGGCAGCCAGCCACAGGGCTTCCCCCCTGAAATGAAAGACATGGTTAATAATTAATGAGGCCCAGAGCCCCCTCCAGTATACAGGGAGGCCCTGAGTAGACACAGAGGTCACATGTGGGAACCCGGGTCCTGTCCCCATACCATACTGTCCTCTCTTTTCTGTCCATCTTCCCTGAGTTCTTAGACTCCTTTCCCATGCCTATCAGCCTTTCGCCCAGGAAACACTCCAGGGTTAGAAGAACCCAAAGGCCTCCCCTGTCCTCCCCAGGGAGGTGATCCTGCTGAAGCACAGAATCCCCCAGTCACTACTGGCTCCACCTCCAGTGGCTTGTCAGTCCACCGAGTACCATGCGTATTACTACCAATGAGGCTCCCCACAGATTTTTCTGTTGCTTCTTCCTAGGACATGCCCCATGGCCTCTAGAGGGATAGCTGCTCTTGCAGAGGCCTCTCCAATGCACAAAAACACATTCATGCTTTTACCCGCTGACATTTCTGTCGTGGCTCCCCATTGCCCATGGAGCAAGCCCACACTTGTAACTGGTCTCCCAAACCCTGTTGGGCCTGTCCTGGCCAACAGTAGTGTTACCATTGGCTCTTCCTTTCATTTCAGGGCTTCATGGATCTTGATGCACCTCACCCTGCCACACCCCTACCACACCCCACCCCACCCCTGTCCTTGTGCTCTTTGTCTCCAAGGAGCCTCCTTTCTCTAGTTTCCCACTTCTTCCCAAAGGATCAGCTTAGGCAACTTTCTCTGCAGACCAGATTCAGGTCCCAGGGAAGCTCCAGGTCACCAAGTACAGCAGGGGGCGCTCCCTGCCTCCTGGTCTGTCCTTACTCTCTACCGTCCTACAGGTTTGCCAAGCTGCTGCTCCGCCTGCCTGCACTGCGTTCCATCGGGCTCAAGTGCCTGGAGCACCTGTTCTTCTTCAAGCTCATCGGGGACACGCCCATCGACACCTTCCTCATGGAGATGCTGGAGGCCCCACATCAAGCCACCTAGGCCCCTGCCTCCCATGTGCCAGTCCCGCGCCCTGCCTGGACACAGCTGCTCAGCTCCAGCCCTGTCCCTGCCCTTTCTGATGGCCCGTGTGGATCTTTGGGTTGCAGCGTCCCTATGGCCCCAAAAGATGCCTCACCATCCTTGCCATCTTTATTAGTGCTTGCCTTTGGCCCAGGGCCGTGGCAGAGCTGGTGTGACACCTAGCCAGCCCCTGCCCTACCTCAGGCTCTTAGGCTCTGCTGTTGTCACCCTGAGGGCCTTGGGGTACTTTGTGGGGTCTTCAGCACCTGGAGCTGCAAGAGCTGAGAGAAGGGTTTGTTCTGGTTGCTGTTTGCTGTCGCTGGTTTTCGACATGCCCACGTGGCACCTCTGTTTGGAGTGCCCCATCTTTGCCTGTTCAGAATTCTGGTACCCAGTTAGGATGGGAATCCACCTGGGGTCAAGAGGGAGCAGGTGGGGCAGGTCATATCCTCCTGGGTCAGAGCTAACCTGTAAAGCCTGTTTTCAAAGATACCCTGAGATATCACTCCGAGGAGCAGAATTCTGGGACCACCTCAAGGCCACGTGGGCTGGAGGTCCTCTGTCATGTCCCCCGTCATGTCTCACCAACCCAGGGTTAGCCAACTATAGTAGCCTGGCTTTGCCCTATCATAGATCTTCCTTTCTGGTCTGCAAGGTGGTGCCATGGATCATCCTGGAGGGCTGCCCTGGCTCACGTAGAATGGGGTTTCCACCTCAGTGGTCCTGTGGGACACTGGATATCCTGAGGCTCAGGGAAGAGAGGAGGGCTGTTGTTTGGTTTCTGGAAAGGGGGCCTGAGGGACCTGAGATGAACCATGCAGACATGGCAGGTGACTGTCCTGGTGTGGCTGACCCAGCAGGCTCTATGTGCGACTCTAGCATGGGCCCTTTCTTGGACTGGCCACTTCAGTTAGAATCCTGACAGGGACTTTCTGGGACTCCCTCTGGTCTGGTGGTGTCTGTGGACAGTGTTAGTCCAGAATCTTACCCAAGGGTTCTGTCAGGCCTGCTCAGATGGCAGGCTGCAGACTCAGGCTTCAGGCAGCCCTGTCCCATGTGCCTCTCCAGTTGACCAGACTTGTTTGCACTGTGGGGCCGCCTTGGGTGCCAGTCTTCATGATCTTGTCTCAGACTGGAGGGCCTCAGGTTTGTCAGGAGTAGGTGCCTTAGTGGGCATGCCCATACTGCCTCCCCAACAGCCGGTCTCCCATTGGTGTGTGGGCCGGGAGGGGAGGGCCCTCATGAAACAGACCATCTAGGGGATTGGACCTAGAAGTGGTGGCTGGGAGGAGCCGGTTTCCTGGGCTCTGTGGGGAAGGACACATTGAGTTTTCACCGTTTCAAAATCCAAAACCATTGCCAGCAGAGGCACCTATAACAGATTCCAGAAACATCTTCCCTATACCCCTTCTCTCCATGTAGTGGCATGGGAGATGTCTGTGGGAGACATCACAGGTCCCAGGACCAGGCTTTCCTAGAGAATCTGTAGAGCCTTGGGGCTGGTAGCGGCAGACAGAGGAGCAGATTCCCCAGTCCATACCCAGCACTGTGCCTTCTGCAGACCTCCTCTCCCACTGTTCATGTCAGCCCTGTTCTACGCTGTGCTCTGTCCCTTTGAGCCACTGAGGATGCTCAGTGGCTCCAGCAGAGAAAGTCCTGGGGTTGAGCCATACCTGGGCTTGGCTGGCTGTCAGGCACTGGGGCTTTGACCGTAAGCCTCACTGGCCCACATAGCCTTACCTGCCACTGCTTGTCACTATAGAGTCCCTGGTGAGCTTTCCGCTCCTTTAGCCTCATTGTCACTGTCATTGGAGGCAGTGCTGTTTGTTTGCAGTGAGGGTGTGGATATGGTGTCACTAAGGAGAAAATTTGGGTTTCATTTAACCAGACCGTCCGTCATGTTACCAATCTGGCTCAATTAAGGTGATTGTAATTACTATTGTTATTATTTTGATGGAGCAATCTTTAATTTTCTAAAGATAGCACTAACATCAGCTCATTAGGCACCCTGCACCCGTCCCCACCTCAGCCTGGTTGGATAACAGCTGCCACCATTGGTCACGTGACTTCCACACTGCAGCTTCTGGGCCATCTTCCTCATCCGAGTCACCACCCTGCTTGGAGATTTGTTTGGGGCTCCTGTGACAGAGAAGCGAAGATGACCACAGGGCCTATGTTACCCTGAAACTACAGTCACTGGGGGAATTTGGCCCCACACCCTCAGTTTTCCAAACTACAGCATCCCCAAGGATACTGGGTGACTTGGTGACAGTGCCAAGAGACCCCAAGGCCCCTCCCCTGGCATCCCAGGATACCTGGCCAAAGCAGGCAACCAATGGCTAGTCATCTGCTGTCCCTACCATAGAACTGGGGTGGGTGACCTTGTCCCCATGTGCGCAGGTGTGTGGTGTGAACACGGATGTGTTTTACAGAGACTGTGCAGAGGCTGCCCACCAGCGACCGGAGATGCGGCACAGTTGCTGATGTTTTGTGTTCTTTTTAATCAAGACTTTCCCATTTTCCTGTACATTTGCTTCTTGTGAGCAAGGACCTGAGGTCCCCTCTGTGGGGAAGTCAGGCTCTGGTGACTCTCTGGAGGCAGGGGATGCATCTATTTTCAGATGCTTCAGGGCTGGTGTGCCCTGATCTCTAGCCATGCCTTAGCTGGGATGTGGCCACCATGGGGGAGGATGCCGCGTCCGCAGGGAGTAAAGATAGAGGAATGTTTAACGCACCGGGAAGGGTAAATGAATCTATTTTTGTACAAATGTAATTTTATCCCTCATGTAAACTGGATGGCATGGCGGGGGACCTGTTTTGTTTCTGCTTTGAGTGTCAAGAAGTGTTGGGACACCCTGACGCCGTGGAGAAGGCAGAGGAGGCCCTTACCAGGAGGCTGAAGCTCATGAGAACAGCACAGACAGACACTTCCTTTGGTGGGAGGGAGGGCCACAATGGGCAGGTTTCCTTCCCCTTCTTGGCGATTTGAACAACCTTGCTCTGTCCTCGGTGCCTGCCTGCCGGCCTCTGCAGCTCCTCTGACTGTGAACTGACTTCCCTGCGTAACTGCTCTCTGGGACATTGTGACGCCGGGGGGTTGATGAACAGCGGTCTCAGGATTGTAGAAAAGAACAAAACGTGAGAGGAGAGACAAATATGAGCGTTTCAAAATATATCTGCACTCGGTTCTCATCTGTCCTGTCTGGGGAGTCCTGTCTGGGGAGGTGCAGACTTATAGGGTGTTGGGAATGGGAGGTCCTGTGGTCAGCTCCGGTCCCTAGCTTCCTCGGTGAGGGTCATCTTTTCCATGTCTGCTCTGCTATGACGCTCTCCTCTGGGGCCCCTTTGAGGCCTGTACAAAGCCACCCCCAGTCCATGTGTTGCTACCTGCCCAGCCCTGGCTTTCCTGCTCCCAGCTTCTACTTCCGTGCTAGCTAGAGTGGGCAGGAGGTTCACACGGAGGGGCCCAGATACGTGATGTCATCTAACTGCCCGATTAATTACAGGTTAACAGTGCCCCACCTGTGCTATCTCCTGTGATAAATGCCCTTTGTCTCCGTGTTGTCTGCAGGTTGGGCTACATCTGACCCCAAGTTTGGTGACACTGCCCTGTCATCTCATCCCCCTCTGTGCTGATGGGTTCACTCCTGGGAGACACTGGGTACCAGTCTGAGGCTGGGAGCAGCGGGACCTGAGGGGCCTTGTGATGTTGGACAACTGTTTCTAGTTGTGACCAGCAGCCTGCAGAGCTGGGCTCCTTGAGATCCCTGTGTAGGAGCGCTCTATCACAGCACACTTCCATACACGTGTAACCGCAATAACCGCAATACCCTGTGAAGCTGGGCCCAGACTATTGGGAACCAGGACCTTCATACTGCCATTCCCACGTCCACAAAAGGAAGAAACCCTAAAACAAAAAGCTGCTGTCTCCTGAAGTAGCCTTCCTCAGGTCCCTGGTTAGTGAGACTTTGCAAGATGTAATTTCTTCTCTTTACTAAGAGGGACTTTGTCCTGAGCCATGTCTTTCCCTGGCTAGAGCCAGTGCCATCCCTCAGGTTCAATGTAGACCTTTGGCAGCCCGGAGGTAGGGGACCTGGAGGGTCTCTGAATCACTGAGCTGCCTACCTGATGCCTTTGGGGGAGTGCAGCCCTCTGCCAGCTCATCCGGCCCTCTGTCATTAAACTTTTGTGCCCAAGGGTCATGCTGGCCTACTCCTTGGTCTGGAAAGAGTGTCACCTCTGAGAGGAGTGGTGACTTGTCTGGGCTTCTGTATCCCCTCTATACTGATCTCACCATGCATCAGAAGCTGGGTTGGTCCTCTATTGGCCCTAACCCTTCTACAGAAGTCTGAAAGGACAACGGACCCTGTGAGAGGTTTCACAGAGAGCAAGGTGACCAGCTGGAGAAAAACTGCAGAAAGAACAGTTCTTGGGAGTCTTGGTGCTAGGTTTTAGTGACCTATGGGTAATGGGGTGAGAAGGGATGGAGGCAGGCAAGTCTGGGTGGGGCAGGGCTGGCCCTAGCTCAGGTCTCCTTGGGGTGGTACATGGGACTGACCACTGCCAGGGTCATAGTATTGCAGAATGCTCTACCAACTTAGACCCAGGCTGCCTGCCGGCATCACTTGGCAACCTGCTCTAAGGCCTCCTTGCTGCCTCTGGTTGCCATGGCAATGCCTGCTCAGGGCAGTCCCTCTGGACCAGAGATGCTGGGCTTGATAAGTTTATCAGCAGCAGAATCAGTCAGTGGCAGGCTGAGCCAGCCTCTAGGCCTGTGTAATCTGAGAGGCCAGGTGGGGGAAGGGCCTCTGGTCTGGGGACACAGTATGGAATATCACCAAGCCCCCATTTTCTTTCTCTGGTCTTATGCCCAGTACCAGGAGCCAAGGGACAGGAAAGAACAGACCTGCCACTCAGCAAGAAATAGTGGTAAAATGAGTGGGTATGATGGTGGTAGTAGTGGGCACATCTTGGAGCAAATGGGGCAAGCACTGTCTCCAGGCCTGAGGAGAGCAGTACCATGTAAGTATGTCAGAAAAGTTGGGCAGGGAGGGGTCAGAGCATTGAGGGAGTCAAGGGAGGTGGCGATTCAGAGGGGAGTG
This sequence comes from Mastomys natalensis, assembly GCA_021653895.1. Classification (NCBI taxonomy): domain Eukaryota; kingdom Metazoa; phylum Chordata; class Mammalia; order Rodentia; family Muridae; genus Mastomys; species Mastomys natalensis. Next base: position 531,243 of record JAJTUV010000252.1, on the reverse strand, counting down.
CATCCCGGCTGACTCAGACAGTGAAGAAGTGGATGGTCAGCTGATGCAGAGGCCCAGAGAAATGGCAGGAGACGCTCTGAGGGGTGGAAGATGAAGGCCCAGCTTGCCAGTCCTTGTAGAGTCTTCCTGAAGTGCTGTGCCAATATGTATTAAAGCCTGAAGCGGTGGAAGATATCCTGGGTGGCCCAGGACTGACTTCAGAATAATCAGTTCCCAAATGTAAGGTGGCACTGCCCCTGCTGGAGATTCCCTCCAGGGCCTTGTGCTCTGCAGTGTACTCTGTCCCCTGTGATTAGAGTACTCTGGGTACCCACCAGTCCTAAGGCAGACAGTTCACCATGCTGACAAGAGCAGGGCTCGGCAGGATTGTAGCATCTGGACTGTTCACCAGGACCCGGGGAATGCGCAAGGCTAGGCTCATATCACCAGTGCTAGATTGGCAGCAGGGGCAAACCTTGGGTCATTTCCCCATCTCTGACAAGGGTCCCCATGCCCAGGGTCCTGGTAACAAGAGTCCTAGTCACTTGGGAGACAGTCTTCAGGTGCCACTTGCTCTTCTGCAAGTGGCACTGAGTTAGGACAGTTGGATTCAGATACAAGCCTTGAGACTCACCTTGGAGAAGACTGGGGCTGAAGGTCCAGGTCCCAGGAAAAGGCACTATTTCCCTTGCCTACTCGAAGAAGGGTCAGGAAGATGAGGCACCAAGGCACCGTCAAACAGGAACAGTGAGTCTTGGAGATCCTGCCTGAGGAGGTCAAATAGGGGAAAGCCTGAGATTGTGAGGAAACTTGATAGCTCCCTTCCTCTCCCTCTCTCCCCTCCCTTCCCTTTTTCCCCTCCCCCTCTCCCTCCCTTCTATCCTTCCTTTTATCTCTCCCTCCCCCTCTCTCCTTCCCTTCCTCTTTCCATCCATCCCTTCTTCCTCTCTTTTCCTCCCTCTCCCTCTCTTCCCCTTTTCCTCCCTTCTGTTCCTCCTTTTATCTCTCCCTCCACTTTCCCTCCCTCCTCCTCTCCCTTTCCTCCTTTCAATTCATTTATGCAATCTTCCTGCCACCCCACCATCTATCTTTCTGTTTAATCCAACTGCTCACTCGCATGTCTTCCAATCTATTCTTCTACTCTTCCATAGTTCACTCAACCATCTGTACAATCTGCCCATCCATCATTTCTATCTACCATCATTGTCTCTCTGTCTGAACATTTCCTAGGCTTAGGTCCATCCTGAGGGAGCTTTATCTGTTCCTCCAGGATAGGAATCCCTAAGACTCTAAGTTGCTTTCCTCCTGGCTCTCTCTCTCTCTCTCTCTCATCTCTCTCTCTCTCTCTCTCTCTCTCTCTCTCTGTGTGTTGTGGTGTGTGTGTGTGGTGTGTGTATGTGTGATGTGACTGATGCCCTGAAACCCACATCGAGAAAGAAACCAGCTACCCAGTGTCCTAGGTGCTGAAAGATGAGGGAGGCTCTGTCTTCTGGAGCAGCTGGCTGGAGCATCACCTTCTGCCTTCCTGTTGTCAGCAGCTGTCAGTGTATGGTCCACTTGTCTTGGGGCAGTGGTACACCCACGCCCTGGTGTGAAGGGTCAGGATAAGTCAGGTCTGGGGCTCAAGTCAGCCCATGGAACAGACAGTGTTATTTCCTTGCTTCAGACTTACATTTGTGGGTGGTGTCAGACCTGCCATGGTTATTGTGTCCAGTAGACTCAGGAGGGCAACACACAAGGATCCTTTGCCAAAGAGTAGAGTAACAACCTCATAAGGATAGTTAGCCAAGAGCTCAGGCTAGAAATTGTTCAGGAGAATGGATCACTACTTTGGGTCAGCTGTCAAGCTTCTGTTCCCAGGCCAATGCTCGGGATGAAAGATGCCCAGGCCTGCCTTGAAGGACTTCACAGCTGTGGGGATGGAGCTACATACTCAGGGCCTGCAGCCCAAGTCTGGGTCTGCTTAGAGTCAAACAGGGAGATGGAGGGAAAGAGGTCAGGAGGCCTCAGGATGGGCAAGGAGCACAGCTGCAGAAGCCAACTTCCTGTTGCTGCAGTCCTGGTGTGTGTGTGTATATGTATGTGTGTGTCTGTGTGTGTGGATGTGTTTTGTGTGTGTCTTACACACTCTAAATTCCCAAGATGCACTTGAAGATTCAGAAAGAAGAAAGGCTGCTACTGCCAGAGGCTTCCAATAGTCTCACTAGATGCAGGCCTGAGGGCAGCTCTTGGCAAACAGGTTTTGAAAGGCTGAAGATGGCCCAACAATCACCATCCATGGCATGCTCCCTGCAGGTTTGAAAACTTACATTTACCCCAAACCTTGCCAGGAAAGACTGATAACACCTTTCCCCTAATAACTCCAAGCTAGAAGTGACCAAGATATCCTTATAAATAAATGGTGGTGTTAGGGGCACCCTGGAAACACACGGGAACATCCTAAATGCTTCACATTATGGAAATATCAAGGAGACCCCTTCTTTGAGTGTGCTTGGGGCTCTACTGAGAGGAAGGCAGAATTGGTGAAAGCCAGGAGTCTTTTGTAGATCAGTAAAGTTATTCTGGGCTATCCAGGGTCAGTGGGCACTTGTCAGCACCTCAGAGCCTTCTGGCATCATGAGACAACCCACTGCACAAAGGAGGTCAGGGGCTCCCAGGGTGGAGGTGGAGGACATAGTTAGCCTGTGACATAGGAGTAGAGTGTCTCTGAAGGCAAGACAGCTGCCTGGTGGCTTGGCAGCAGGGGAGGGTAAACCAGTGAAGGTCGAGGGGGCTATGCCAGGATAATGCAGTAATTGGATTGTAGCTAGAAGTTTGAAATCCACAAGGCTGTGCTCATGTAAATAAATGATTAAATAAATAAACAAAGAGCGGGGAAGAGGAAGGGAAATTCCAAACAAACTTTGCCGCCCTCAGCAGATATGGAGTGGAAGCTTCCGTTTGTGCCTGAGTATGAGGCCTGCATGGTGACATCTCCAGAGGAGCCTGGTGTGCAAGGGAGAGAAAAGTGACACTGTCACCCAGGGCCACACTGTGACAACAGCACATCCACTGTCACCCGGGTGAATATTAGCTTTTCTCACTTGACCAGTACAGGGGAAACAAATAGGAAAGATTAATTATCAATCACTCTTTGACATTTCCAATCACGGTCCAGGCATTGTGCTGTTTCTGGCTCATCACAGGAGGAGGGGCGGGTGGGGCAGAACTTGCTGTGTAGCAGAGCTGCGTATTCATGGCAACAGGGAAGCAGAGAGGGAAAGAGGGAGGGTCCAGGGCAAGCCATACCCTTCAATTCAGGTCCCCTGTGAACTACAGCCAGCCACCAGATCCCGACTGCCCATTTAGTGGGTTAATCCAATCACAGAGTTAGTGGCTTCAGTCTCCACTCACCCCTTGATAGTGTCACTATCTGAGGACCACACCTTTAACTCCTGAACTTTTAGGGATATGCTTGATATAGAAAAGCCAAAATATTCCATTCAAAGCCTCCTGTAAGTCTATCACTAAGAGTCCTGGAAATCTGAAGTGGTCCTACTACAAGCTGGGCATGGTGGAATACTCCTGTAAATCCTTTACTCGGGAGGCCAAGGCAGGAGTGTCGTGTCCCAATTTTGAGGCCTGGCTGAGCTATACATACCGAGAGCCTTTCTAAAAAAAAAAAAAAAGCAAGCAAACAAACAAAAAAAACCAGCCCAAGGCTCCCTCAGTATAGGCCCCGGTAGAAGCAGAAAGGCAGCAGTATATTTCCAGCATACAGAGGCCTGGCAGAAACTGACGAACCACCATGGGGCACTCCAGACACCTTACGTCATCAAAAGAGACGGCCTGAGAAACCCACAGAGATATGGTGGGTAAATGTGACACAGTGACATGATCATCAACTATCAAATCTACCTCAGTTAAGGGATGTGAGAAAGAGACTGAGGCAGGAGGAGGAGGGATGGGAGGAATGAAGGGAGGAGAAAGAGGGAGGAAGGAAGGGGGCTGGAGGGAGAAGGAAGACACTAGAAACGTGCAGAATCTCTATTGACAGCAAGTCTTCAGCAAACCTAAAACCATTTTAAGGTTTATAAATGTATTATAATATATTTATAATAATATATATTTAATATATAATATATTAAAATGTATATATAAATATATTATAGTGCTGCAAGCCCTGTTGGAGCCACCAGGAACTAGGCCAGGTGTGTTTTTGTTTAATGTTTTTATTAGCATATATTAATCCTATATAATAATAGGTTACAGCCAAGTGTGGTGGCGCACACATTTAATCCCAGCACTCTGGAGGCAGAGGCAGGCGGATGTCTGTGGGTCTGAAGCCAGCCTGTCTACATGGTGAGTTCTAGAGAAATCTACCTGTGTGTTTCCTTAGGAACAGTCTGTGGACAGAAGACTTGTGAGCTCCCTAGCTGTAATAAATAAGGACATAGCTTTTCTAAAAATACCCGTGCCTTTGTCCCTACCCAAGAAGACAGGGAGGAAGAGAACAGAGCAAGTTTGCATCCTGTGGTATGTCAGAGCAGAGAGCGTTTCCTGGGATAGCTCATGCCTCCTCTCCATTATCTTCTTCCCTGCTCCCCACTTCTAAACGACTCCCTTGCTCAGGTGTGCTCAGGCACACAGCTGCTTTATAAAGTGACTGCTGGCTTGCGGGTGACCAAGGGGCTGTCCCATCACCTGACAACTTTGCTTTCTGTGTGCATGATTAGCACACAGAGAACTATTACAAATCTAAGGGTGTCAAGAATCAAATTGCTAGCTGGGCAGTGGTGGCACATGCCTTTAATCCCAGCACTTGGGAGGCAGAGGCAGGCAGATTTCTGAGTTTGAGGCCAGCCTGGTCTACAGAGTGAGTTCCAGGACAGCCTGGGATATCCAGAGAAACCCTGTCTCGAAAAAAACAAAAAACAAACAAACAAACAAAAAGAATCAAATAGCTGTGGCAATGGGCTAGAGGTATCCACAGTGTGGGACACACTGGACTTCTGAGCAGAGCAGCGAATGTGGGGGGGAGGGCAAGTTGGCTTTCTGGGGCTAAAGGGTTCTGGGGTGAGCAGGTGGAGACTTCTCAGAGGCTTGAGGGTCACGCTGTCATGGAGGCCTGTGACTTGCCAGGGTGGGGACAAGTCAGTGGGAAAGTTCAGGAATCTGACAATAAATGCAAATCAGGTGAGCTTTGAATTCCACTCACATGACATTCTAAACAGCAAAGGAAGATGTCGCACAATAACAAGCAATGGACAAATGCACTGTGGGGCAGGGGCTACTCTGAGCTCCTGACTGCTTCAGCCGGCAGCAGTGGCCACCATGTTGGGAAGGAAGATCAGAGACCCTGGGCACGGGAGATGAATGCCCGACGACTCTGCTGCAGCATCAGGACTGTGGAGGGCGCGTCTGACAGTCAATAAAGAACAGCTATTCGCTGCCTGTGAAGGGCTGAGTCCAGACGGGAGCGTAGCCGTCAGTAGTGCCTAAGCATTTCAGGCTTCAGGTCTGACTCTGCCACCACCCTGGCTCTGGTGGTGGGATCAGGTATCAGGCCCCCTGGAAAGCTCTAGAAGCTTCCCCCTTTCCCTGGCAGGGGCTGGCTGTTCCATCTGCAGAAGTTTAACAGTCTGTCAAGCTGTGGTGCAAATCTTGGAGCTGACAGCAGGCTATGTTGTCTCTCACTTCAAACTGGACCGAAGACTGCTTTAAAGGGGAGACTTCTGTGGATTATTGCATCGAAATAATTTTGAATGGAAGAGGGACTTCACAAACTCTTTATATTCCTGCAACCAGATTTTTTCCCTTGATGTCACTAGGTGAAGAATACTCCCTAGACTCACCACAACCCTGTTTTGTTCCGTTTCTGTCCCAGAGAGTCCCTTGTGAATTGAATATTTGTAGTACACCTGTGAACCAGGCTGGGCACATGAGGCACCCATGTATTACCTGGCAGCACCCATATCCACCACCAGAGGGCAGCATCACATCACTAAGTGCAGGTCAATCACCGATCCCCCCCCCTCCAGTCTCCTAGCAACCATTTCCTAGACCCTCCTGCTTTCAAGGCCCAGCTGAGTTCACCTATGCTGCCCCAGACTCAGGAGGCCAAGGTCCTGCCTGGAAATGGCCTTGGAGGATAGCGGAGCCCCTGCTTGCTCCTTGAAGGTGTGCAGGCGCTGCGCTGCATGGCTTCAGCAGACCTCTATCCCTGTGTCCTAGAGCACCAGTCCTTCAGCATTGTTGGAAGTGTGCTAGAAAACATTGACATCCCCTTGCTGTCCCGGGCCCCCAGGGCCCCAGTGGGGACAATCAGATGACTTGGTTGAGCGCAGACCCAGAGAAGGGAGTTTATGGTTCTGTGGGCTTGACTAGCTGTCTGTGCTGGGCCAGGGCAGAACTGTGCAGCAGTTAGCCAGGGCCTCAGGCAATGGGAGACATTGTCTTCAGGCACTGACCCTCCACATATTCATGTTTACCCAGATATGTATCCATGCGTAACTCTATCTGCCCACCCACACGCTTATGCATCTACTACACATCTGTCCATCCACTCATCTACTCAGCCAGCCGTCTATCTCATGCCCATCTGTCTGTCCATCCATCTGCTCATCTAGTCATCTACTCATCCATCCATCCATCCATCCATGCATCTGTATCTATCCATCTACCACCCACATTCTGTCCCTCCACTTATCCTTTACCCAGTCCCCCATCTGTCCATCTGTCTACCTACCTATCAGCCATCTCACCAACCTACCCATCTGTCCATAGCTATCCTCCTATTGGTATTCCATTGACCTGCCCACCCATTTAAATATCCACCTAGCCTCCATCCATCTACCTGTCCACTCACGCATCCACTGACCCATCCTCCCATCGTTTATCAGAAAATGCCATTGGAGGCGTGCGGCCAGATCATGTGCGTGATCCAGGAAAACGCAGAGTTTTTGTGCAGCAGAAAACTCACATGAACCAAATATGCAACTGAAAATTGATAACTTCCTGCTAGCCACATTAAAACCAGGTGAAATGAATTTCATATTTTATTTAACCCAGTATGTGGAACAGTTTCTACTTCCACATGAATTCAATATGAGCCATAAATAAGGCATTTTTAACTTGAATGTTGGTACCCAGACCTCAAGACCTAGTGTCTACTCACCACACCTGCACCTGGTGTCTACCTCACCATGCCTGCACCTGGTGTCTACCTCACCATGCCTGCATCTGGTGTCTACCTCACCAGCCTGCACCTGGTGTCTACCTCACCACGCCTGCACCTGGTGTCTACCTCACCACACCTGCACCTGGTGCCTACCTCACCATGCACTGCATCTGGTGTCTACCTCACCATGCCTGCACCTGGTGTCTACCTCACCATGCTGCACTGGTCTACCTCACCATGCCTGCACCTGGTGTCTACCTCACCATGCCTGCATCCTGGTGTCTACCTCACCATGCCTGCACCTGGTGTCTACCTCACCACGCCTGCACCTGGTGTCTACCTCACCACGCCTGCACCTGGTGTCTACCCTCACCACACCTGCACCTGGTGTCTACCTCACCATGCCTGCACCTGGTGTCTACCTCACATGCCTGCACCTGTTCTACTCACCATGGCTCACCTGGTGTCTACCCACACCTCATGGTGTCTACCTCACCACGCCTGCACCTGGTGTCTACCTCACCATGCCTGCACCTGGTGTCTACCTCACCACGCCTGCACCTGGTGTCTACCTCACCACGCCTGCACCTGGTGTCTACCTCACCACGCCTGCACCTGGTGTCTACCTCTCACCACACCTGCACCTGGTGTCTACCTCACCACCTGCACCTGGTGTCTACCTCACCACGCCTGCACCTGGTGTCTACCTCACCATGCCTGCACCTGGTGTCTACCTCACCACGCCTGCACCTGGTGTCTACCTCACCACGCCTGCACCTGGTGTCTACCTCACCACGCCTGCACCTGGTGCTACCTGCACCTGGTGTCTACCTCACCACCTGCACCTGGTGTCTACCTCACCACGCCTGCACCTGGTGTCTACCTCACCACGCCTGCACCTGGTGTCTACCTCACCACCCTGCACCTTGGTGTCTACCTCACCACGCCTGCACCTGGTGTATACCTCACCACGCCTGCACCTGGTGTCTACCTCACCAGCCTGCACCTGGTGTCTACCTCACCACGCCTGCACCTGGTGTCTACCTCACCACCTGCACCTTGGTGTCTACCTCACCACGCCTGCACCTGGTATACCTCACCACCCTGCACCTGGTGTCTACCTCACCATGCCTGCACCTGGTGTCTACCTCACCATGCCTGCACCTGGTGTATACCTCACCACGCCTGCACCTGGTGTCTACCTCACCATGCCTGCACCTGGTGTCTACCTCACCATGCCTGCACCTGGTGTATACCTTACCACACCAACACCCTTCCCTTGGGTCCTGACATAGTTCAAGCTCTCCAGACTCACTCTGTTGTCTGATTAGGGTCTGGAGTGTTCTCCCAGGCTGCATCCTGGCTGCAGGTACAGACTTCAGTGGGCCACTATAGTGAAGTGACCATACCAGTGGGCAAGGGGACTGACTGGTAAGTCTTCCCAGTTGACATGGCAATTGAATCAGCACTGAAGGATGAATAGGAGTTATTCAAGGACAAAACAGTGAAAAGAAAACCTTCAGTGTCATTTCTGGTTACGTTTCCAGACAGTCTTCCAACAGTCGGAAAGAATCAGGTGTGTTCAGTGGCCCTCTCACCAGGTGCTGTGAAGAAACCATGAAGTGCAGTCTTCTGCCACAGCCAAGCTCCACACCCCTACTGTGCGACATGGAGCCAAGAACCCCTGTTCAAGCACCTCTCCTGGCTGCTGCTGGGAGACCTGCTGCTCTGCCTTTGCTACCTCTGTCGGTGCCCTGCCATCTGGGTGGAGCAGAAACTCACTCTTTCTCCTGCAGATGGTGCCCTAGAGACCCTGCAGAGCCAGTTGTCCACTGTGGTTAGAGCAGGTCCAGTCCTTCCTTTCTGCGCTTTGGAGGGGGCTGTGGCTCTTCTAACTGGGTCCAACTTCTGTTTCCTAAGGATTTTCTGAGATCATCAAGGCTGTTCTCATATGCCTGGGAAGTTTCCAGAAACTTCTCCCATGTGGTTCAGACACAGAGGGAATTTCTGGAACCTATCTGTAAGCATGCTTCTGCTCTGACAATCTTCCTCAGGTCTAACTGTAATCCCTCTTGCTGCTGGTTCAATGCACTCTTCTTGTGGGCTGGGTCCCCAGCAAGAAGCAAAAAAAGTGTCTCTACTTTCTCCATAATAGGGTTCCCTTAGCTAGGAGGGACACTCCCTGCTCCTTGCAGGGCTGAGATGGCCCATCCCCACCTACTTGAGGGTCCCGGGAGGGAACACATGGGAGTCCACAGATATGGTAACACTAGTATTCAGGTATAAGACCTTCTTAAGTGAAAGAAAGAGATTGCAGTCTTTCTCAAGAGGGCCACACCTATTATAGACATGCCAGTCTTGGATCCTGGAAGCTGCTTCCTGCTCCAGAAATTTCTGGGGTAGGAGGAGTGTACAGTGGGAGACCAGTTGGATCTAGGTTCTGTCATAGGTGGTCTTGGGCCCTGGACATGTCACGGCCTCTGTCATGACAACCTTGACTTCCTCCTATAGCACTGTAATTTCCTCCAGGCTTTCCCATCTGTCTCTCCTGCTGCCCCACAGGGCTCATAGGAGATGAGGTGATGGCCTCCCTGGCCACCATGCCCTGGGGTTATGGACACTATCTAGTCAAGGGTTAACTTGGCAGTGCTTGGTTTGGCCACACCCTGCACAGTTCCCAAAGGCATGGCTCTGACCCAACTCCTGGTAGGTGACCTCTGACCTCAACCCACTTGGAGAGTCTGGCCTGACAGTGTCTGTGTTTGCTGGCGGTCTCGGGTCACCTCAGTGGTCCTTGCTGACAGTGTGATTTATAGTGGTGCCTTGAGCCATGCTAGGTCACTTGATCTCAGTAGAGCTGAGACGGCAATTTTCTATAGAGTGCTCAGGCATGCTAGTGCAACTCACTCTCAATAGCACCCCCTCCCCAACATGGAGGCTGCACAGGCTGACCTGGCTCGCTCACACAGGAATCAGTGCGGGCAGCATGCTTCCTCTGTATGGGAACTTGTGACAGTGTAGGCCTGGTCTCTCCTGGGCTCTAAGCTGTCCTCTCTGCTGGTGCTTGCATACAACCTGTCCCCAAGCAAGCCCCAAGCATTATGGGAACTGCTGGGTGCTCCAAGGCCCTCGACATAGTCCTGGGTCTGAGGTGGTCTTGGAGACCCTAAGCTTCAGGGCTAGTATTCCAGTGACTGATTTGGAGAGCAGGGGACAGGGATGTGTCATGGGTTATTCTGTCATAGCCTGGGGTTCATAGGCCTTGTATTAGTTTGCTGACCCCGTTCATAGCTTGCTGACCCCTTGCTGGCCTCAACTCCCTCTCTCTACTCTGCCTACTTGGGTCAGCACTGCAGGGCAGGATGTACTGGGTAGGACCAGCATCTCATAAGATAGCATTGAAGCTTATTGTTTTGTAGGCCAGTAGAGGCTGGCCACTATTCCCAGAAAGGCTTCACTGGCATCCAGGAATGGTGGAACACAGCGTGTGACCCTGTGGACAGCTCTCCCAAAGTGCCTGTGGCTTAGTAGTTCCAGGTCCAGCTCTGAGCTTTGGGCATAGCTCTTCTGTAAGGAATGCCTGCCTTTGCATGCTTCCTGTGTGGCCTGTGTGGCCCTGTGTGGCCCTTGCTTGCCTTGGAGTTTCCGGTGATTGTCCCCTAAAGATGTAGAGTCCACTCTCTCTCTTCTGCTCTAGCATCTACCTGGCCAGGGATGCGTTTGTCTCCAGATGCTCTCATCCCGGTGAGGTGATCCCAGTGCCAGCTCAGATGAAGACTGATCTTAATTAAAGCTCTAGCCACAGCCTCCACAGAATGGAGACCCTAGCTACACGTGCAGTTGGCATGATGCCAGGTCAGTCTGCACATGGTCTGGACCACAGTGCCTTGGTCTCTGCTCAGTCACAACCTGGCTAAGGCCTCCCCATCTGAGCCAGAGGCAGTGTGAACCCCAAGGCCCATCAGCCATGTCCCCAGGACCCAAGGCATGGGGCGAAGAAGACATGGACTTTAAAGGGTGTGTGATGTGCCTGATTCTTTGAATGTGGCCACTCCCCCGCCCGCCAGGCCTGCAGACGTGGCTGCCCCCACACTGCCACGTCGCCGCTTCCACCCTAGCTGGCAGGAAGCTGCTCGCTCTCGCTCCCTTTTTGTAAATTTTTGGAGGGTTGTTGTTGCAGGGAACATCTGGATGGGGCCCAAGGAACATAATAAAAAGGAGAGAGGCCTGGGGGAGGAGCGGGGGCTGGAGGTCGGAAAAACCATCTGACTTCGCTTTGCGGAGACAGCTGCAATTATGCTGCCCAGGCTTTTGCAGCGGCTTCAGACCACGCCGCTGACGTCAGTGGGAAAATATGAAGTTTGCCATGGTTTGGTGACACAGAACATGAAACACATCCCAAGCTCTCTCCTAGCCCGCTTGCAGAGGGATGCAGATGGGTTTCCCCGGAAGCGCAGAGTTCAGGGTCTCCTAGGCCTGCTTGCAGAGGGATGCAGACGGGTTTCCCCGGAAGTGCAGAGTCCAGGGTCTCTCTCTTTAGGACTATTGGATTCTCTTGTCCAGACCTTCCATGTGACTGGAGGCCAACCACATAGGTCCACCCCCATTTATACATTGCCAGTTCCATGGATAGAAGCACCCTGGCCTTTTCTCCAGCAAGCTCTGCCTTCCCTCCATCACCGCAAGGCCTGACAAGGGACACGGCCATCAGGGTGTCCTTCTTTTGGTGTCCTCCGGTTCCAACACTTTTCGGTGCTTCCTGTGATTTTATAGGGCTGGGTGTCGTGCCTCTCATGGTGTCCTCAGATCTTGGCCTCTGTGTACTATGGAGAGAAATTTGGCTCACACCTCTTCTGTTCCTCCTGACTTAGAACAATTCTGAACTAGGTGCCTTGCCCATGTATGTGGTCTTTGCTGTACAAGGAGGTATGCAAAGATTTTAGGGACTCCCAGGGACAGTGGCACATGCAATAGTCTAGCCCTCCAGGAGGTGTCCACAGCCTCCCTGGTAAACCCTGCTCACTTTCTGCCATTGTAGTTAGGCTCCGCCAGGATGCAAAGGCTTGTCACTCCTGAGGACTGTGCGGGACACAGGTGCTACCATCTTTGGGCATGGTACAGACACAGGTCTGACAAACAGCCTCATATTGGTTTTGAAAATGTGGCATAAAATTAAGTCTGATCGAGATGCCCACTGCACAGGGCAACTAGTGTAGCATCTGTGGAGGGCTATGCTTGGGGACCCTGCCCTGCAGGGCTCAGGCCCTATAGCTCTGCTGGGTTGAACAAATCTGTGGCTTTTTAGGGTCCTGTGAGCCTTCCACAGCTTAATGGTGCACTTTATAGCTGGGAACCTTAGGTCATATCATTTTTCACTGGACTTAAATTGGCTGGGCCTCACTGACTCCTGCCTCTGTCAGGATGAGAGGCCTAGGTCCTATAGGCTAGTAGCTGACCTTAGGGCCCTGCTTGGTGCAGCCCTTGTGACAGGAGCCAGGGCTCAAGCAATCTGACAAGAAGCCATCTGGCAGCAGGAATCCCTGAGTCACAGCTGGGATGTGAGCCCCTGGGAGGCCTAAAGGCATTTTTTCCTGTGGAAATAGCTGTGGGTTCCTGAGCTCTTGACTCCTCCCACTGTTTTGGGGCCCTGGTGTTGAGCTCTGCTGTTGTTCAGCACTAGTGGGGCGACCACCTTGGTGGGACTTTCAGTCAGCCAGAGTTGAAGCCAGAGCACCACTCGTGGCAGACAACTGGACTGGGCCTAGTAGTGCCCCAGCAAGGGCTTCTCTTTGGAACTGGTCCCTGTCTGATAGAGCCTCCTGGGCAGGCAGCACGGTGGCCATCTTAGACAGACCTACAAGAGGATTAACCTGACTGAAGTTGTCTCTTGTGACCTGCTCAAGGAGAGGGAAGGGCTGGTAGGCCTTAGGCTTTTGTTTGTTCTCTTGAGCTGGGAAGTGATGTCTGCTGCCTGCTACTGCTGGACATGGGAGCAGCCACTCTGAAAAATTTCCCAATGGAGTCCTTACCCTGGTTGCCATGATAGGAGGCATCTATCTGTCCTGTGTCCCTGTTAAGTCTCTGCTGGGGACCCTGAGTGGTCTGTGAGATCCTCCACGGTGTGCTGGAAGATCTTGTGTCCCCCAGAGCCATCTGTGATTCCCTAGCCCTGCAGATGCACTTTGGTGATGCTGAGACTGTAGCAGGGGTTGGCGGAGGTCAGAAATCTGCAGGAGGGCTGAGACAACCCCTACCTCACTGATGACTCTCACGGCTTGCAGGGGATGATGGGCTAAGAGGCTGCTCCAGGTTTCAGGTACCCATGGAAACTGTGACCACAGGAGATGAAAACTTTAAGGGAGTTGGCCTCTGTAGCTACTACCAAGGCAAACCCTTCTCCAGGAAGTCCACCCAGGCTGACCCTGTAAGGCCCAACTTCCTCAGCCCATGGATCACAGGGACTGACGGGTGTCCTGTTAACACAGGCTCACCTAGCTTCAAAGCTGTGTGTGGTACCACACACTGGGTGGAGTTAGTTTCCCCTCTGTGCACTGTGGACTCACAGTTATGACCATGACTTTGGGTCTCTGGCAGTGGTTTGGGGCTCACTGCTCACCTCACTTTTGAGGACACCCTCCAGAAAGTGGGCATGGATCAGAATCAAGTCTGAACCTAGAGCTGGGGCCTAATCTTGGCCCTTAGGAGCAAGGATATCAGAAGTGTGTCCATAGACCTTGCTGATTCTATTGACCCTTCACTAAGGTCATGAGTTCTGAACTCCCCTGCCTGGATTCCCGCTTTGGCAGGAAGAGCCAGGTGTGTGAGTTGGCTTTCCCATGCGCCTTCTATCCAGGGCAATAGCCAGGTGGGGCCTTTGCTAGACACCTTGTGACTTGGGAGGAATACTCAACAAGAGGGATGTGCGGCTTGAGTGTCCTCAGCCTCCTCAGACGTAAGAAGACGAGCGACAGAAGTTGCCATGGATGCCAGAAGCCACATGGTATCAGAAAGACACCTGACCAAGTGCATGCACAGTGCAAGTCTTACAATTCCAGTAGCCAGGCTATGGCACACCTGTGCTCTGGCCTTAGCCTTCGGGAGCTGTGTGCTTGTGTTGGAGAATGCCATGGGGTGGGAGCAGGGCAGGGCTCCTCCCTGATAGTCTATCAGCAGAGCCTGTGGGCTGTGAGGAGCTGGCAGGGCCCACTGCCGCTTCTGTCTCATTAACTTCTGTCTCCTCACACAGTCGTGATGACTCTATGCCTGAAGGTAGGTGATGGCTTGACAGAGCTGGGGCATCAGTTTTTTGGAGCAAGGTAAAAATCAACCTCTATAGTAACCTAACCACACATATGCAAGCCAACAGGGCGTCCACTGGCAGAAGGCCACAGAGATGGCACAGTGAGACAAGGCAGGCTCTGGTCACCCAGGGACACTTGGTAGCAGGTCACAACCTCCAGAAGGGTCTGTGTTAGTGCAGGCTACAAGCCCCTGCTTCTGACCTCTCCATAGCGGGTACTCATGCGCCCCACCTCTCAAGGCTTCTTTTCATTAAGATAAGACAAGAAGGCTTGCCTCAGGACAGAAACCCTGTGGTCTCTGGCAGGAGCTTCCTCTATCAGCGAGGAGGTGGCATGTGTAGGACGGCCTGAGACCTCTTATTTGTGTCTGTCTGATCACTGTCCTGGAAGTCACTAGGAAGCTGCGAGTGGCAATGGTGGCGGGAGTGCCCCTGTTTCCCTTCTGGCCACACTACTCCCTTCCCAGGCCAGGCTGCAGGGACAGGCCACTGCTTGGAGTCCTTGAAGACAAGAGCAGCCACAACCTGTCCTCAGGCTGTCATTTCCTGCTCAGATGGGGCAGGTAAGGCTCCAGGGAATAAAACAAGTTTCCCATTGGGATTTGAAGCAGACTGCCCATCCTTATCATGAATCCAAACCCAGAAGACTGAGGCTGTGCCACCTGCATCTGCTTGTCTATTAGATGCCGAGATTGCCTACAAGGTTTAGCCTGATTGGTCCTGACACCAAAGCCATGGGATCTCAGCTCTCCTTAGAACCCCCCCCAAAGCCTCAGCTTCTAATATGTGAAATGGGGTGACATTGCCTTCTCAGCATGGGGTTAACACAAAGGCACAGGAGCAAAGGAGACATGAGTTCTGGGTGCCAGGCTGGTGCTGCTCCAACCAAGTCCAGTCTGCTTGCTGGAGGAGTGGTCAGACCACCTCCTGACTCCCAGTAGCAGCAGAGAGTGAAGTCATCAGCCTGGGCATCTTGTCACATTCAGGGTGATGTGCTATGCTGAGCAGCCTTGGAGACCCCTAAAGCCACTGCCAGGACTGCCTGGTCTCTCCTGTCTGCCCCTGTGTCCTGCATCTGGGGGAGAGTGAGTCTGGGAGGTAATGGGGTGGGCAACAGTTGGGGGAACTGGCTGGCTAGTAGGTGGGGTGTGTTCCTGGCTACTGGCTAGCCTGCAGACTGGGACTAAGACTCTGGGTCAGGCTTGTCTTATGTCAGGACAGCTTGGGCCATGGAACAGAGGCAGCGTTGCCAAAACAAGGTTTTAAAACATCTCAGAAAAATATGTGTGGGACTGTTTTCCATGGGATTCAGGCCCAGTACTGGCTTGTTTGTAGGGAGGGAGGTGAGGGTCTAGGAGAATAGGAAGTGGGAAGAAAAAGAAGAGGCCCTGGGTCCATTGTGAACCTGTCCTGTCTTCTACCCCCACTTTATTGGGGTCCTACCATCTTCCCAGAGCTTGGAATCCCTAGTTTTGTCTCTTCTGACCCCACCCCACCCCTATCATCTTGGGAACAAGGCCCTACTCTACTTCCCTGATAGGCAGCTAAGGTTAGAGGCAGGGAGTGGTTGGGTTTGGACCCACTGAGGAGTTGGGGAACCCAGCAATATGTTAAGATGTAGGGCCTGAATCTAAGGGAACATCACCAAGAACAATCAAAACGGTGGTTCTGAGCATGGAGACTGGATAGGACCTCCTACGCTTGGCTCTCTTGACACAGACCTTATAAGAAGCACCTAGGGGCCAGTAAAGCTCACAGGATGGGGTCTCACCTGCCCTGTATTTATGTGCTGCTCTGTGCCCATTCTCATGTGCTTGGTCTCGGATACTGTGGGGCTGGCAGTGTGCCCCAAGGTTGTGCTCATGCCCAGCTCTCAAGCTGTGTGTGTGTGGTATCCTGGGTTCTCTTCTGCCTGGCTGTTCCTGGAGAGTGGGCAAAGCTACATCTCAGCCATGCTGAGTCCCCCGAGTGCCCTGGGGTCCAGCATAGAACTTGTTTGGAGTGGAGTGTCTGGGGCAAGCCTATTCTGTATGGCTTCCGGTGTTCCTACGGACCCTCCACTCACTGACTGCTGCTACCAGAACAATCTACAGCCTACAGAGGTCACACCTATAGCTCAGGGACTCAACACAGAATAAACTCAACACATCAAGCATCTATAACCAGAGTCTCAGTTGTGGGGATCTGGTGTCCTTCTCTCTTTTTTGGCCTTTCTCATAACATGGGTGCCCGAGGGCTGGACTTCCCTAGTTAAGTGTGTGGACTGTGTTAGACCGTGCTGAGATTTTTCAGGTCCATTTCAAGAGTGACTGATGACCACCGGTACTTATCAGCACCAAATCTCATGTTTACCCTGTGCTCTTTGTTTTTTTTTCCCCTTGGCTGAGATATGCTAACCTCTCCAAAGTCAGGTCTACCCCCAGTGCCATAGGAAGGAGCCACTTGGTTTTTGGACTTTGGCTTTCACGTTTCTCTTGAGCGATTGTGTGGGGAACAAGCAAACCATCCCAGCCAGGCGGGAAACAGGTCATGGAGGTTCTAATTGGACATGGTGGAGGCCCTCATGGCCTCGGGGTTGTAGCTTCCCACATGCCCCAGTCTCTCCAGTCAAATGAGCTCCTATTGGCTTGATGCAGTCTCACGGACTGCTGCTGCTGCTGATCAATCTCCTGGTTTGGAGGTCCGGCTTTATGTCACTTTGATCTAGAATTGAGTGATATTTTTCCCTGCTGCTGCATACCCAAGTCCAGAGGGCTCTGGTTTCACAATCGTTTATTTTGGTGCTGCTTGGTGGGGTCTGTGGGCCCCTGGACAGCCCTCTCTATTGTCCTTGCCAGGGAAGCCACTGGGTGGACAGCACATGTAAGGTGGCAGGGCAGCTGGAGACCAAGCAGGCTGGGCAATGTGCACAGACAAAGGGCAATCGATGGCCCTCCTCCTTTATACCCTTTCTCCTTTCTCAGTGCATGTGCACCTATTCCAATAAGCCTACCCAGACAGTGGCCACACCGGTGTCCTGGCCTCTGCCCGTACACTCTGTCCTGTGGGAGCTGCTGTGGGATATGGAACTGGTGGCTGTGGAGCGGAGTACCAGGATAGGCCCACTGTGGTCTTCCTCTTGGAGCTACAAGGACCCATGTGTCTCACTCTTAGTGCAGGGCATAATGGCAGTGTGAGGGCCAGCCATGTTTGTACCTGGATGAGAGGGGCAGGCAGGGTTCTGGAGGTGTGAGTCCACACGCAGAGGATGCTGGTTGCCTAAGTCGCTTGAATGCAGACATTGTCTTTGTATTTATTTGGGGCAATGAACAAGCAGGCCAGGGTGACAACTGAGCCTGTAGGAAGAGAATCAGACCTGCTGCTTTCTTTGAGATGCCACTGGAGGTCCTCCCTGTCCTCAGGGCTGCAGAGGGCACCTTTGCAGCTACTGACTCCATGGACTGCCATTGGCCTCGTGTCTTAGTTACTTCCCTTGCGACTGTAACAAAATACACAACCAAAGCAATTTACAGGATTTATTTTGGCTCCTGACTTGAGATGATACAGCCCGTCATGGTAGGAAAGACATGGTGGTGGAGACATGAGGCAGCTGGTTATATTGCATCTGCAGTCAGAAAGCAGAGAGCAGACAGGAAGTGTAGCCAGCGTATGAATCCTGAAAGCCCACCTCCAGTAACCTACTTCCTGTAGGCTTCTAAACAGACTCCACAGCTGAGGGCCAAGTGTTCAAACACATGAACCTAGAGGGAGCATTTCACAGTCAAACCATGCCGTTCTGCACCCTCAGCCTCTAACTGAACCTAACCACCTGACTTGCATGGAGACAGATGACTTGCAGATACCATGGGACGAGAGATATCCCAGGCAGATGCTTCAGTGTCCCCTAAGGGCTGCCTTCTGGTCTCTGACATTCGGCTTCCCAGAGCATACCTTACTCTGAGGTGCAGGAGTGTCAGCTGCTACAGGGAAGTCAGACAGGTCAGAGACACGTTCTGTGATATGCAGAGCTATTTATTGAAGGCCATATCGACTCATTGATGAGAAAAAAACATTCAACAAAAGCAATTCAAAGAAGGAGGGGCTTATTGTGATTATCACTTTGAAGGTGCGTGATCTGTCATGGCAGAGATGTCTTTATGGCAGGAAATGGGTTCGTCAGATGGCACCACAGTCAGGAAGCAGAGAGGTGAGTGCTGGCTCACTTTCTCCTTTGCATTACGCCCATGGGATGGTGAAGTGGAAACTTAAGGGTTCTTTGGAAAGTCAGTTGTGTTGGATGGTGTTTTGCTGGGTCAGACATGTGAAGGAGTGTTTTCCTGAAGTGGACACAGGTGAAAGACTAAGACAGACTCGTGAAGGAACGTTTAGCTGAAGCAGACATGGGAGAGAGGATGCTCTGCTGAAGCGAGCACGTGATGAGGGATTCTTTGCTAACGACACTCATGCATTGATTTGCCTTACATTGCATAGTTGAGCTCCTTTTGTCAGGACTCCATAGAAAGAAACGCACTAAAAATCTTCTGGTGCTGTGCTGTTTCCTCAGACTCGGGCTGATTGGCAGACTGTTGTCAGCTGAGACAGACGCACATACTGAGGCAAGGCCCATGGAGGACACATGATGTTTGGAGGGAGTAAAAAGAACTCGATGGACAGTGATGGAGGCTGAGCTTGGCTTGCTTATAGAGCTCGCTGTGCAGTGTTCTTGGGTCTGGTGTCTTCGATGATCTTCACTTCCCAGAGAGAGAGGCACAGCTGAGAACGCCTGGTGTTCCTGTAGGTCCCTCCTGCTGACTCCAGCTGAGGCTGAGGTCTGGCTGTCTCTGCTAGGTAGTGCGTCTGCTGCTGATTCATGTTTGCTATGCCAACACTACCGAACTGGACTGCTGGGGCATCTGAGCAGTGTTTGTGGGTGGATCGAGCTGCTGCTGCAACCTGTGAACTGAACTGCTGATTTCCTGACAACGCAGATGGGAGTTGCTCCAAACAACCTTTCTAAACAAGTTCACTCCGCCACCCCCCACCCCCACGTATCCTTTCTTTTCCACTACCTCTGGTGTGTGGTAGGCTTCCAGGGAGATTAAAGCATTTAAGAACCACCATTAAAAATAAGTTTTGAAGAGAAATTAAAGTTACAGGATGATGCTGGCCACACTCAGAGCGGCTCCTCTCTCTTCAGCTGAACTGGGGACACTTCCTCAACACACCTGGAGATGTATTTCCAGGGTGACTCTCAATCCAGTGAAGTTGATGTCGAAGGTTACACTTTCCATTTAGGATCTTTTACAGTCCTGGCAGCAAAGCTGGGAGGTTGGAGCTGTGGACCCACTGGGGAGGGCCCCTGAGTTTGCCCTTGGGATCTTTCTGAAGAAAGTTTGGAGATTTCTTGTTCTCTCCCTGCTAGGCTCTCCCTAGCTTTGGCAGGTTCAGTTGTCCACTCTGAGACCTTGAGCCTACTGAAGAATCGGTCCTGGTGTACTGAGAAGACACACAGCCAGAAGGAGACTCTACCCTGACACTTGGCAGCCATGTATGAGCTAAGACTGCTGTCTTAGCCCTCACAGGACAAGAGGCACGAGGAAGATCCAAGTGGTCAGGGCCCTGGATGGAGCCTGTATTACTTTGGCCTGGCCTCTTGTGCTGGTCTCAGGGAGACCCTCCGCTAGGATCTATGTGTCCACCTATGCCCTCAGGTTCACTTTGGGTGGGCCCTTCTCTGATGGTACCCAACAACACCCTTTAGTCTCATGCCACGACCCCACAATCCCCTCAGAAACATTATATGTGATGACACAGAGCTCACCGTGGTTGCAGAGATAAACCCAAGTGTGGCCCCTTGGGCAGAAGCAAGGAGCCCACTCTATTCCAGGTTAGCTTCCAGTTCACGACCCTCCAACCTTAGCCTTTTGAACTAGTGGCAAGCCCAACCTTAGGTCTTTTTATTTGAGGAAAAGGGGGTGGGGTGGGTGGGGAAAGGGGACACTGAATCAGGAGAGTCAGGCCACTATTGACAGAGAGGAGAAAGCATTTCTTGAATGTGGAAGGAGTGCTACCAGGAGTCTGGCTATATCTAGATATCTTTTCTTTATGGCTCAAATAAGATATAGTCGACCAGCTTGTTCCAGGAGACCGCCTGGCCGTATCCTGTGCTAGGCAGGCTTGTCCCTTGTGGACAGATGAGGAGGATAGAACCAGACCCATCTGTCATTGTTAACAGGGAGAGAAAAACCTCTGCTGTTGGATCAGGGACCCTTTGTCCCCGCTTTGTCCCCGCCAGCACATCTTTCTTGTATTTCAGGAGTATGAGGAGGTGTCCATAATGACAGGAAGGAAAGTCAAGTCACCTTACCTGTCCTCTTAGGACCTCCAATGTGCAGAAGCAAAGGGCTGTCTGGAAATTGCCACATGTCTGCAAGGAGCCTTCTCCCTTCTCCTGTGTGGCTTTCCCTCTTTCTGGACAGTTCCCAGGAGGCTGTGACTACATGAATAGCCAGCACTGGTGGGGAAGTCAGTTGGCAGAGGGTCTGCCCCATCCATCTTTTCCCATGGTCCTCCACTGGACTCCAGCCTTGCCAGGAAGTTTGCCTACTCTGCTGTTCCCCAAACCAGCCCGTGTGTGTGGGTTCGCTATGGGTTGGAACTGGGGTGATTTTGGGGAACATCTGTAGTCAGAGTACTTAGAACACCCTGTGTAAGAGTGGGGCTGGGTGGGTGGGCGCTCTGAAGACCTGAATGTGAAGGTCTGTGGTGAGCAAGATGGTCCTGAGATGACTGACGGGGTGAAGCAGGGCACAGGCCTTGGTGGATGACACACAAGGACCTGGCTCCCAGCCTCAGGAAAATGGCTCCTCTTTTCTTGATGCTTCAGTCTTCCTGCATTCACCGAGGGAATCTCATACCTTTCTTATGTTACATGTTCAATTGGTGGTGGCTACTGTCCTGTCCATTCTGTTTAGAAGGCTCAAAACCTCACCCCCCAGGCACGGGCAGAGGACCTATGCTCATGGGCTTCTGGAAGGGGAGGAATGGATAAGAATGCCTTCCCACATCCCACTGCTACCCATGTTCCCTTCTCGGGTGTCACCCTGAGATACGCGCTGTGCTTGCCAGCCTGGCCACCAAGGGGCTAGCTGTGGCCTGGATGTCTCTGACTCAGCTGGGGGAAGGTGGCTGGGCAGCTTTCTCTGCTGGGGCCTGAGGAACCACCGCACCCACTCCTGGCGTATTCTGGGTGTCCCAGAGCCCAGAATCTGGGGCAGGAGCAGCTGATGAAATAGCCTGAGCTTCAGGCTGGTCCCTCCTCTTGGAGGCAGACACATGTTCTTGTTCTGTGTCTCTCTTGTCCCCTCCACCCTCTGGCACGGTTCAACTCACCCCGCCCTGCTAATGTACTCTGTTGCTCACTTAGGAATGGGAAAAAATTCTAGGACTCTGTGAAGATTTATTTAGGAAATACATAAACCAGGCAGACAAAATTAGCTGCGTGTAGGTTTTATGATGCTTGCTACGTGCATTTAAAAAATACTTTGAATGCGATTCTGCATGCTTCTTTCTAGGGAGGCGAAACATGGTCCTTGGAGACAGAACTTGAGGAAAGTTGAAGGTGGGGGGGGAGGGGGGCCCTAAGACAAGGTCTGGGCTCTTCTCTGCACTTCACTGGAAGAAGTTGGGGAGCAGAGGGGACCCAGATCCTCCCCTTCTAAGACTTTTTGGTTGACACTTTTCTGCAGTGTCAATCAAGGCCTCGTCTAGATGCACCATGAGAACTTCATGCTGTCTCCTTTCAGCTCTTCTTGCAGGCAAGCCCAGCCACAGAGTACTGCAGCTCAGAGGGACCTTTTAACCCAGTAGTGGGCTTCAGTGGGGGTGGAGGGGTGACCATCTGTTCATGTAGCTCCCTTGTCCTGTGTCCTGCTCACTCTATCTCCATGCAGGAACTAGGGGGTATTACTATATACTATGAGAGATTATGGCAAGGGGTGTGTGACGCTGGTACCTGGAGTCCCCGACCCAGGCCCTCTTCTGCAGAGCTGCTTTGCTAAGCCATACAGCCCTTGGTGCAGGTGTCACTCCTGCAAGGCCAGGAGTCCTTGGGTGGTTCTGCCAAGGGACTTGGATACTTCTGAGGACAGGTACAAATTCTGTGACCTAGGGAAATGGACCTAAGTCATGCTCAGCCTGTACAATGTTAAGACCAGCCCCCTGGTCCTAGCGCCAGCCCAGGTGGGCTCCTAGTGCCCACTATCACTGTAGTGTAGGTCACTTCATTGTTTTGGGGTTTAGCTACTTCTTTATCACCAGCTATGGTGTGACTTAGCCTTAGCCATAGGCAAGAGGTGGCAGCAGAGTTTCTTAGCAAAGGGACTCTCCAGGGTCCTGGAGCCGGTGATCTATATCTGAGTTAAGAATGGGTAGTCACATCACGCTGAGAGCCCTGTGGAACAGCCCCCTTCTTATGAGGGTCCAGGGGCTCCAGACCAGATCTGGCTCTGGATCCTAGACTGTTCCTGGATCTACCCAATGTGACCTCTAAGTGCTGAGTTTGGTGCCGGGATTCTCTACCTGCAAGTTCTCTGGTATACACACCTCAAATCGATGCACTAAGGATCAAATGAGATATTTTGACATCTCAGAGACCCATTTTTTCCTCTCATGGAGGAAATATTGAGGCCCAGAGAGAGGGTTGGGCCCTTAGCAGCAAAGATCACTTGGCTTGCAGACCTCAGGGTGCATGTCACTGGCAGAGAGGTATGATGAGCCTGTGGTTGATCCAGAAGGGGAGGGACAAGGACCATGGTCTCATGACCTCTGCCAGCAAGCAAGGTAGAACCAGGGCTCCCACTTGCTTGCTGCCCTGGGTGCTGTTCCTTTTATGAGATCGAGTGGAAAGGTAGACTCTGGATGTTGGGAAGTGTCGGGAAATCTTATAGGATTCTTCCCTACCGATGCACAGGATTGTGCTGGTCCAGCGTGGGCTGATCCAGGCACGACTTTACTTTAGACTGACTGCTGACTGGTCAAACAGAGATGCTTACTTCTTAATTTCCAGGTGGTGTGAAGGTTAATTGTGACTGTCAACTTGACTAGCTCTAGAGTCACCTAGAAGATGAACCGCTGGGCATGTCTGTGAGGGATCGTCTAGACTGGAAGGGTGGAGATGGGAAGACCTATCCTAACTGCGGATGGGACCATTCAGTGCTGGGTCCTGGACTTGGATAATAAAGAGATGGTGAGTTGAGCACCAGCATCCGTCTCTTGCTTCTTGCCTGTGAGAGACAAGGACTCCCTTTCTACCACAGGGGCCATGGAGCTTTTTATTATTATTATTATTTTAATTTTTGATTTTTTTTTAAATGACTTTGCAAAGCCTGGTGTTGCTCCAGAATGGAAGGTGCTGGCCAAGCACAGACGACAGTTTTGTAACCTGAACTCTGGTCCTTCCTCCTCTTCCTCATTAGCTGAGTAATCAGGAGAGCCCAATATCACGTGGGCCTCATCTTTCCCTCTGCTGCTCATGTTTGTCTGTTTCTTAAAAAAGACCGTGTACAGGGGCTGGAGAGATGGCTCAGCAGTTAAGAGCATTGGTTGCTCTTTCAGAGGACCCAGGTTCAATCCCCAGCATCACACATGGAAGCTCACAAACATCTGTAAGTTCAGCTCCAGGGGATCCAACATCCTCTTCTGGCCTTCTGGACACCGGGGCATGCAGGTGGCGCACAGACATACACGCAGGCAAATCACATAAAACAAAAACATTGAACAGACCAAAAACCAAAACCTAAGACCATGCGTGGGTCCCTCCACATCTACATTTTACATCCTCTCCATCTTAAAGCTTGTCAGGTGCATGACCTTGTCATGTCTGCAGGTCCTTAGTAATTCTGTATCTGAACTCTTAGTTTGGGTGTGCGGTAGTTAGACAGCAGCGTTGGGGTGGGGCTGTGGTTTGTGTAGCAGACATCAGCAGTGGGCTAGTGTTTTCTGTTCATCTGTAGCTGGGTTTCAGTGCACTTTTGAAAATCACCATTATTGTGTGCATGTGTGACATGTGTGCAGATGCCTATGGATGTCACAAGATGGTGCCAAATTCTCTAGAACTGAACTCAGAGACAGTTGTGAGGTACCATATGTAGGTGCTGGGAACCAAATGGGTCCTGTGGAAGAACAGCAGATGCTCTTAACCACCAATCCATCTTTCTATCCCCTATATTTTTAATGTCTTACACCAGGACAGAGAGGCATAGCCGCCATGTGAAGGATCTGGAGAGCACTAGCTTAGAGGGCTGCCCAACTGGGTCCACAGCCACCGAGATAGAACCTAGAGTTAGTAAGTAATAACACAGAATTATCAGTGGGAGGTAGATTTTAGCAACATGGAGGCTAGGCAGCTGCCCAGCTATTGTGCTGTTTAAGGCATAGTAAAATATAAAGGCTGTGTGTGTGTTTCATTTGGGACTGTGAATCATTGGGTAGCGAACCCGCTGCTGGAATTTATTAATTTATAATTATTTCAACAACGATGTGATGGGATTGGCTGTTTCAGGCTCCTACTGTCATGTCTTCCCCATCATGATAGACTGTACCCTCCAACAGTCAGCTAAACAATCCCTTCTTTCCGGAAGCTGCTTTTGTTAGGTATTGTGCTGCTTTACTGTGTCCCCTGCCATCCCCCTCCCAATTTGACACAGGCTAGAGTCATCTGGGAAGAAGAAAATTCATTTGAAAAATGCCCCCATTAGTTTGGCCTTTAAGGCAAGCCTATGAGGCCTTTTCTTGATGAATAATTACGGGTCAATAATGTGGGAAAGCCCAGCCCACTGTGGGTGGTGCCATCCCTGGGCAAGTGGTCCCAGGTTTGGTAAAAGAAAGCAGACTGAGCATGCCAGAAAGCAGCATTCCTCCATGGTCTTTGCTTTAGTTCCTGCCTTGGTTTTTCTCCCCAAGTTGGTTTTGCTCACTACAACAGAAAGCAAACTAGGACAAGTATTTCATCCCAGCACCTGGGAAAGTAACTAATACAAGTGGAATCCAGGGCTGATGAACATCAGGTGGACAATACTACAACCTGGGAGGTGGGGAGCACACATCCCACAGGACAGCCCAGCCCTGGAGTTTGGATTATAGTTCATTCCAGATATAGTCAACTTGACAACCAGGAATCTCCGTGAGATGTAGGATAGTGGAGATACATTACTCAGTGGTGGCTGCTGGGGAATGAATGTGCTGCTTGCTGCTGCCTGCCATTTTCTCCTAGGGGGAGCCACTCCTGCCCATGGGCTGTGCACATATGCATCCGCAGGATATTCTAGATAGCTCACACCTAGAACCCAGCTGTGTACCTACAGGAAGGCAGCTGTGTTTACAGAGATTAAATAGCATTAAGAGGAGATCATATGGACAGACACATGAGAATTTAACTAATGTGCAGAATCATGGAGGAACACAGAAAGGGCACTGTCAGTCACATGACCTTCAAATTGGCCACTGTAAGTCCTGGGTTCTCTGGGCAAATACTGCAGGGCAAGCTAGAAAAAGTTGATAGGACACAACTGCAGAGTCTGATCTCTGGTAAGAAGATAGTACCTCTAATCTGCCCCTGTGGCCATCCTGGTAAGAATGAGGGTGTTCCAAAGAGACACATGGCTCTATCATGGCCTAAAAGACTATTGAAATATGGTTGTATTAGGCAGGGTTCTCTAGAGGCACAGAACTTATGGAATGTCTCTATATATTAAGGG
Organism: Mastomys natalensis; assembly: GCA_021653895.1. Lineage (NCBI taxonomy): Eukaryota > Metazoa > Chordata > Mammalia > Rodentia > Muridae > Mastomys > Mastomys natalensis. Next base: position 505,070 of record JAJTUV010000252.1, on the reverse strand, counting down.
AACTTGTTGTAATGATTTACAGTTCGACTAATCCAACAATGGGCAGCTGTGAATGGGAAATCCAAAAATCTAGTAGTTGCTCAGCCCCACAAGGTTAGTTGTTTCAGCTGCTCTTCTGTATAAGCTGAAGAGGTAGGTTCCAACAGATGCTCTGCTAAGTAAGTGCAAGCAAGGTGAAAAAGAGCGAGCCTTCCTTCTTCCAAAGTTCTTATGTAAGCCTCCAGCAGAAGGTGTGACCCAGATTAAAGGTGTGTACCACCACACCTGGATCTGGAACTTGCTTTATCCCAGGCTGGCCTTGAACTCAGAGATCTGCTTCACTCAGTCTCCTGGGATTAAAGGTGAGTACTACCTTGCTTGGGCCTAAGCTTTTCATGGCCACTATACCTCAAGATCTCCACGTCAAGATCCAGCTCAGAAGTTTTTGTTTTCCAGCCTCAAGATCTGGATCACAGTTGTGTCCTCCATTTCTGGATTATAGTTTATTCCAGATATAGTCAACTTGACAGTCAGGAATAGCCATCATAATGGCCAATAAAAAATTGACACGTCCTTGGTGGAAGCTTGAGCCAGCCAGAGGAGTAACTCTCCTGGAAGAGCTTTGTATCTTGTCAAGCCACCTTGCTGGAGAGGCTGGAGCTGAGACGATGGTGGGTCTGTGAGGAGCTGGACCACACCTTGACTGGCACTATCTAGCTATGCACAATCCCACTGAAACCTAAACCACATGCCAGGGCCCTAAAGATGGACTTGGTGTGTGTTCACTGAATTACTTTGTCCCCTTTCCCAGTGTGGCTACGTAGAATAAATCTCCCTTTCTGCCTTTCACTGCTTTAACTGGTTTATTAAGCATAGGTGGTTGAGTTTGGCTTATCAGGGCTGCTAGAATAACTCAAGCAAAATCTTTATAGTGGACAGGAGTGCCTGCTCATCAAGTCATTACCGGGAACCAGTACTGACTGCCTTCCCTAAACCTCTTTGTATAAATGGAGACCACAGCCACTGCATGGAACAAGGCATAAGTGCACATGACACAGTGCTCCCTATTCTTAAATGCCCACTACCATCCTTCTCCTCCCTCCTCAACAGTTAAGATGAGTGGATGGGGATGCTTAGGGTGACAGTAAGGTCTTGAGCCTGTCCTGGAGTCCGTACCACACTTCCGGGTTCCCTGGCTTTGTCATGACCCTAAAAAGGATTTCTTAAGCTACCCAAACTTTGAGTTTGTATAGGGTAGGAGGGGCCAGCAGACTGTACAAGAGACATATCTCGTCAGTTTCTGTGTGCTGTGTGAAATAAACTCAAATCTCTTTCATATTCTCTCTCTCTCTCCCTCCTCCTCTCTCTCTCTCTCTCTCTCTCTCTCTCTCTCTCTTTTCTCTCTCTCATTCTTTCCCCCCTTTCCCCTCTTCTGCTCTTCTCTTTGCTTCCCCATCTCTCTGTTGTAGAGGTCAAACCCAGGGTCTTTTTTTTTTTTTTAATTTAAGATTTATTTATTTTTATATATTTGAATGTACTGCAGCTGTCTTCAGACACACCAGAAGAGGGCATTGGATCCCATTTACAGATGGTTGTGAGCCACCATGTGGTTGCTGGGAATGAACTCAGGACCTCTGGAAGAGTAACCATTGCTTTTAACTGCTGAGCCATCTCTCCAGCCCAAACCCAGGGTCTTGCACTTGCCAGACGAGCACATCACCAGTAAGCAGCATCATTAGCCCCTCTTTTACTTTTTATCTTGAGACAATGTCTCATCAAATCAATGGCCTTGATCTCACTCTGCAGTGGGCATTCAAGTTCTCAAACTTGAGATCATCTTGCTTCAGTCTCACCAGTAGCTAGGTCATAGGTCTGTGCCACCAGACACAGCTGGTTTTATGGCTTTCAAGGAATGCATTTTCGGTAGCTGTGGGCATGCAGTCCCCCAGGCTTCTCTGGCTGGGTAGGAAGAAGCCTGCAGCAGTGGTGTGACTAACTCAGGCTAAGTTCCCACCCAGAAGGCTCTGAGGGAGTGAAGACAAGCACATATAGTTTGAGGAGATATGAAAGGTGGGTGGGAGGCACCACGGGGCATGTCTGAGCCCCGTCATGGGGGCATGAGAATGGTGATTCAAATGCTCCCTGGGATCCCATTCAAGGGCAGAGGAAGCTGAGATATTTACCTTCCATAAGTTTCCCTCGATGGACCAAGGATGCTTCTGAAGAACTGGCCACCTGGTTCTTCTGACCTGGTTCTGTGGCAAGGGCTGAGTCAACTCCGGGGGAAAAAAAAATCCATTCTAGGCTTTGGGGACAGCAAGCGATAAGGGAAAAGACAGTTTTGAACCGAACTTCTGGGCGTGAGGAGCAAGCCAGGGGTGCAGAGGCGAGAGGCAGACACCAAATCCAGCCCTGTTCAGCTGCAGCTTCCTGGTACCCAGCCCTCAAGCTCCGTTGCCTTGCTGAAGTCCTGCTGGTCCCAGGGTGGGGCAGTCACAGGAGTGTCTGGTCTCTCAGTGATAGAGATCTCTTATGACTGGCCAGGGCTTTGCTCCTCAAAGCTGAGAGACTTATCATCACTTTAGGAATAAACTCCCTGGCCTTGGACTTTGTTATATTCTGCCCAGACCCAGGGCCAGAGCCTAATGCATCCCAGATGATCAGAGGAGGCCTTCAGACGTGGATTTTCCATGTAAGGTCAGGCAGTCACAGCATCGTGCCAGGCCTGGCTGGCTGATGCTGTGGGTGTGTGCATCACATCTCTATGGGGCTTCTTGGTTTTGGAACTCACTTCTTGGTCCACAGTGTTGGGAGCCACAGAGTTTATCCAGGGATAATGACCATCACTCATGAGATCATAAGATTTCTGGGGCTGGGCCAGACCACAGGGAGGGAATGGCACACCAGACACCCACATCTTCCAGTCCCTGTCAGGTGGCACTGAGACTCACCACAGCCAGGTGCCCTTCCCTGCCTTTTCTGAGAGGCAGGATGGATAGGAAAGGGCTGGTGGCATTTGAATGCTAGGGGAGCCTGGGGTGAGCAAGGAGAGAGATGAGTGTTCACTGTGAAGGTCACCTTGGAGAGTCCCCTCTGGAGTAAGACCAGGCTGATGGTGCCTATGTGGCATTGTCTCTAGCATCTTGTAAAGACTCCTTTCATGGTCACCTCTGTCAGCTTGTCTACAGAAGCAGGTGTGCTCATCATACAATGCATACGTTTGAAACAGGTTTTCAAAGGATGAAATGTGGCCCCAAATCATGAAACTCTTGGAGTTCAGTGGCCAAATCTACTATCTAGGATAGGGATATCTCTACTCCATTCCTAGGTTCTCTTTCCAACTGGTTGGAGTTGTAGTGAGTGGTACTTTTGGGGGTAGGGGTGGGGGTGAGGTCTCTGGTGCCTCTCCTACTTTATAGAGGGACAGTTGGAAGCCGAACTTGATGGACTTTCTGGACTTGGCCATCTCCCTGTCCTCCCTGCCTTGTGCTCAAGCATGCCAATCAGGGCTATGCATATATTCCAGGACCCTCTGGATGCTGGACCATCTCCAAGGCTAGGAGCTTGAGATGGTGCCTCTGTTTTGCTATATATTACCTCCTCCATTGGATGGCTGAAATTGTTACTAGTTAGCCTTCTGGGGCCCTCTTGCTCCACCCTGTAGATGCTGTGGGTAGGCAAGGAGAAGCTCTTTGAGTGTTGCTCTTTGAGATCTTTTGCATCTCTCTGTTTGACAGCAGTGAAGGGTTGCAGTAGGCAGGTGGGAGCAGATGCAGATGGTGTCCTTCTAGTGTATGACAGCCTTCATGCAGGTCTTGAATATTCAAAATCTTAGCTTTGCAAGCATTAACATAGATCTGGGAAACAGGGATTCCTCAGCCCCAACACCAGTCAGTGCTGTAATTCCTGGCCAGGGTGTCTGAGATACTTGACCTTAAAGACTTGACAGGTCTCAGGATCTTTGGAAGACTGGGCAGTTTTCCAGTGACCATAGGTTGTGAAATTTCTTTTCTCTGGGTCTTCACAACTCTTCTCTACCCTCTTACAACCAACATCTCAACTTTTGCTTCTTTCTTCTTCCTGCCCTGATCTCTTAAGCTGTTCAGCTATTTCTTTGGCTGTCACAAAGCTGGCCACCTTGCTGCTTTTGTGGCTAGGCCTGTTGACTGCTCAGCCACCTCACTACTGCTTCTTTCTTCATATTTCCAGCTTAACCCAGACTACTGAAGGTAGTCAAGAGAAGAGCACTTGAGAGAAGCCTTTTATAGCATCTAGTGTTGCAGAGAGCTAGCACCACAGCGACTTCCACCTGTTGGAAGAATAAAGGAATTCCTACAAAGGAATACACACAAAGGGAGTGTAACCTGGCAAGGCGATTTTTCCCTAAAGGGGTAGTACTAGAACCCAAACAGCACACATAGCCAGAGTGGGATCCATTTTTGTACCTTATACGGGTGAACTGGTCTTCGGATGGGAGTTTGTCCTTACACTCTAATGCAGTTAGCTAATGATGGTTTAAGGGAAGGGTGTGATAGATCTTGGGAATGTCTAGGGTCTAGGAGTTGGGCGAACAGGTATATCATAAGGTGTGTGTGTGTATGTGTGTGTGTGTGTGATGTGTGTGTGTGTGTGTGTGTGTAGTTTTACAGACTTTGGCCCTTGTCCAGTTAGCCACCTTTGATAGAAAACAATTCTCACACACCAGACCATTCACTGAGCCTAAACAACCTGTTTATATAGCTAGAGAAGGGGAGTTTGGATCAATCGCAGCATGGAAATTTGTTTGTGTTTGGCTCACCTTCAGGAAGTGCTCCCCCTCTGGCTTAGGTGAAAATGGTTTCAGTGCATGGGGCTTTGAAAGAGAATATCCCTTATAGGCTCAGCTTATTTGAACAGGTGGTTCCAGTTGGTGGTGCTGTTTAGGGTATGTGTGGCTCACCAGGAGTGGACTTTGAGAGGTCACAGCCTCACCTGCTTCCAACTCGCTCTCTCAGCTGTGCACTTGTCGAGGACTGAGTCCTCAGCTTTCGACTCCTGCCACCGTGCAAACTGCTTCTGGCCATGCCTCTGCATCATAGTGGCCACATCCCTCCTAACCACGAGCTACAGCAAATGCTGTCTTCCCTAAATTGTCTTTGGTCAAGGTGTTTTTACCACAGAACCAGGAAAGTAACTGATACATAGGTCAGTAGAGTTTGCTGAAGCTTGTGTTAGCAAAAAGCTCTTGGAAGAACTGCTTGAAAAAGCCTTGGCTGAGGTTGTACCTTCAGGAACGGGGATGGGGGGCGGCAACTGTGTGTTTCCTCAAGACACCTGGCAATTTCTATTCAAATCAGCTAGAGAAATAAAGGTGTCAAAGAATTGCAGCTATGGAGTCTAGTGGCTGTAGCCCCCAAACTGCTGCTTATTATAGAAAAATATACATGGGAAAAGAATTACAATAAGAATATAAAGAACACAATAATAAAATAAACAGTGTTTCAAACAGTGTCATTAAGTAGTGTTTAACATCTTCCCAGTGCTCAGGGTGATGTGGGTCTGTCTCATCTGCTGCAGAACCAAAGCCAGACTAGAAACAGGCACATGGATCCTCTCAGGCTTTCCCCTTGGGGACCTCTCCCTCTGTGAGATGGGGTGAGAAGCCGGACTGGACTTGGATATATTCTATTCTTCAGTATATTAGTTTGCTTTCTGTGCCTGGATAGATACCACGGCCACAATGTAGTAAGGAAAGCGCTCGTTTGCCTCATACTTTCACATCACAGTTGATCATCAAGGTAGGAATGGAGACAGAGGCTGTGGAAGATGCTTCCCATGGATTGATCCTTCTGCTTTTCTATATACTCAGAATTACTTGCCCAGTAGTGGTTTCACCCAAAGTGGTCTGGGCCCTCCAAGGCCCGATCATTAACCAAGAACATGCCCACAGACTTGCCTAGGGGACAACCTAATGGAGGTATTTTCCCAATTGAGGTTCCCTCTTCTAAAATGACTCCAGCCTCACACAGAGCCCAGGCCGACGCCCTTCGAAGACAGTTCACCTTCCATCTCTGAGCCCAGCTCTCTCTGTCCAGGGCTTTTCCAAGTCCTTTCTGAAGAGATGGTAAAAGACACCCATGGCTCCCAGAAGCACTTTGACCTGGAAATGCTCCACACCACTTCCTCTGTCTTCTCTCCTTTGGTCTTGAAGAGCTCCTGTTAGGCAGCTGTGTCCTACAATGTCTGCACCGTGGCCTGAGCTCTTGGAATCCCACCCAGTCTGGCAGCACTTCCTCCTGGAGGTATGAGCTACCTGTCTCCTCCTCCTTTCGTTGGCTTCATGGTCAGATGGTTTGAGTTCTGAGAAGCCCATCTCTTTCCTCTCATCCCAGTGCAGGCTAAAGGGGTATAGGAACCCTGGAGAGCTGACCTGTCTTCCTGACTTGATGCAGTGTGTGAACATCCCACCTCCCCTCTTTAGATGCTGTTCAGGACTGTTTTCCGAGCCAAACAACCACTATCTTTGAATGTTCAGCTGTGCCCCCCTGAAAAAGATCATCCCAACTGGGCTTGCTGACTCTTGATATTTCCCCGCTCTGGAGAGTCACAGGAGAGCACCTAGTCTCTCTATACCATCCATTGAATGCAGTCCTGCCCTAATTGGCTTGGGGGAGGGGCTAGAGGATATAGGCTGGAGAGACTAGTGGAAGGAGTTGCCATCACTGTGGTGGTGCTGACTTTCCAATACAGCTTTTTGTGGGAGGAGCATCCACACACAGTAGGTAACCCTTCACCTATGTTCTGTAGCTGAGCTCGGTAAGCTCACTGGTTCATCAGCGTAAACTTTGGTGGAGTCTATCTCAGTTGTTTGTTTTGACCTTAAGGGGTTGGGTACATGCTGCTTACATCTCTTTAGGACAGGAATTATGGGTCACTGGAGGGTATACCTTGGGGCTATACCTTAAATGTGTATGTGTGTGTGAGTCTGTCTGTGCCGGTCTGTTCACACGGAGACCTGAGTTTGATATCAAGTATCTCCCTTGATTGCGCTTTAGTTTATTAATCTAGGTGGGCTTTCTCATTGAACTTGGAACTCACAAATTAGGCTAGCCTGGCTAGCCCGCTTGCCCCGGACTCCTTGTCTCTGCTTCCTGCCCCTGAGATTACAGGTGGGCTGTCATTCCTGTATGGCTTTTTCACAAGTTCTGGGGATCTGACATGGTCAGGCATGTTCAGGGTGGTATGGTCGTAGATATTTCTGAGGATCTGAATCCAAGTGTTTGTGCACCAAGTGCTTACCAACCCTTGGCCACGTCTCACCCGTTTCTCTTCTTGTGTGCTCTTGTTTCCTGTCTGCCGAGGAGTGAACATCTTCTTCGACCTCATGATCCCACCACCAGGGTGCTCTGCTCAAGCCCATGGAGTCAAGCAATCATGGACCAAACTCTTTGAAACCAGGAGCCAAAATAAATCTTTCCTCCCATAATTTGTGTGTGTGTGTTAGAATTTGGTCACAGTCACACACACACACACACACACACACAAACACACCCCCAGAACACCTCCTCTGTGACAATAAAGTCACTTCTTCCACTACCTTGGCTCTCCAGTTTCCCCCACTGTGGTAAAATAAGCACAGAAAGCTTGTGGAAGGTTCCAAACTCATGATCAGCTTGTATAAACTTCTGAGTTCTGAGTTGGGAGAAAGGGCCAAGATGAAGGATGTCATAGAAGGTTCTGGCTCACATCTGAACCACTTCCTGCTATCCCTATTGTGAGAGCTGGTAGATAATGGGGAAGGACTCCAAGGGAACCCCTGGCTCAGTGAGAGAAGGCTCCCAGCTGAGGCCTGAGCAGCCGAGCCCAGAGCAGCCTCTGGAGAATTTCCCTTAGCTTTAACTGGCTGTTGGCTGACACCCTGCCAGGCATTTGCTATTGGAGCAGAGTCAACTCCAGCTGTCCAGCATCCCAGGGTGCAGGGGCTCTGAGTCAGGATGAAGGCACTTCCCAGGAGTCTGTACAGTCTCTTCAGATAAGCAAAGCACCTGGGATCTGGAGCAGAATTCCTGTGTTGACGTGGTATTCCAGAGGCACGAGCCAGAGCAGAGCCATGCTACCCCTGCTTGCTGCTCACCATACTTGGGCAGGAAGCTGTTGGAAGAAGCAGATCAGCAGAGGATTCTATTTTTGCCTTCATTTGTGCCCCAGGCCTTTAGGGTTCCACTCTCACTCCCTTCTGGGCAAATGCACAATACACTGCAGCAAACAGGTGAGACAAAAAACAAAACAAAACAAAACAAAACAAAACAAAACAAACAAACAAACAAAAAAACAAATGAAACCCAAGTGAAAGGGGAGACTCCTGGAACCCAGGGACCCAGGACTCCCTGGGAGGCTGCAAGTGTCTCTAGTACACTGATGGACTGACAGTGGGTGGGAGGAGCCCCAGGAGCCCCTCTCTGTTGTGGGAAGTACCTACTGTTCAGATTCAGGAGGGTGGGAGGGAGTAGCTGCCCCTTACATGCTGAGCACCCTGTCCCTTGGTTGTGTTCATATCAGTACCCAGCCCAAGTCCCTGGGCGAAGGCCAGCACCCTGGACCCATTCTCTCAGGTCATTAGCATCTCTCCCTAAATCCTCCATTGCCAGTTTTCCAGTCTTACTGCCCAGACTCCAGACTTTCCTTCTCAGCCTCTTGCCTGTATCCAGGGTCCTTGTGAATCAGAGTATCTATGACTACTTCTCCTTCCACCCAGAGCTTGTGGTTGGCAAATATCCCTCCAGACACTCTGGTTCCAGGCCCACCTCTGGGAAGTGCAGCTGAAATGCAGTTGGTGCTGTGGCCTTTGGGGCACACATCATCAATGGGAAGTTGGTGGGCGTGGCCTGTGGAATTATGTAATAGAAAGACGCAGAATGCATATGGACGTAAGGGGGAGGGTATGTAGGGCAGTCTTAGTTTCTACCGTGAGCTTTTCACTTATTGGCTGCTCTAAACACGTAAGTATACTTTTCTTCAGTAATGTCTTTAATTTTGCAATAAGCCCATTCAGTAGCAAGCAGCAGAAAATGTCATGCTTAATGACAAGATGGAGTTCCTGTTTTTCTCTGTAGGAGTTGTATGCATGTGTGTACACTATATGTGTACAGGTGTGTTTACATGTGCATGAAGTGTGTATGTGTAAGTCAGCCAGTAGTCAACCTCTATCCTTCTATCCCTTATTTGTCAAATTTTATTTTTATTTATGTGTATGTTTGTGTGCTTGTATGTTATGTGCGTGCTGATGTCCGTTGAAGCCAGAAGAGGGCATCAGAGCCCCTGGATCTGGAGTTAGCGCAGTTGTGAGCACCTAATGTGGCTTCTGGGATCTGAACTCTGGTCCTCTTCAGGGAAAGCTTGTGCCCTTAACTGCTGAGCTGTTTCTTCAGCCTATAACCTTATTTTCTTTGAGACAGGCTGTCCCTCACCTATGTGGAGTTTGCTGTTCTGGCTAGGCTGGCTGGCCATCAAATTCCAGGTACCCACCCACCTGTCTCTGTCTCCTCAGTGCTGAGGTTACAGAAACACACTGGTGTGCCTTTCCTTCATTGTGGATGCTGAAGACCTTGACTCTTCCTGATTCTTGTGTGGCAAGCACTTCACTGTCTGAGCCATCGCCCCAGCTCCTCCATTGATGTTTGTATTTGCTGTGGATGCACTTACAGTCAGAAACTGACTGGAACAGAATTCAAATGAGAGCTCCACTCTGTCACCTGCTTCTGAGGGGAAACTTGGCCTATGGATTCTGGGAATTCTTCTGGGGCATTAGACAAGGTTTGTTGAAGGCATTTAAAGGACTGATCTAATAGACATCAAACATTCTGTCTCCCGGCTTCCATCCCTGTTCCCACATTCCCTACTGTTAAGTCCCAGAGGAAGCTAGAGCAAATGGCTAGCTGAGGTACCTATTAACACATCAAGGCAGACTCTGGCTGCCAGTCTGTTCCAGCGGCTCAAGTACCACACACTAATAGAGTCCTGGCTCCTCTCAGACCTTCTCACTCCGACCCCTAACCTTTCTCAGCCTCTGAGTCCTTCCCCTAGCCTTTCATTCCTATATAACTCAGCCATTTTCTCTCCTCCTCTTTTCTCTTGCCCCTGCTTGCACCCTGTGGCCCAGTCTATTCTGCCGGCCATGTTCAGTCTAGATTCTTACAGTTGCCTCTGACTGTGCTCTCCCTCATACTCACAATGAAAACCTTCTCTTCAGTTATGCCTTGGAGCGATCATGTCCTCATTTTCATTCACCCACCAAGGGCTGGCAGGGTAGGGCAAGAATTTGGTGGTAGTTGGATGAAGGAAGGTTGTCTCTGTACCCCTACCTTCCTACCCCAGTTTTCCCCGAGTGTGCAAGAAGGGTCCAGGGAAAGAGCCCCAGGGCTCCTTGGATGGGAGGCCTGTCTGCTCCTCATCTTACCGGTTGGTGCTCTGGGATGGGGGCAGTGTGTAGTTAAGACTGTCCCACACCTTGAGTTCTCATAGCACATCCTCTTGTCCTGTAAGCATTACCCAGGGAGACCTTGGGAACTCAAGGTTCTGCCAAGGCCTCAGGCCAAGCAAGGTTTTTTAAGTTGCTCTGGGTATTGGAGAGGTGATTCAGTAGCTTCAGGCTTCGCTGCCAACCCTGACAACTTGAGTTTGATACCCAGAACCCACTGGAAGGAGAACAGACTCTAGCTAGTTGCTATCTGGCCTCCACATGTGTGATGTGGCATGCACCCTCCTCCTCCAACTAAATAATGTAAATAAAAATGTAAAACGTTCAATCCCTGGTTTAAAAATAAATGAATAAAAGCCACCACGGATCCAGTACACACAAACAGGCCCTTAGCACTGTGGGCCTGCACCCTCCCTTCACAGGACACCACCTGGGCCTCTTCTTCTGTCTGGTATGACCCAGTTTCTACTCTGCATGCTCCTTCATCTCACCAGGACGCCCTTCTCTGTACCCAGATCCTTGAGGAGCTGTGGAGGGCTGAGCCTTTGCTTGGGGCAAAGGGTTTAGACAAAGGGTTGGCGAGTCTAGTCCCTCTAGGTAAGCTGTGTGTCCCACCATGAGCATCTGTCCATCCGCTGCTCTAGGGCAGACTTTTCTCTGGTGGGTTTGAGTAGGCTAGCTGTAGTCCAGGGGTTATTCACGGGCTGCCTCAGAGTAAGTCTGGCTCACCCATGCAGGCAACTGTCGACTGCTCCATGTGGACATGTCTGTGGACAATCCCTTAGAGGGATGGACAAAGAGGCTTCTGGGACTCAGCCTGCCTCTTTCCTGCCTCTCAGACCCTGGGCTGACCTTTCAGGAGTTTCCTTTGCTCCTGCTGTTGTGGAGTACTGGGCCCCATTGAGGAAGCCATCTTTGGCTGGTGGGGTGGTCCTCAGGCAGCCTCAGTCTGGAGATGAGGACGTGGCATGTGTACTCTCACTGGCCAGCCTCGCCTGTGGGAGGCCCGACTGGCTGACTCATAACCAGCAGAGCTCAGAACAAAAGGGCGCAGCTGTCTGCGGAGTTTCAGGAGCTGCTGTGTAACTGCAGTGGGGGCGGGGGGAGAGGAAGGGCCACAACTCACCACAGCAGCCCCCAGTCTGGCAGAGTCTGTCCAGTTCCACTGTCTGTGCTAGGGTGACCACTGCTTCCCCCCACCCCCGCCCGGTACTGAGGGGCTTCCCAGGACAGGGGCTTTTTAATACAAATAGAAGAGTCCTGGACAAGTCATAACAGCTGTCCCCCAGTGGGGGGCAGTCACTACCTTACCAGCTACAATAGCCTGGAGTGGAGAAACTGAGGCTCACAGGAACACTGGGGCACCCCCTAAGTTCTTTTCACCAGCAAGATAGAACAGCCTCTGGAAAATTCTGGTCAGGTCCTGGCAGTCATTTCTATGTGACAGGGCCTGGAGGACATTGTGATATGACAGTGTTGAAGGCATACAGTGTACTTCCACTTCAGGGGTTCGAGACCCTACTGTTTCATTGGAATGGCACGCTCTCAGCCTCACATTCTGAAAGTCTGTTTCTAAGTCCAATCCACTTACCCAAGTCTTTTCCTTCAGACTTCTCTCCTCCTTCAGATAGGCAGCCATCATCTGGCCAATTCATGCTAGTGTACTTTCCATGGTCTTCCCTGCTTTGGTTCCCTCATCCCTGTGAGTAGTAGAGATACCAGTCACCCCAGATACTGTGAACTTGTTTGTCTGCCCGCCTCAGAGGTGGGTGGTAGGTGGGTTCCCTCTCACACCTACCCCATCATGGACTTTCAGCCATGGTCCAACCTTGGCAGGCCTCACTCTCTGTCCCAGGCTGTCAACACTGTCTCTGCTTTTCCTTTGGACTGCTCTTCAGTTCCTCCTGTCAGGAGCAGGGACTCTCACCCTGCCGGTTGATTCCACATCAAGGATGCTGGTGGTCCCTGTTGTCCTGTTCACTGCAGTGACACACCAAGCAGGTCTTGTCTCTACTGAATCACCTTCAGATAGCTCTACAGAAGCAAATTGTTAGTCTTCCCACTTCCAAGCTGGAAACTGAGGACAAGAAAAGGAAGGAGAGAGCCTGACATCCCCAGCTAGTCCATCTCAGGGAAAACTCTTGTTTCCAGAGGTAATTTATAGGCACAAATGTATTCTGCACTAGGCTCCTTGCAGTGTCTCAATACCTGTGGGGCTGGCCGTGGAGATTACTCAGTAGCCTCTCTGTTATGTGGGAAGTCATGTTGCTGAGCCTGGAGACCGAGTTTCTACCCCACATTGGTTTTGGGTCAGCTTCCATAGGAGAGGCTTGCTAGCTGTAGGCTGGAGACAGTGGCGATGACTACTGTGGTCTCCGGAGTTCTAACTCACTTTCCTCTATTTCCTTAACTAGTATTACTTTTCTCCTTTAAGCATAGTCTGGTAGTGAAAGTCTGGGATTTGAACCCTGGGGAGAATACGTTTTCCTGCCAGACCCTGACTTAGCCACTTCTAAATTAAATCTCCCTGAACCCCTGACCTGTGAATCCAGTGTGACCTCTCCATGTCCAACAGCCCCTAAGGGCATGCCCCTTCCAAACTCTGTGTCCCATTCTCAGTGGCTGAAGTTACCAAGCAGCTAATTAGCAACCAAAGGTTTGAGTCACTTTTTACCCTTCCTAGGCTTGTGGGCGACTAGATGTTACTTGATTTCTTACTCATTTCCTGCATCAGTGGGGAGCCACCATCCTGAGGCCCAGGCAAGTCGAGGGCCAGGGATGGAGAGGTGGACTCTGTATTCTGTGCCATCTCGAATGGCTGATGGGACAATAGAATCTGGTGTGTGTGTGTGTGTGTGTGTGTGTGTGTGTGTGTGTGTGTGTGTGTATAGGGTCTCTCCATGTAGTTTTGGCTGTCCAGGAGCTTGCTATGTAATCAGACTGCCTCAGACTCACAGAGATCCTCCTGCCTCTGCCTCTCGAGTGCTGGGATTAAAGGTGTGTGCCACCATGCCTGGGCTGGGATACTGGAACCTTGGATATTTTCTCTTTGTATCATAGAGGGCCAGTGTGTGTGTGTGTGGTGTGTGTGTGTGTGTGTACATCTGTGTTTGTGGTTGCTTGCCCATGTGTGAGCAGGTATATAGAGGGTGAAGGCTGATACTGGATGTTTCTCTACTGCTCTTCACCTTTGTTTCTTTAGATTTATGTATTACTGTTTATGTGTATATGTGTGTCCTTGTGTGAGTCTGTGTATCACGTGTGTGGTATGTGCCCATGAGATCCCCTGGGATTAAAGTTGCAGGTGCTTGATGAGGGGGGTGGGAACTGAACCTGGGTACTTTACTTTGCAAGAACAGCAGGCATGCTTTACTGATGTGTTAACTCTAGCCGCCAGCCACCTTACTTTTCGAGGCAAGGTCTCTTACTGATCTGGAGCTCATCAATTCTGTAGCTCTAAGGACTTGCTCTCTCCCCACCCCCATCCCCACCCCAGAGCTCAGTTACATCATACATACCACCACCTGTGGCTTTTTACGTGGTTCTGGGGATCCAAACTCAAGTTATCATGAGTGTACAGTGCTAGCTGTACACTCAACCATACTCCAGACCCATCCCTCCAGACCCAGAGCCCATCTTTTAGAAAAGAAATCCAACAGTGACAAATACATTCTGATTTCAACACATGTCACACTTAGGATAGAGTATATAAATACATGAAATTTAAAGCTCAGATGACCTCCAACTCAGGATAGCCTGTCTTGTAGCCTTTCAACTATATTATGGCTCAAACCCCTCTTTATTCCGTAGGAGCCCTCCTGAGATGCGGTTTGCTTTGCAGCCCTCTCTGGGTGCAAGGTGCATCTAGCCACAGCTCCAGGATTCCCCAGAATTGCCAGAGGGAATGACCTATATCTACAGCACACTGCTCCTAATCTACAAAGTGTGACAGATTGGGACTAACAAACACATTAGCTATTATCATACTTTAAACTCACTCCTGGCTCACTAGAAACTCTGTTGTAAACTGAGGACTATTTGGACTGGCAAAGTGAAAACTCCCTGCAGTCAATAGATCAAGAAAGCTACTGTGAAGATACTCTGCTTATCTCAGAAGCATGCCTGCCCCTCCCAACACACATCCTTGTCATTTTCTCAGAGCAGCTGAGTGATGACCGTATTTTGTTTTTCTTTGAGTTTTTATTCATAAGCAATTTTAAGTGACCAATGTCTAGCTAATGTGTGTGTGTGTGTGTGTGTGTGTGTGTGTGTGTGTGTGTATATATATATATATATATATATATATACACTCTAAAGATTTGTGGTGTATTGTTGCTTCTTTTAGAAAGTTTGTAGCACACATGGGTACACATGTATGCATATGTGTGCATGATTGGCAGATGAGTGTGCATACTTAAGTGCATGCAGAGCCAGAGTCTGGCATTAGGTGTCCTCTTCAGTCACTCGCTACCTTCATCTTTGAGGCAGGATCTCTCACTGAACCTGGAGCTCACTGTTTGTCTAGGATGGCTGGCCAGCAAACCCTGGGCTCTACCTGTCTCCTTATCAGAGTGCTAGAGTTATAGACACACACAATTGGACCTGGGCTTATGCATGGGCTCTGGGGATTTGAACTCAAGTCTTCGTGCGTGTATGGAATGAACTTTACCCAAAGCCATCTTCTCGGCCCCTTATTGCTTTCCTTCCTTGACCTTTTTTATTCACTTACTCTGCATGCATGTGGTGTGTGTATGTATGTATGTATGATACATGTATGTATATTTTATTTATGTATTGTGTGTGTGCATGTGTCTGTCTGTGCATGCATGCCAGAGATTGTGTGGAGGGAGGTCAGAAGAAAACGTTCAGGAGCTAGGTTTCTCCTTCCTTCATGCAGATCCTGGGATCAAACTCCAGTCAACAAGCTTGGCAGCAAGCTTCTTTATCATTGAGGCATCTTGCCCGAGCCCTTGTCCTGGCTAGGATTGTCTGACAATTTTGTGTGATTCAGCTGTGCAGTTTCATGCGCTTTGGCACATTACTATTCTTTGCTGGGTAGTGTTTCATTCTATGACTGTCCTTGGCTTCATCTGGCTTATTTTCATTATGGGTCACTATGAATAGCCTAGACATTGCTATACAGATGGCAGTTGCAGACGTAGGGGGTGTCCAGAGTTTGAAAGACTATAAGACAGCCTGCGTCCTATGTGAGAGAGCACCTCCAATTGTTTCCAGTGTATATGTATATGCACACTGGTGCTTGTGTCATCAGTGAGATCTTCTGCTGCTCTAAAATCTTACTGAATCAATATTTATCCTTATCAACCTAGTGGTGGGATTTAGAATCCTGTAGTTTGACTTTAAAGTTTTATGCTCAATGTGATAGTCCTATCTCAAGTGTTTTGCTTTGTTTTTTAAGTCACTGGACAGTTCAGTTTGACAAGGACATTGTTCATTTATTGCTCGTTTTTATATTGCTACTTTTTTCCTTCCAAAAGTATTGGCTTGAGCTGGAGATATAGCTAAGTTGGTAGATCCCTTGGCTAGCTGCACAAAGCTCTGAGCTCCATCCTAAGCAACACCTAAGCTGTACAGGGTCACATATCTGTAACCCCAGCAACCTGGGAGGCAGAGGTAGGAAGAGCAGGAGTTCAAGGTGAGCTTCAGCTACACAGTGAGTCTGAAGGTAGCCTGGGAGACATGAGAGACTCTGTCTCAAAAAATATATAAATACAGGGGGCTAGAGAGATAGCTCAGTGGCTAAGAGCTGCTCTTTTCTCTGATCCTGAGCTTGGTTCTCTAGGCAGGTCACCCACATTGGGCAGCTCACAACTGCCTGTAACTCTACCTCCAGGGATGCTATCTCCTCTTAGGGTCTCTGTGGGTATCCCAAAGCCCCAGACATATGCATGAATACGAATAAAACAAATCTTTAAAAATACTTGATTGCTGGGCAGTGGTGTCACACGCCTTTAATCCCAGCACTTGGGAGGCAGAGGCAGGCGGATTTCTGAGTTTGAGGCCAGCCTGGTCTACAGAGTGAGTTCCAGGACAGCCAGGGCTACACAGAGAAACCCTGTCTTGAAAAAAAAATACATGACAAACTGATACAGTAACAAGATGAAATAAAATGCTGGCTCTTTGCTGAGTCCGGAGCTGTGGCCTGAGTCCGTGATGTCTAGAGTCCCTTCTCTGTCCCTGGCCTGGGCCTTAATTTTCCTCATGGTTCTTTTGATGTTGCCGTCCTGTGGTTTTTTGCTTGAGAAAAGCATGCGATTTTCTAAGTCACCATCTTAACACCACAGGGCCACCTGAAACTGGTTTTCATGTCCTGTGCCAGCTCAGGTATCGGTTTTTCCTGGCATGCATTGGTGAGTGGTCAGTTATTGACAGGATTGTTCCTGGTGTCTCTTTCCTGCTGAGCCAAGTGGTGTGCCTGAGGAATATTGCTTCTCTTCTTGGGTTTTCTGTTTTGTTTCTTTGGAGTTTCATCTGTTCTTGCTCCAGTTTCAGACTGCAATGGTTATTAGAGTTTAATCCTCATCTTAGTGCCTAAAAGGAAGCGCATAGTCTTTTATCTTGCATATCTTCAAATAGAAGTTAGTTTGATGTCTGACCTTATAATCAATCACCTGTTGTGATTGCCATTAGTTATGTATTGACAAAGCTTAAAATCAGCTTGGAAGAAAGGTGCAACAAGGGAGAGTCTACATCAGGTTGGCCTTCAGGAAGGTCTGTGAGGGAGTCTTGTTTGCCTTACTTGATGTAGGAAGACCCAGTCCACTGTGGGTGGCACTATTCCCTAGGCAGAGTTTCCTGAGCTACATAAAAGTGGAAAATCAAGCTGAGCTCAAACATGCAAGAGAGTGAGTGTATACATATCTCTGCTCTTGACTGTGGGTGTGATGTGATGAAGCTACTGAGTTCTTACCTTGACTTCCTCACACTAAGGGACACCAGCTGAAACCAACCCTTTCTCTTGTAAGTTGCTCTTTGTCAGGGTGTTCTGTCACAACAACAGAAACAAAACTAGGGCATCTTCAATTCCACAGGCGACCAATTTCAATCTATCCACATTTTAGGGGACAATTCACATATTTGTAGTATGGAGTCTTCCGAGCCATTAACACATTGTATAATAATATATTTACATGTTCTGCATATACAATTAAAAGGCTTATCATATTTTCCAAGTTTCTTCCTAAGCAATTCTTCCTAAATATGTCTTTGGCCAGTGTATTCTTCTGTACTTCGTTTTTTGATGCTCCCATGAATAACATCTTTTTTTCATTCATAAATATGCTGCTATTATTTGGAAATTTAGCTAAATAGTGTGCATTAAATTTGGCACAATGTCCTACTACTCTGCTAAACTTACTTTGTGTTTTCCTTAAACATCCATAAGATCTATATGTCACAGTATTAACATGTGGTAAAAGTTTGTGTCTTTTCAGTGACTGTTTCGAAGTCTCAGTAGTAAGCAGGTTCTTGCAGAAGAGGTTTGAAAAATACTGTATTGGGTTAAAGGGCTTTCCTGTGTGTGTGTGTTCCTGCGCGCATGTGTGTGCTATTAAAGAGAACTTTTATTTAAAAATATTTAATTTCTATTTTAAGTGTGGGGGACACTCAGGTGCCATGGTGTGTACATGGCAGTCAGAGGACAAGCTTGGAAACGTTTTTCCTTCCACCTTTTCATGAGTTCTGGGGATTGAACTCAAGTCACCCACTGAGTTGCCTCACTGGTTCTAAAAAAAAAAAAAAATCACATTAAATATATGCTAAATCCAAATAGTTCTTTTCACACACAGACAAAAATCCTCCCGTCTGTGTGTGCGTCTATGCACATGAGTGTTTATGCATGCTATACATGCACATTAGGGGGGACAAATGTCAACATCAAATCTTTATCACTCTCTATATTTACCATCTATCTATCTATCTATCTATCTATCTATCTATCTATCTATCTATCTATCTATCTATCTATGAGACACCTAGTGTCCCCTATTCAGCTGGCAGGAGGTTCCTCTGAAGCTTGGGTTACAGGCATGATCATTCCCGGCCTCTACACGGGTGTTGGGGATCTGAACTCAGGTCCTCATGCTTGCACAGCAAATATTTTCCACACTGAACCCCCTCCCCCGACCCAGGATTGGACTTGTGTTTTTTATCTATAGCTGTCAACATAGCAGATAGCAGCCTGTCTTTTGAAAGTTACATCAGCCTGCTTTACATTCCTTAGTTAATCCCATCGTAGTCGTGGTGTGTTAACCTCTATATGTGGTTGGCCTTAGCTGATTAAATTCCATGTGTACTTGTGCTCCTTGGTAAATCTGGTGTATAATGGCCACAACCACGTTGCTCTTATCATGCCTGCTACATGGTGTGTAGCGTTCTCTCTTTTCTGATTAGTTATGAAAGATGACTGTTGACCGGAATTCTTCTCATCCTTGAGGTTTCAATTGTGGAAGGATTCTTGGCTGATGATTCAGTTTCTTGGGGGATTATAGAACCATCTAGATCTTTCCTTCTTGAGTCAGTCTAGGAATGAGTCCATTTGTTGAAAATTTAAATTTATTAGCACACATTCCACGATGTCACCTCATTTATAATATCTCCTTGTTATAATATGCACAGTGATTTTTCTGTTTCCTTCTTCACGGTTAAGTGATTCATAGCCACTGTTATTTTTCTTCTCATTAGTCTTGTCAGAAGTGTGTAATTTTGTTATTTACATCTTCTCACTTTGGTTTTTGTTCTCTTTTAAAATACACTTAATTAGTGCGTGTGTGATTATGTATGTGTATGAGAATGAGTGTTTGTGTGTGTATGGTGTATGTGAGAGTGTGTATGTGTGTGTGTGAGAGAGAAAAAGAATGTGTGTGTGTGAGGGTATGTATGTGTGTGTGTATGTGAATGAATGTGTGTTTATGTGTGAGTATGAGTGTATGTGTGTGTATGTGTGCATGTGTGTATTGTTGTGTGTGTATGTATTGTGTGTGTGTATGTGTGTGTATGAGTGTATGTATGTGTGTATGTGTGTGTGTGAGTGTGTCTGTGTTCCTGACACCTGAGTACAGGTGCCCTTGGAGGCCAGAGGCATTGGATGGCCTTGGATTGCAGGTGATCGTGAGCCACCGGATGTGGGTACTAGAAATGAACTTTGACCCTGTGTAAGAGCAGTACATGCTCTTAACTGCTGAGCCATCTCTTGAGCCCCTGCTCACCCCCTTTCTTGAGACAAGGTCTAAAGTTGAGAAGGTCCTGCCTCAGACTCCTGAGCATCTGGGAACACAATGTTGCACTTCAGGCCTGGTGTCTCTCACCTCCTCAGATGTGGACTCAGCCTTGGTCACATCCAACTTCTCTTTGATCTGTTACATTCCCTGATAGCATTCCCTGGTACTACTCAGCAGACAGCCTGGCCTGGGGTCTGACGCAAAGTGTCTTACTGACTAGGCCTGGGCACAGTCTTCGGGAAGACTGGACTTGAATTCTCATTGCGCTTTTCTTGAAAGCAAGCTGTGTCACAGTGCACGTGAACTTCAACTGTAGGGGCCTCCTCTACATCTTAAGTTGAGGTCAGAAAGCACACCCCGGTTATGTCAGTTCCTTGAGATGTTTGATGTTGCTTTTTCTTGGGGTGGAGTCAGTTTCACCAAAGCTTCCACATGACCTCCAAGCAGCCTGCAGCCACCAAGGGCCCTAACCACCAGGGCCACAGCCACTGGGGGAGGGACAAAGCTATGGGGGTTATAACTATCAGGGGCCACAGCCACTGGGAGTCATGGTAAAGGGGGCCACAGCCACAGAGCCACCCAAGTCTGGCTGTCCCTGATTTCCTGCAGATGCCTGGTCTGGGTGTCTGCTCCAAGAACTCTCTTGGGAGTAAAGACGGACAGGGTTTGGGGTTTGACATTTCATTTTGAGGATGCCTGAAGTTTACACAGATTTGCTTTTTTGGGTGAATTGGTCTTCGCATGGAGGATGAAGTATGTGTGTGTTTTGTCTTCAGACGTATTTTATTTGGGATCCTTTTCACATGTTGCTCTTTTTTGTTTGTTTGTTTTAAATTTAGGCTCTTACTACACATCCCAGGCTGCCCTGGAACTCATCATCCTCTTGTCTCAGCCTCTGGGACGGGCAACCTCAGTGTCAATATGATGTCTAGAATCACCCGGGTAGTGAGCCACCTTGGAGGGGTTGTCTTGTTTAGGCTAACTGAGGTAGGAAGACCCGCCCAGCCCACTATGAGAAGCTCCATTCCCTCTGCTGGGATCCTAGACTGTAAAACAGGAGAAAGTGAGCTGCTCACTGTGTGTTGACCGGAACGCAATGTGACCAGCTGTCTCAGTGCCTGATGCTGTGCCTTCCCTCAGCAGTGGACTGTGAGCCAAAATAGAGCATTTCTCCCCTAAGTTGCCTCTGTCAGGATAGTTTATCAAAGCAACAATAAAGTAATCAAGACAGCTTCCCAAGTGCCAGAATTCCAGGCTTGTGGCCCAGCACCCAGTGTCCACTCTCTTATTGCATTTAGAATCTTCTATACATTCTACTTCCGGACTGCAGATCCTTCTGTTTTGGGTGCTTCCTGTAAAATAATGATGTTTGAGTCTATCCTGCCCCAAGTCTGTCAGACTGCATTTACTCTTTAAATTTAATACAATCACTTAGACATCAGGGTGTAGAGCCATAGTTTATTTGCTACTTAGCAGGTCTATGTTTCTTTTTTCTTCAGTATTTATATATTTTTACATTTTGTAAAACTTCCTGTCTTATTAGATTATGCTTAGTTGTGACCTGGTGCTAGTCATTTTATTTTTAAACATTTATCTGTCTGTCTATCTGTGTATGTATGTATGTATATATGTATGTATGTATGTATGTATGTATGTATGTATGCATGTATGCATGCATCTATTTATCTTCTATCTATCTATTTGTATGTACCTGTGTGTGTGCACACATGTGCATATGCACACATGCATGGACACCACTGCATGAATGTAGAAGTCAGGATTATCTTGCTGAAGCTGGTTAAATCTTTTCACTGTGTGGGTCCCAGGGATTAAACTCAGGGCTTCATGCTTGGCAGCAGACAGCTTTACCCATTGAGCTATCCCACAGGACTTATTGCTAAGACCTTTGAGAATCCATTGAGGTGTTATGACATGCACCTTCAGCTTACTGTGTGAGCTTCCCAGGGTTGCTGTGACAGAAGACAGTGAATCAAAGGACCTAACACAGAGAGAGTTTTCTTCAAGCTTTGGAGAGATCTAGCATTACGTGCCCCACTCCTGCCATGCTCCCCTTCTCACCTCCCCAACTCTTAAACAGATGGGGAGGGGACTCCTGTCTTGCCCCTCCTCTTTTTTGGGTTTCCAGGCATGTCTGGCTTGTAGATCATCACTCTCAATTCCATCTTCTCCTGACTTCAAAGCCTCTGGTCTTCCCCTTCTCCTAGCAAGATTTATCCTTGGGTCCAGGGCTTAAGCCTCTTTCTAAACAGGGCCCCATTCTGAGTTCTAAGTGGACATAAACATGAGAGTGAACATCTTCCAGGCCAGCTTTTCATTAGGCATTTCCTAGGACCTAGCAGGCTCTAGACTCCATGTCAGGGACAGCCGTCCTGATACCTTTGATCACCTTGGGTCCACTCAGTGGATGGTGGGTGATCATGATGGACTGACTGTTCCCAGAAATTTCCTAGGGTGCCTTGGCCCAGGACAGAGGCTGACATCTGCTTCTACTTAGCTGCCTCACAGGCCAGGATGATGTCATCGCAGCTCAGGCCTGGGATGGAGTTGGCGTCTGGCCACCAGTGACAGCTCAACTGGGAGCCCTCAGCTAATGAAGAGGGGGCCCTGGCTGCTCTTGCCTGCATGGAAATGTTGTCTCTGAGCCCAGAATGGGGCCTCAGTCATAGGATGTGCAGGGAGAAGGCAGGATCAGTAGAAGGGTAGAGTTGGCTGCTGTCCTAGTTGAAAATGGGGCTGGAGTGAGTGGCCACTTTGGTGCATGGTTATGCTAGGGGCTCTGGCTGCATCCAGGATGCTTTCTGGGTATTGCTAAGCAGGAGCCACAAAAGGAAGCTCCTTCCTCTCCATGGAGCCATCTTTCTGCTGGCTGCTGGGAATGGATGAAGCCATTTAACTGGTGCTAGGTGCACACAACTGGAAGTTTCAGGCTATGGTTGGCTTTGTCCTGCACAAAGGCAAAGCCCCAGAAAGAACAAATAGCAAAAGCCAGGATGTGGAGTGTGATGCCTCAGGAAAAAGTGAGTATATGTATGTCAAACCCCAGAGACAAACGGTTGGACTATGAGGTGGCCTGCATCCGCTCCGCCATAGGGCACGACCACTTGGAGAGGCAGAACTCGGGGAGTTTGGTTGCACTTATCCCATGCCATGCTTTTGGGCCACAGGGAAGCATAGAGGCACCACTCAGGGGTGAGAAAGCACAGTCTGAGGTGAGGTACAGCCAGAGCTGTTTTGGGGGTCCGCCAGCCTGCAACGAGGCCAGGGCCATCTGGTTATCAGGAGGCTCTTGGACATCCAGGTGCTGCTCGGAGCCACAGAAAAGCTGAGAATGGAGTCGGGGGACCCTTGGGCTGCGTCTAGCCCAGGGCCTGGGTTGGGGCTGGTCCCACGGTGGGAGTCTTTGGCTTGGCAGCGACAGACTTGGTGGCTATTGTGGCTGGGAGTGTAGAGAGGCCTTCTACGGGAGACTAGACGGCAGCTCTATACCAAAGGCCTTCTCCATGGCTCCCCACAGCGGATCCTGATAAAAAGAGACAATTTGTTGTTCTAAACCATTTATTGCTATGGTGGAAAGTAGATGTGTAAAACCATACCCCACTTCTCAGGGTGGGCCTGAGATTAAATACTTTTTTTAGGGAGGAGTGTCAGGGAAGGAAAGCTTATTGGTGAAGCCGTCCAGGCCTCTATGTACATCATTAGCATGGAGATCCCTGTCTTGAGCCTATGTGACCACAGGTCATGTCTCTTTTCTTATTGTCTTGATCTGAGGTGTTAGGGATGCCTCATCTACTTGTGGAAGGGCTTGGGGGTGTTGCCCTTATGTGATTGATGGCTACAAATCTATGAGGGCCCGTGGCTAGTGACAGGGGCCCTGTGCCTGGGAGCAGGCGTAGCTCCTATCGTCTCTTCAGGGTCTCCAGGGCTTCAAAGCCTTTATTTAGCTCAACCAAGAACCAGGCTACCTCTCATGGTCCACTGTCCCACACTTAGGAAGCTCACACATATAACTTATTGCCTCTCATCTCCACAGTAGCCCCATAAGGCAAGGATCCACTTTAGAGATGAGGAAACCGAGGAACAGAAACCTGAAACTCATGTTTAGCTGACGCTGGGACCAGGTTTGAGCATTCTGACACCTGACTTTGCTTTCTGGGTCAGGATGATAAGCTGAGTCAGGGATCCCAGGCCCTCAACTCTTCTCTACTATGTAGCTCTGAGGATTAAATATTCTCCACATCAATATCTCCTCCTATGAAGAGATGCTGGGAGGATGTGAGGGTGTAAGATGAAATCTCCTATGGGTCACACTGTCTTTTTAGTGAACACTGGATCCTGGAGGCATCTGGGAATCTTGCTGGAGCCACTGTTCAGTCTGGCAGAAGGAAGTGGCATGAGCATGAGGTCAGTCCTGTGCCTCCAGAATCTTCCTCCCTCCCCCAAACAGTTACACAACACCAGCCTCCTCTTCCCTGCTTGGTAACAAACACCTATGTGGTTTCTCTCTGGTGCATCTGGACTCCTACAGGGTGTTCAGAAGAATGTACCTCAGTGTAGACTGGATAGCTCTGGTGGGCAGGTGTCACCTTCCAGGTGTCTGGCTTGTTTCTGTGGGCGTCACAGCTTGGTTGTTAAAGCTGCTGGACACACTACTACCTGTCATTCAGTTCACATAATTTTATCAGGAAGCCCCACCCCCAGGCAATGCAGACAGCCCCCATTCCAATCTTCTTCCAGTCTATGGGGTTCTGCCTCAGGTAGATAGCTCGCAGACTAGCCATTCTCTCCTATCGAGTGTTTGTGTACTTTGAATTTTTTTCTCTCTAAATAACACAGTAAATCACATCTTTGTATGATAGGTTTCCTGACCTCATCATTCAAAGATATGATTTTCTCCTTAGCAGAGTTTAAGGGGCACACATTCCTATATTCTCTTCAGTGTGGGACTCTGGCAGACGGCAGTGTGGATTCATTACAATTGTGGCTTAGCTTAGCCACCTGGCTCTTGACATGAGCTCTGAATGTCCCTCTACACCTCCTGCCCTGGTGTCCTCCAACATGAATGTGCCCCAGCTCCCTGATCTGCCTGGCTGTGTTCAAAGTGTCTTCTTCGTGCTTTACTTATTAATAAGAAGAGTGTGCCTTTCATTGTTCGAATCTTCTTGATTTGGGTGACCTCTCTCCTGGTCCGTAGGTGTGCTGCCCGGTCTGATTGTGACCCCAGGTGACCTTTCCAGGCCTTGGGAAGCTTAGGTGTGATGGTTTGAGTGAAGTGTCTCCCATAGGCTCATGCATTTAGTCTCCAGATGGTGGTGCTGTTTGTGGAGGTTTAGGAGGTATAGCCTTGCTAGCGGAAATGAGTCATGGGGACACGTTTCGAGATTTCATAACTTCACCCCACTTACAGATTTCTCTCTCCCCTTTGTGCTTGTGATTGAAGATGTGATCTCTGAGCTTCCTGTTCCAGTCACCTGCTGCCATGCTCCCTACCATGATGGACTCTCTCTCTCTCTGGTACCATAAGCCGAATAAACCCTTCTTTCTATATGTTGCCCAGATCATGGTGTTTTATTGAAGCATATGTGATAGGTATCTAATACTCTGTCTGGGCACATATACAAAGATGCCCACACCCCCAGGGGCTCTCCACATGAACACTTATCCTCCTTGGACATTCTGTGCATTTTTAAACAGGGATGTGAGACACAGGTGCTGTCTTTGAGGTCCCTTCATTATCTATTCCTTCTTCTTGGTTCTGGTTTCTCCAGGTCTGAGGCCATGTTGATACAGTGAGGCCCAGACTGGGCTGAGAGGTACCTGGTTCTCAGAAGTGGACCTCAGTGTCTGCAGCATGAGGTGATCCAGGCCTGGGCCTCAGTGTCTGTAGCATGGGGTGACCCAGGCCTGGGCCTCAGCATCTGTAGCATGGGCCACCCAGGCCTGTATTAGGGTATGTGGAGCGGGGTGGGAGTGGGGGTGGAGGAGTGTCTCTGCCCAAAGTCAGGGCCTAGGTTGCATCTGTCTTTTCATTTGGATGACAGGGCATGGCACCGTGTGTGTGCATTGAATCTGCTCTGCTTGGTGCCTTTGGCCCACAGGCCTGACAGATATTGCCGGAGCCCAGTACAAGAGCCTCCCACACTTATGTACTTCCAAATAAAAACAGAAGTAAACCATAAAACAAGTGGCAACGTGGTTAATATAGCTTGGTATTGCCCCAAGTGTTTTTTTCTTTCTTTTCCTTTTTTCTCAAAAATCTTCTATTAACATTTTACTTCTGCTGGCCCTGCCTGTGGAGGGCTCCCAAGTTCTGGGCCTGGGCTTCTGGGAGCTGAACACTTGGCCAGGTCCAGCTGAAGCTGAAGATGCCTGGGGCTCAGGCAGCCAGGCCTTGAGTCCATTTTCTCTAAACTGGGTCTTCTTTGCCTTCTTCCTTCCTTCCTTCCTAATGCTTTCTCTTTTTCCTTCCTTCCTTCATTTATTATTTATTTTACTGGGACTGAACCTGGGTTTTTGCCTTGTTAAATATGTTTTCTACCACTGAACTGTGTGCCTCCAGCCCTCTTTTTCCAATTTTTTTTTTTTTTTTTGGAGATAAGTTTTGTCCAGGCTAGCCAGGCTGAACCGACTGATTTTGTAGCCCAGGATGCCCTTGAGCTTTCGATCCTTCTGTCTCAGCTACCTAAGTATCTGAGGGGGCAGTCCTGAGCCACCAGCTCTGAGTCCCATCTTTTTATGAAGAAAGCTTTCAAATACCAAACACCCAAAGCCAAAATCAAAATCCTAGTGGCCAAGATTCGACAGAGGACACAACAATTTCTTAGGGCTTCCTCATGCAGTGGCCAGCTGCTCAGAAAGGTGGGGTCTGGGCAGAGGAAGTACAGCTCCTTGCAAGGGACCTTTTGCATATAGCTGTGCTCAGCATCTAAGGTGGCCTGCTCCCCCCTTCATATCTGAGCCTGGAGGACTGTCTTAGTTTTACTGCTGTGAACAGACACCATGACCAAGGCAACTCTTATAAGGACAACATTTAATTGGGGCTGGCTTACAGGTTCAGAGGTTCAGTCCATTATCATCAAGGTGGGAGCATGGCGGCATCCAGGCAGGCATGGTGTAGGAAGAGCTGAGAGTTCTACATCGTATTCTGAAGGCAAACAGAAGACTAGCTTCCAGGGAGCTAGGATGTGGGTCTTAAAGACCACACCCACAATGACACACTTCCTCCAACAGGGCCACGCCCACTCTAACAAGGCCACACCTCCTAATAGTGCCACTCCCTGGGCCAAGCATATTCAAACCATCACAAGTACTAATTTGATGATGCCAACTCCTTCCTGTAGGCCTTCCTCCCCTGTCTATACTGAGTGCACATGACTGCATTCTTGACGACTTTAGCTGCTCAATCATACTGTGCCTCTGCCTGGAGGCTCATGATGTCTGTGTGCCCCCACCTCCCCTTCTTCTCGCACCAGTCCTCCCTTTGGCATTCTGTGTGCTCATCCTTCCTCCCCACTCCTCTTCCTCTTGTCTTTCCCCATTCTGTTTCTTCCTCCTCCTCCAAGACAGCTCCAATCCCCTTTATAAAGCTCCCCTCCCCATCTCCTCACATTGGTGATATACAGCCTCCATTTGAACGTCCTCAGTTGCTTGAACATGGTTTCTGATGGGACAGGATGTGCTTTGAGTTTACTGGCTTAGCTGTGTGTCGCTATCTGTGGCGGCTGCTCTCTCTCCCTTTCCTCACAGCTGTGGCTTTTCTGAGGATCACCAAGTGCAAAGGGTGGACTGGTATCCTAGTGTCCTTTCCCTGTTCCTCTGTGTGTCAGCCCCAAGGCTGTTCCGGGTTCAAATCTAGCCTGCTTCCAAGGAGGGCAGACAGGTGGTGTAGGCTGAGGAGCTGGGCCTGGGTATGGATGGCTGTCATGGAGCCACCAAGCCATCAGCTAATGACAGAGATATTCTCGGGCTGTTGGGCCACAAGGATGTCCCTAAAGTGTCAGGCAGGCATGTCTTCCTCATATGACCCCAGAGAGGAGCCAGGGTCATCCTGACATTGAGTCTGGGGCCAGCCACCTAGCCACAGTTGTGCTGAGGTGCAGGGGGCAGGGCTGGGCGGGGTGGGGCAGGGTGGGGTGGGGTGGGGCAGTGTAGCCCAGCCCTGAGAGGCCTCCCTCCTCCATGCAGGCCCCAAACTCTAAGTGGTCTGCTCTGGTGAAGGTGACAGTAGGTGGTGCCTCCTCTTGGCCTGGTGTGATAATTGGTCACAACTAAAAGATAGCATCAATAGTGGGTCCAGGGGTGGTGGGGTGCAGGGGTGGTGACGGGGGGTCTGGTCTGTGTTCCCCCTGCTCCTTCCCTCCTTCCTCTTCACGAGCTACCTTAGTTCCTGTGAGCTGCTGGAATGGACTGGGATGATCTTCCTTTTATCCAGGGCCTCTCTCTACCGAGCTGCCGGGAACAGCAGCCCAAGGCACACAGACAAACGGCAACCTGGATCTGGGCCAAGGATGAAACTGTCGCGTTTGAATCTCAGCCTGAAGAGGCAGCCAGAGCTGTTCAGATGTTTCCACTCAGCTGCTGGCAGAGACAGCACCAGGAAGGTAAGAACCTGGAGGAGGCAGGAGGCTGCCTGGGAGTAGAGGGCAAAGGGCAGCTGCTGCCCTCAAGAGAGCTCCATAAAGGTCCCCTCTGGCTACTCCTGGTCTACAACATCCTGTGGGTCACTATAATCCTGGGAGCCCTTCCATGATGCTGGCACACAGCCCTGGCTGGCTCTTCTGAAACTCATCATTCATGCTACATAGAGCTAGTCCATATAGCCAGGGAACAACACATTTGTGAGTAACCCAGGGAAACAAGGATCCAGACTTGTGGCCGACACAGGGGACCCTGAGAATAGGAATCTAGAAGGTTCGAAGCATCTATGGAAAGAGATACTTGACTGCCAAGACTGAGTGAGGAGTGTGAGCTGAGCCTGCCAAGGGGCCTTACTGCCCCCAGTGTGTGCAGGAGTTCTAAATGTCTGAACCAGCTCAGATTCAATCGTCTGAAGTTAGATTGGATCATTTAAACTCATCTGTGTCACACCCTGGGGACCAGGGGTAGCTTACAGGAAGTAAGTACAGCTGAGCTTGGAAGTGGGGTGGATGGTGCTGACAGTCACACACATGCTGAGTGTGTGAAATACCCCAAAGTCACACACTCTGAAGTGGTTAGGAGGACAAATTTTATTATGTGTATTTTTTTTTTTATCACGGTAATAAAACGTTTTTTGTTTTGTCTTTGATTTTGTTTTTTTTTTTCTTTTTAGAGAAAAAAAGACAGTAAAATAACCACCCTGGATTCAGAGAAACAAAAAAAATGGAGTAGTGACTAAAGAGAGGAGAGAAGTCAGGCCATCCCTGCACTGGGGAAACTGAGGCAGGAGAATCCCAAGTTCAAGGTTAACTCGGGCTACCCAGTGAGTTCAAGGATCCAGGTAGGAATTTAGTGAGATCCTGATTCCAAATAAAAAGCAAGAGGAGGACTGGTGGTATGCCATAGTGGAAGGTACTTGTTTAGCACACATGGGACCCTAGCTCAGTCCCTGGCACAGCAAACAGGAGAGACAGGCAGGGTCTGAGGCCTCTCAATGCTACAAAGACCAGAGGTTTGCTTGAGCCCACCGTAGCATCTAAAGGAAGAGAAAATCTCTGCAGCCTTTTGCTGACAGTGTGGATGGAGTGTCACTATGTGCTGCCCACACACATTCACACTACAGCCATACAGTGTTATGGAGTGTAAGCTTAGAGTTTTTTTCAGGCCCTATTTTTAATAAGGGTCCTTAAATGCTTTAGCCTCCCTTCTAGCCCACCAACCCCAGACGTGGTGGAAAAGAAGGATTATTAGAATAGGGGGGAAATTGTTCTTTGAAGCAAATCTCATCTGTGTTTCCAGGAAATCAGCAGTTCAGTTCACAGGATTCAGCAGCAATTGCTTATACAGAAAACTGGTACCCAGGAGTGGGGTTTTGTCTCTGATAAACCTGACCATGTCGTTCTTAGGTTGTCGGAACTGGCTTATGGGAGCAATGTGGAAAAGTTTGAAGCTGCAGACTGCACAAACAGAGGCAGTGGGCCATTTAGGTGAGGTCCTGGAAAAGCAGGACACCAAAAGAAGTGTGGACAGAGGAGGCCCTGCCTGTGAGGTTTCAGGGGTGCACAGGGAGTCTGTCAAGAATTGATGACTGCACTGTGTCTGATACTTTCTGGAAAAGAATTTGGCTACAATCTTCTCATGTCCTAAGAACTTGGACTAGGTTGAATTAAAAATCAACAGGTTAAATCTAGCTCAGTGGTGGTCATCTTTAGCTCCAGCACTTGGTAGACTTTTGTGAGTTTGAGGCCAGCCTGATCTACATAGTTAAAGAACAGCCAGAGATATGTAATGAGATATGTCTTAAAACAAACAAACAACAAACAAACAAACAAACAAACATAACAGGCTAATTCGGAGCTCACAAATATGCATCCTCAGGATTTCCTTTGTTGCAAATATGCCATGTCCATGGGCTTCTCGAGTTAGGACATCTCTGGGGGCCATCATGATGTCTGTCACATGGATACATGGTGAGTGTGGTCTTCAGGAGAACAGGGGTAAGGGAATGGGTTGGGGGTGGGCTCATAGAGGCATAACTGGTGGGTTGCTTCATTCTTACTGTTATTTCAAAAGACAAGAGTAGCATCCTCTGTCCCTACTACTCTCAGTGTCCCTCTCTGAAGAGAGACAGAAAGATAGGGAAAACTTGCAGGACTTACAAATGGCAGTGGAGCTCCCTCACCAAATCTGGATGAAACCTCTCACCAGCAGAGACACAAAAATTCCAGAACAGAAAACAACTGCTTAGAGCATTTCTCCCCTTCTAGCCATAAACCTCCAAATTTCTAGGAATTCACAAGAAAACCCATTTACAGACACAGGACACATCCTAAATCACTACTGGCTTCCGGTTTTACTTTATCAAACTGTAATTCCATTTAAGGCATTTCCAAAGCCCCCTATAATATCACCTATCAAAAGAGACAGGGAAAAAGAAAGGTTTTCAAAGCTATCCTTTGAGATGAAGTCTTGAGAGCCACCAGACAGTATTTATGGCTAAGGCTAAGCCAGTGGATGGGGGTTCTCACTTGGGGAGCACTTACCGACACTCAGATCTATGCTACCCTCTGACTCTTCTCTGAGGAGCACTCACCCACGCATTTGGGCATGTCTTACTTTTTTCTGAGTGCTTCTCTTTCTCTTAACCCTGGTGATCAAGACTATGTTAAAATATCTTTAACGATCAGGGATCCTCTGCTCATTCAGTCCTCTCTCTCTCTCTCTCTCTCTCTCTCTCTTCTCTCTCTCTCTCTCTCTCTTCCTTGTCTCTCTGCTGTCTTCTTTTTCCTTCCCCTTCTTCCTCTCTCCCCCACTCTCTAGCTTGAGGTAATCCTCACATAGCACAGTTAACCATTTTAAAGTAAACAATCCCGGAGCTTGATGGGGTGGCTCACACTTGCGAACCCAGCACTAGGAAGGCTGAGGCAGAAGGGCTACAAGTTTGAAGTTAGCCTTGGTTACATAGAGAATTCCAAGGTAGCCAGAGATTCCCAGAGAGACCTGTTCAAACAAACAAAGGAAACATTCCCAGTTCTCCGAAGTCCCTGCCACTCTGATTCCCAAACATTCTCTTTAGTCGAGTAACCCTGCCCCCCACCCCTGCCAGTTAACTCTAATTGGCAGGGTGGCACAATAACCTGGTGAAAGAGTCCCTATGACAGACTGTCTAGGTTGGCCGGTGAACATGCCTGGAGGTAGCAGCGAAGGAGGGGGTGTCTTGACTATGCTAATTGATCTGGAAAGACCCAGGCCACTGTGGGGGCACCGATGTCTCGGCAGTGGGTCCTGCACTGAATAAGAGTAGATGTTGGGGCTGGAGAGTGGCTTGGTGATTAAGTACCATTTGCAGAGGACCTGAGTTTGATTGCCAGAACCCAGGTCAGGTGCCCACAGCAGCCTGTCAGTCTAGTTCTAGGAGTTCTGATGCTCTCTTCTGGCCTCTGTGGTCACTCACATGGACAATCTCTGCCACCACATATACACATAATCAAAATCAAAAACTCTAAAACATGTTTAAAAAGAATAGGACAATGAGCTGAGTAGTAGGCACACATGCATTTGTCTCTGCTGCTGACTGTAGATATGATGAGCTGCCCCAGGTTCCTGCCTTGGCCTCCCTGGAGTGATGGCCTGCAGCCCAGGATTATAAACCCTTTTCCTCCTAAGTTGTCTTTCGTTAGGATGTTTTAATCGCGGCAACACAAGTGGACTGAGAACATCCCACATCTGGTAGCTGCCAGTGTCCCTTCTCATGTGGGTCTCCCTTTCCCCAGGGTTATTGGCCACCAGTCCACCATGATGAAGGGAGCAGAGTCGACCAATAGCGTTTCAGACAGCCAGTGAGTACAAACAGAAACGACGACACATTCTGGGATCAACATTGGGGAGACAGATCAACTTTACTTGAGGTGAATCAGGGGTTATATAGTTTCGGGTTAGGGGTTAGGAATATCCAGGGTGGGCAAAGGTCATTGGCTGAAGGCTAAGGCACTGAGATGCCTCATTAGCAGGGAGAGACATCCCAGGAATCTCAGGTGCTTGCTAAACAGGTTCTTATTGGGAGAAGCTGAACCCGTGATCTAACTAAGGCTATGTGACATTTTGAAGGTGGAGGTTATGGGGGTTTTGAACTCTCAAGACAAGGTCAGAGACGGGGAAGCCCTTCTGGTAAAAGGAGTCCCCCATTTCGTGCCATGCCTAGAAGGTTATCTGGGAAACGGCAGACTTCGACCTTAGCTAGCGGTGCGGCATTCTAGGTCAGCCCAGTCCTTTGCAGCCTCTGATGTGTTTTCTGTCTCTTCATTTTCCTGCTCTGAACTTTTCATGAAATGGCATCGGGCAGTAGTGACCTTTTGTGTCTGCCTTCTATTTTTGAGGTCTGTGTGTGGCACTCCAGTTGGACTCTCTTCTGTCTTGGCTGAGCTGTATTTCCCAAAAGCCAGCACCATCATCCACTAAGCTGCTCAGCTGGGATGGACACTGAGGATGGTGTCCCCTTTCGGCTGCTGAGAACTGTGCTCTGTGGAGATTGGTCACATGGAGTTGTTTAGTCCTTGTCCTTAGTACTCTGCAGATGAAGCTGGGTGAGGAATTACATGCTCTTACCTCCCTTCCCTTTTAAATAGATTTAGTGTAAAAATTGTATGTATGTATGTATGTATGTATATGTATGTATGTATGTATATATGTATGTATGTGTGTGTATGCGTTTCTGTGGAGGGGTGTGTGAGTATGGGAACCTGAAGAGGGCAGACGCCCTGGAGCAGAATTGCCTGATGTTGATGGGTGCCGGGAATTGAATTCAAGTCCTTCATAAGAATAGTGCACACTCCTAGCCTCTGGGCATCTCCCCAATCCTCTCCTCCTTTTTTGGTGCTGAGGAAGGAACCCAAGGCCTGATGCACAGCAGGCAGGCTTTCTACACATTGCTGCTCCTCAGCCCTGCACACACATCATTAACCACCTGCTCTCTTCCCGGGCCGCCATGCTCACCATCAGAAGCCGAGGGGTGCTGCGTCTGAGCATCCACCCCTGACCTGGAGCTGTACAACACAGAGACACCGTGTCTGCAGCAGCTCTTACATAGACAGACATTGAGCTGAGCATCATGGGTAAGTCCTTGGGCACATTGTGCATAATCCTACATGGCCCTCTCTGTGGGAACATAGAGGACATAAAACATCTTAAGAAAGTTCCAGACGACAGCGATGATTCTCTCTATGGTTTCAGAGGTTTATTTATTTTTATTTTATGGATAAGGGTATTTGATGGCATGTATGTATGTGCACCAATTGTGTGCAGTGTCCACAGAAGCTAGAAGAGGGCACTGGACTCTCTGATACTGGAATTACCATGATTGTGAGTTCCCCCTGGAGATTCTGTGAATCGAACCCGGGTCTTCGGCAAGAGAAGCAAGTGTTCTTACTCTCTGAACCATCTTTCCAGCTCCTGCTATTTGGTATGTATGTTCTGTAGCAGGAACGCTTTCTACTAAAAGCAATATCTCAAAGAACCCCAAAACAAATGACAGATGAACCCTTGAATGCAACAGCAAGGCCAGCTGGCTGGATGCTGGGAGAACTGGCCCGAGGAACAGGTTCAGAGATCCAAAATTAGGGCTCAGCCCCTCATCTGGGCAGTCTAGGGATGTGGCTGAGGCTGGCCTGGGTGGGGCCAGCATACACATTGCTCCAAGCTTTCTTGGAACCAAGTCCAAAGGCCATCCTGAGAGCTGCACAGAAGTTGGCCCACTCTGTGCAGAAGCCAGTGGTACCGGGCAGTAGTGCAGACCTACTGTGGGAGTGATTACTTCCTCCTGCTTATAAGAGAGCCTGGGCTAGGGGCTTGCCTTGTACCCCTTCTGCAGAGACGTCTGGTCTAGGCAAGCAACCCAGACGGCTGAGAGGCCTCAGGGTCTGGAATTCCTTGTCTATGAAGTCAGTGGGTCCTTCTGGCTCCTGCAGGGCTGACCCCACCCCTGCCCTGTCTCTCTCCTTGAGTGTTTTCTTAACTGACCTCTGCTCTGGTGAACCTGTGTCCTGCCGCTGCTTTAACACTCAGGGGCCAAGTTTTAGCTCTTGGTGCCATATGACAACTCTATAGTAAACACCTTTATGAAGTCCATTTCACAGATGAGGAAACCAAGGCAGGAAGGAGAAAAACATTCCTGAGGCCACGTGATCGGTAGTGGAAGAGCTGTCTTAGGGTCCACACGTTTTACTGCTAGGTTCATGACCTATAGAGCCACAGTCTGGTTCCCACACTGCTGTCACGTGTGGGCACCTGCCTTTGAGCAGATGTCTTAAGGTGAAGGGCAGCCTGTAGCCCTCCCCCTGCCCAGCACCAGGGTCAGTGGTCATGATCTGATCAGGTGGGGGCTGCCCAGGGCCGCTGTCTTTGTGTCCAGCAGTCCAGCAGCCCAGGCCCCATGACTTCATCCTCTCCACGCCCTGTCCACACCCTGAGAGTGACCCAACTCTCCCATCATTTATAAGAGGTCTTGAGGACACTGGAGGAAAACACAAAGCTATTAACACAAGGAATTACACAAACAGTGTATTCAAGGTTCTCCATCCTCAGGCTCACACACTGCAGTATCCTCCCCTGCAATGGATATCTCAGTCATATCCTAAGACATACTTCTAGAAGGAACCCTGACTTGCACCCTTTCAGGGTCTTTGCTGTCTTTTCTTTGTAGGACAGCAATCCCCCTGAAACTTGGGACTGTTAGAATTTGGATGGGCACTCCAACAGAGAAGGCAGCATTTCCACCTGCATACTCCCCATCTTCTTGTGCTACAATGTTAGGCTGGAGATGATTAATCGGAGAGTGTGGGAACCCATCCGTACAAGGGTACTGGTGCTCCCGAGGCCCAAACGTGTGGAAATTAGAATACCATCTTCCAGGAAACTAATGAAAAATGCCTTTACGAGGCAGCTGTTCTTGGGTGTAAACTTTTAAAGAAGCCAGAGGGTCCAGAGAAAAGTCAGACCAGTCACTGCTGTGGAGTCTGCAGGCCAAATGAATCCTGCAGGCCTTGGTTCAAGCAGGCAGAAATACAGGCCCAAGTCACGTGACCCCCATTCAGGAGATGACTTCTAAAAGCCCGGCTGCTTTTGACAGACATGGGGAGCACAGGACTGGGAGCACTCTGGCATGCCAGCGGCAGAGGCCGAATGAACTAAGACTCCCCTTAGTGGCTCCTGGATCAGCCTCAGCAGTGGGTTGAGCATTTGATCTTGGTCTCGTTTGCTTCAGAGCTCACAACCATTTGTGGAATGCTTCTCCTATGTTTACAGAAAAGGAAACCAAGGATCAGAGAGGTCAAGAAGCTCTGAAGGTGGTCCAGTGGCACTGTCAACTGACCACAGTGCTACAGGAGCCTCAGAGTGGTGTGCCACTGGGTTGCAATTAGGCCCTCGGTAGGCTGCTGCTTCCCTAGGTAGACATCGCCCTCTTCTCTCCCCCAAAGAAGGACCGCTAGGAGCAGAAGTAGAGAACATGCCCTCAGCTTACCAGCATCCAGTAAGGTGAGATTGTGGCTAGCTTGTCTTCTGGACTCCCCTGGACTCCTATCCAGAGAGGACCAGAGATATTTCCTGTAGATGTGCAGGTGTCAGTGTGGTTGTAGACTCTTATTTCCTGATTGGGAGAGAGGTAGATGTCAGGATCCTTCTGTTTTCTAGACACATACATTACATACACACACACACACACACACACACACACACACACACACATGCATACTCTCTCTCTCTCACACACACACTAATATATACCACACCATGCGCACACACTCATTCATACACCACACATACATTCACACACACATACACAACACACACACTCACATGCATGCACATGAGCACACATGGGTGCACACACATATATATACACACATGCACAACTACATGTTCACAAGCAAGCACAAACATACATGCACACACATGCCTGCACATGCACACGTACATACATATACGTGCACACATATGCAAATACATACACATGAGTGTACACACATACACACCTGCACTAGCAAGCATGCACACACTTACATGCCCATGCGGATGTTCCTATTCTGTTTCTCTCCCTCCCCCCCCCTCTCTCTCCAGAAATGGATGAATACTTCCTCAGAAGGAGATTTCTGTAGAGAATCTCTGATCTCACAGAGTGGAGGGCCTCGGCGTCTGCAGAGTGAGGCCTCTAGGTCAGACCTTTGTTACCTGGGCCTCCAGAGAGGGCCCTGGAGACCCCTCCACATTCCCGATGGCCCTGAGGATGCCCAAGATTCTCAGATAGGGAGCCTTCCTGGGAGTATGTATGAAGTGTCTCTTATGTCCTGTTTGCAGCTATAGGGCTGGGACTGTGACTTTACTGGCTGTGACCTTATGTGACCCTGCTAGAGAGGAGGAGGCACAGTCACTGTCTTGGGGCCAGAGCCCAGCACCTTATGGCTGGATGAAGTCTGTATGGATCCTCTGGATTCAGCTAGAGGAAAAGTGCTTGAATCTTCCACCATCTGCTGGAAGGACACCAGTGGGGACTGGAGCTGGAGGATGTGGTACTGCCTACTGGTAGCCTGTTTCAAGCCACAGCCTAGGATCACTCTTGTTGAAAAGCCATATTCAATCTGGCAGAGGATGGGCACACATGGAAGTCCAGCTCATAGCTGGCTCTAGGCTTGGTACCGGATGCTTCAGCTCCATCCAGTGGCCATAGTACCCCATCTGCCTACTCTATGTTGGGTGGCCCCCACTCACCCTGAAGGGTGTACTCTGCTACTTCCTGTTGCGTACCCTCTCGAAGTTGCCCCGCCTCTCAGTGCCACTCTTGGGGTGTGAACTGATGCCATTCAGAGCATATGGGGCAGACAAACCCTTTGTCAGCACTGTGAGCACCAGAGCAACAAGCTTTTGTGCGCCTTCTGCTTCACAAGCAATGGTGCACAGATGTTCTTCCAAGTGTACAGTGGCTTCTCTGTGGAGAGAGGTAAATTCACCATATGGATCCTTGGTACGAGGTGGGGTGTCTGTGTGCCTTAAATGTCCATCATCTGCTCAGATTGGCCTTCCAAGAACACCAGGCCTGCCACGGTGATGGTGTCTCTCACACCATCACTAACACCAGACATAAAACGTGTGTGTATGTGTGTATGTGTGTGTATGTGTGTATGTGTGTGTATGTGTGTATGTGTATGTGTGAGTTTTCCCCTTCCACCATGTGATCCTAGGGGTTGAACTCAGGTGATCAGAATTGGTGCTGAGCCATCTCATAGACCGTGTGTGTGCGTGCATGTGTGCGTGCGTGTGCGTGCATATGTGTGTCTGTTCTTAGAGAATTTTATACATGTTTTGATCATATTCACCCTACCTCCCACAACACACCCAGATTTGTTAATATTTTGACACTAGAACACACCAGAAACAATTAGTTGGGGTCTCATCTCTTTATATGGTTGTAGCTATTTGTTCCTTTCTAGTCTGGCTAGTTTTATGACAACTGGACACAAACTATTTTGGAAGCGGGAACATCAATTGAGAAGAGGCTTCCACCAGAGGCCCTTCTTTAGGGCATTTTCTTGATGTGGGAGGGCCTAGCTCACCGTAGGTAGTTCCTGGGCCCCTTGGTCTTGGATGGTATAAGAAAGCAGTCTGAGCAAGTCACAAGGAGCAAGCGAAGTAAGCAGTATTCTTCTAGGGCCTCTGTATCAGTGCCTGCCTTCAGATTCCTGCCTTGATTTCCCTGGATGATGAACTATGTCCTTATCAGGAGCCATAGGTGATAGCTGGAGTTATAGGTACTTGTGAACCACCTGATTTGATTGCTGGAATCTCTTCTCTGTCTTTGTCTCTCCCTCTCCCCTTCCCCTCCCCTCCCTTCCCCCACTCTGTGTGTGTGTGTCCACATACATTCATGCATGCATGTAACACAGGGTGCACCAGGTTGAAACTGTCTTAATCGAACGGGTTTATTTTAGTTCACAATTCTAGGCTCATCACAGAAAGGAAGTCAAGGTGGCAAGCTGCATCGCCTCCACAGTCAGGAGCAGGAAGAATGACTGCATGCTCACAGCTCAGTCCACCTTTTACTTTCTTATATAATCTAGGATATGAACCTAGGGAATAATGCTGCCCATAGTGGGCTGGATCTTCCCACATCAGTGCAATCAAGACAATCCCACACAGACTTGCCCACAAGCCAACCTAATCTAGACAACTCCTTATTGAGACCCTATTCCTAAGTTATTCTATATTGTGTTAGTTGATAATTAAAAATAAACATAATACATACACACATCTTTTGTAGAGACAAGCTGTGTGGACCCTTCAAGTGTCATGTATTAAGAGGACTGGAAAGATAGCTCAGTGTGTAGAGTTTTCCACACAGCATGAAGACCTGAGTCTGATTCCCAGTACCATAGAAAAAGCTGGGCATGGCACTCAGACTTGTAACCCACCCCATCCCTGGAGATGGTTCAAGGATAGGCAATCCCTAGAGCTCTGTGACTAGCCAGCCTGGCTGAATTGATGTGGTAGTTTGAATATGCTTGACCCAGGGAGTGGCACTATTTGGAGGTGTGGCCTTGTTGGAGGAAATGTGTCACTGTGGAGATGGGCAATGGGACCCTCCTCCTAACCACATGAAAGCCAGTCTTCTCCTAGTGGTCTTCAGATGAAGATGTAAAACTCTCAGCTCTTCCTACACCATGCCTGCCTGGATGCTGCCATGCTTCCTGCCTTCATGATAATGGACTGAACCTCTGAACCTGTAAGCCAGCCCCAATTAAATGTTTTTCTTGTAAGACTTGTCTTGGTCATGGTGTCTATTCACAGCAGTAAAACCCTAAGGCAATTGGTGAGCTCTCTATTCAGTAAAAGACACCATCTCAAGCAGTAAGATGGAAAGAGATTAAGAAAGATACTCAGTGTCCACCTTTCTGACTTCTACATACACACACACAGTTGTGTGAGATCAAGGCATTAAATCTTTTCTGGCATGATAGTTGGTGCAGGGCATGCAGAATGTTCTGTTTTACTCTAAGACTGCATTATGAATCTGCACGTGGCTCTGCCCTACACTTCTTCGGTTTCTTGTATGAAGGTCTGATCTTCTGGTGTATTGATATGAGAAAGGAGGGAGAATCCAGTTCTTCTTAGGACTTTCTCCCTCCAAATCAAAGCCATTTGTCCTAAAGATTTACAAAATATGCCATCTTCTTCCAATTTATCAACAGGGAAGACCCCACAGTCCCTTGGGTCATATTTATGGACTCTGCTCAGTTTCATGGAAGGTGCAGGTGGCCAGCTGTGTTAAGTAGCAGAGAGCACTAGTCAGTCTGGGGATGTGGTTCAAGTGGTAGTGTTTGCCTAGCATGCATGAAGTCCTGGGTCTGATTCCCATACCCCATAAACTAGACATGGTAGAGCATACCTGCGATCCCAGCTCTGGGAGGCTGAGGCAGGAGGATCAAGACTGTAAGGCCATTCTTGAATACACAATAGGTTCAGTGGCAGTCTGGGCTCCATGGGGAAAAGACAAGGGGAGAAGACGGAGAGGAAGAGAGATGATTAAGTATTATTATTTCTAGAGCATAACTATTTCTTCTCACAAATAATGACTTCGTTTTCACTAAGAATCATCTCAAATGGGCTTGAGAGATGGTTGGGTAGTTAGAAGCAAATATCGCTCTTACAGAGTTCAGTTGCCTGCACTTGAGTTAGGTGGCTCATAACTGCCTATAAATCTAGCTCCAGGGGATCCAACACCTCTGACCTCCAAAGATTCTTGAATTCATGTACACAGACACACACAGACACACACACACACAGACAAACACACACACACACATGCACGAACGCACGCACACACGCAGTCTGCTCTGCCTGTATACACCACTATGAAGAATGTTAGTGGGATTTTAGGACAGGTTTATATTTAATATAACTTCCTGTGAGGAATCACCTTCTTCTTTGTTCTTGTTCTGTATGACTTTGTAAAGTCTTAGCATCTGTTCCTCATATACCTCACATGTTTCTTGCCAATATACTTAGCTACTTCCTTTCAGTGTCTTAGTGGGTCTATGCTGGCTCACTGTATATCTATGAATTGGTTGATTGCAGTGCATTGGTTTGGGGTGGGGCCTTTGGGTGTGGGCACACATGGGCAGCCCTTGGGCTCTGCCCCATTCTGATTCTTTTGTGCATAAAGGCATGTTACTAGTTACTTTTTGTTGCTGTGATAAAACGCATGACCAAAAGCAACTTATAGAAGGAGGACTTTATTTTGACTTACGATTCCAGAAGGAGAGTTCATAATGGCCAGAAAGTATGGCAGTGGGTGGCCAGAGTGGGAACTGAGAGATCACGTTTAACCACCGGCAGAAAACAGAGTAAACTGGAGATGGAGCAAGATCTTAAATTAGCCTTCACAGTCCACAGCCAGTGAGCAGACTTCATTCAGCACGGCTCCCATCTTGAAAGACTCCATAATCTCCCTAAAGAGTGATACCACCTGGGACCAAGTGTTCAAATATGTAAGCTTATGAGGAAGATCTCACTTTCAAATTCCCCTCTCTGTGGCCGGTGGGGTTTGGTTGAGAGTAGCCATGGTGTAGAGGAGAGTAGCCATGCTTAGAGGAAATTTCTTCAACATTTTCCACTCGTGTCCACTCTCCTCCCATCTATCTCATCATAAATAAATTTATTTTCAATCATTTCTTTGCTTTAATATAATTTTTACCATTTATTAAAGGCAAAAGCAAATTTGCATGCAAATGAGATGAATATACTTCCATTTTTTGTATAAAGATTAAATCAGGGTTGAATAGTTGATAAAACACAGCATCTTCTGTGCTTTGCAGAGTTGATTGACATTTTGATTTTATAACCATCAAGGCTGAGAAGTGCTGTTTCATATAACATTATATATATATATTTAAAAAAAAAAAAGCAGGAGTGTGTTTACAGCCATTTAGAAGATTGTTGGCAATTCAGTCCTTATCCCATGCCAAAATTCAGTTAATGATCTAGAAAAAACCCTGAAACTCAAGTCAGCAATTCAAACAGCAACTTTTGAAATCCAGCATTCTAACACATTACAATCCACAGATACACTAAGTTGCTACTCACACTGAGGGGCAGGAAATACGATCAGTCTTTGTTTCCATAACGGAGCCGTCATGTTTCCAGAAGAATAGAAAGCGTTACACATTGCTAGTGATAAACACTGCCGTTTGGACAGGGAGAGGGCTCAGCCCTGCAAAAGCCTCCAGGCCTGCAGACCTGGGTTCTCTCCCTGAGTCCCATGTGGTGGAAGAAGACAACTAACTTGCCAAGATTGTTCTCTGACCTCAAGTGTATACACACTCACACATATAACCAATAAGTAACTACTTTTAAAAACTCACTGGAATCCATACAGTTTTCTTGTGTATCATAGTCTTGAGCTGAGGTGTTTGAGGAAGTGCCTGCTGTTGCTGTGTGGCATGAGACCATGTACAGTGCAAAACACTCATATTGTATGTTCTGAGCCAGGGATGCAGTGCTGTCCCTGCATGCAACACCGACATACACTGACCAGAACGACTTTGAATTAATTTTTATGTATTCAGAACCCCTTTCTTGTTTCCAGATTTTTTTTGTGACCTCATGTGGGGTTGTGACCAGCAGTTTACAAAGCTGTGCTGAAGATGACAGGGAGTGAAGGAGAGAGCAGGAGGGACAGCCACCTTTAGATCCCAGACTAGCTGTCATTAAGATGGAAGAGGGTTTGACAGTTCATCTTGTGGCCCCACCTTAGCCACAGGGTAATTAGCACAGCTTGTAGAAACTGTGGTTTCTACACCCCTACCTCCATTGGAGTATGCCTAAAAATTCCAAGGGCTGAGTCATACAAGGGGCCCTTCATCTCTGGAGGGCAATATCACATCCCAAGAGCCATCCTTCAGCTGAGAATGCACTCCCTGTATAGCTTTGATGGAGGAGGGCTCCGTAGCTCCTCAGAGACCCCTGACTTGATAGAGTCAGTGGTTTCAGTGACCAGTGTATCTGCTTGTCTCCTGTCCCTCAGCATAGATGCCTGTCTGACTCAATCCCAGCTCTCCCTTCCTGAGAGACTCCCCAGCCTGTTTCCCCACAGTATGCTCTCAAAGCTGTCTCCCCAAATTCTCCTAGCTGGTGATGTCGAATGAGCAAGGTGGGAAGACTCGCTAATCTTTTCTATTGTCAGAGGCACTGGAAGGGTCAGAGAGCAAAGGGGTTAAGGAGCCACAAGAGTCACTCCCAGCCACATGGGAAAATCTGTTCACAAGGGGAAACAGACACCAAATTCACTGTGTGCAATGTTCTAACAGGCTGCAGCGCTAAGACAGGGCAGCAGTCCTTAAAGGGAGGAGATGGGGATGCTGATGGGAACTGTTCCAGGGGCCTGGAGAGAGGTCCTACTTCATCAGTACTTGGCTGGCCCTCATTCATGAGCTTCCACACACTGGCATTTTGTTGAATTGGATAGTGTTTTGTTTTAACATACTTTATTAAAGAAAAGGAATTTTAAAGTGCTAGCATAGAGCTGGAGAGGTAGACCAGTGGTGAAGAGCATTTACTGCTCTTCCAGAGGTCCTTAGTTTGGGTCCCATTACCCACTTGAGGCAACACACAACTGCCCGAGATTCCAGGTCTTTTGACATCTGTCTATACCGGAATGGTCGTGCAGGTACACACACAATATAAACAAAAATGAGAAAATCTTTTTTTTTAAAAAAATATAGTTACAGACTGCTTTCTGCTGAGACTCATCTTTCTAAACTGTGCTGTTCAAACCGGAAGCAGCTGCCTCTTCAGGTCTCAGGAAATTACAGGCTGCATTTGGAATATCAATGACATGATAGTTGCAGCCATCAAAGGGGCTCAGTGATGGAAACACTGCCTCAGAGCCTGGCCCTGAAGAAAGTCATTTCTTTTCATTGAAGAGCCCCATGGATTATTTTTAGCATCTGAAGTTCATCTCCCCTTCCTAAACTTCACTTCAAGGAAGCAAATGTGTGTGCCTTCCCACAGAGCACCAACCAAATGCCTGTGGCCTCTCCAGGGAGGAGACAGACACCCTTCACCATCCAGTCTGGGCTGAAATTTCACTCTGACGAATGAGCTGAGCTCTGTGGTGGTTTGGCCTGATTACAGATGCCAGACCGCAATGAGGCACAGTTGTGTGGTCTTTGGGACTCAGGAGACGCCAGGTGGCATCTCTGAGACCCTTCTTGGGCAACAGCGGCCTTCTGGGATGACCATGCCACCCTCAGTGCACGGTGGGCAGGAGACCCCAGGCATTCTTCTCTACAGTAGCCTGGAGAAGCCTCAGCTGACAGTCGGGGAAACTGCAGTGTCTGCTCCTTCTGGTGGGCTCTGCATTCTTTCCTAGTAAAGTAACGTGTTGGAAAACCAGAGTATACGGTCAGCATTCTTCCTATAAACAGAGCGATTGTACATTGTGAAAGAGTCACTTAGAGATGACTGGAGGGTTGCCATGGTTACCCTCCCCCAGCCATGTGGTTGCAGCATACTGTGGATGTGGAGACGGGAGGTTCCTGAAGGAAATGTAGTGGAGGAGGCACTGGATGGCTTCTTTGATGCTCTGGTACTCCTCAAGAGCAGAGCTGTCATCAATGGGAAATCCTGCCCTGGCCTTCCTCAGCTACAAGGTCCTGTTATCACAGAATGTCATGCATGGGATCTAGGGTGTGAAGTAGACAGAGATGAGGAGGCCTGGGCAGACACTAGCATGCTTCTCTATCCCTGTGTGTTCCCTCTCCTAGCTTCCCTGAAATGGCTCAGTGGACTCATTTGCCCCTAGGAAACAACAGGAAAGTGATTAAACCCTTCTGTAGCCACTGGAGGGCTGGCTTC
Source organism: Mastomys natalensis (assembly GCA_021653895.1). Lineage (NCBI taxonomy): Eukaryota > Metazoa > Chordata > Mammalia > Rodentia > Muridae > Mastomys > Mastomys natalensis. The sequence continues at coordinate 460,841 of JAJTUV010000252.1, read as the reverse complement.
TCATTCATAACTGCATTTGAAACAGTTCACCCCAAGGCCCAGGGGTCAGGGCAGTTCAGTGGGTAAAACACTTGCCACCCAAGCCAATGGTCTAGAGTCCATATGCCCACAGCAGGGAAAGGAGCTGACTAAGAGGTTGCATTAGATGCTGCAGGGCAACAGGGGGGCTTCAGGACCCCCTTCCAGTGCAGCCTCCACTTCTTCCAGTGTGGTTTCTGCTTCCTATGGTCTTCTGTATTTGACTTCTCCTTTTCAGGGATGCCACTGACAGGGATTCCCCAGAGTAGAGTAGCTGGTTCTGAGTTCAAGTGAGAGACTCTGTCTCAGTGTGTAAGGTAGAGAGCAATCGAGGAAGAAAAACACACACTGATGTCACACACCACACCACACACACACACACACACATACACACATACACACACATGCACACACGCATGTGCATGCATACACATACACACACACTCTTGCATGCACACATATGAGCATGTACATACACACCACGCTATTTTTCTTTATATTTAATATTTTTCTTTTTTCTTTTCTTTCTTTTGTTTTATTTTACTATTTTGAGACATGATTCCTCTATGCAGCCTGTCCTGGAACTCTCTATGTAAACCAGGCTGGCCTTGAACTCACAGAGATCCTCCTGCCTTTGCCTTCCACAATTGGCAATTAAAGACGTGTGTGCCACCACGCCTGGCCTAAGTTTTTTCATACAACATATTTTATTCCTATTCCTTTCCCTCTCCAACTCTTCCTAGATTCTCCTCACCTCCCTCAGCCCCTCGCTTCATGATCTTTGTCTTTCTCAAACATAACCAAAACCAAAACCAAAACCAAAACCAAAACCAAAAGTCAAAACAAACAGTAAGACAAAAATATCAAAATGAAACAAAGGAAAGCAAAAGCCCTAAAACAAAGCAAAACAAAACAAAACACTAAAAAACAAAACAAAACCCCCAAGAAATTAATTTTGTGTTGTAATGGCATGAGGCTTGCTCTGGAGTGTAGTTGTAGTTAGTGTCCTCCTCTTTTCCCAGTGGGTATCATTGCAAATATCTTCTTGGTTAAGGGTGGGACTTTGTGTCCACTTCCCCCTCTCAGGGACTCCAGCTGGCTTGAACCTGTCCAGGCCTGTGCATGCTGCCACAGTTGCTGTGAGCCCTGTTGTGTCTGGAAGACAGTTTCCTTGGAGTCATCCGCCACTCCCATGATCCCGCCCCTCATCTTCCGTTTTGTCCCTGAGCCTTGAGAAGAGAGGATGAGGAAGACTTCGGATTTAGAATTAAACGCTCCAGTCTCCCACTCTCTGCACATGTCCAGCTGTCGATCTCTGTGCTAATTCCCATCTCCTGCAAGAAGAAGCATCTCTGACCTGAGTCCACGTCTCCTGTAGTCACTGTAGGTCAAATACAGAAATATGTTTAGAAAAGAAAATTTACCTCTGGCTGTCCAAACATACACGGGCTGACCGTCCATGGGATGCAGGCCTGGGTAGGACACTGGCTGTGTACATGGAATTCCTTCTTCACTGGATTTCAGCAGAACCCACATGTTTTTAAAATAAAAGCCTGGTTTTGGGCTGTACTGAAAATCCAGGCAAGAATTCCATCCACACTCTGAGGATTGGTTTTGCCTCTTTGCACAGCTAGTTTCCATGCAGCCAGTTCCTTCAACCACCCGTTGAGATGGAGTCTCTGAACAATGAGCAGTCAGTCCCTTGTAATCCCTAATAATTAAAAGCATACTCTCCATTCATAGAGTTGGGGCCATCTAGACAAGCCCTCTGTCATTGGGACTTACCAACAGCTGAGGCACTCAAAGAAGCAGCAGGCCAGGTGGCAGACACAGTGGTGGAGTTGCTGCCTGTGCTGGGGGAAGGCGCTGAGAAAGAGGCTGCCTCAGATGCTGCATGGTGACAAGATCTGGTCTCTCAGATGCTGCATGGTGACAAGGGCCTGCCAGAGACCCTTGCTTCATGACCCCTTCCTCATACAGTCTTCTGTACTTGCCTTCCCTTTCACAACCTGTCGGAATTTTCTGGTGTCAGTTTCTAGTCTTGCTGTTGTGGTGTGTGTGTGTGTGTGTGTGTGTGTGTGTTGTGTGTAATGCTCATACCTGTGTATATCCAAGTTTGTATGTGTGTGGAAGTAGCTATGTGCACATGTGTGTGCCACACATGCACATGCAGACATCCAACGTTGAGGCTGTGTCTTCCTCAGTTACTTTCGGCTTTATATAGTGAGCTCTTGCTACAGAGGTACATGTAAATACCTCTCTACAGATGGGATCCCTGGAAGCCTTGGAGTTGATAAACTCCCTTTGGTTGTGGGAATGTGCTCCTAGTAACAGGTCAAAAAGTAGCAAGGGGCTCGGGCCTGAAAAAGGCGGCTGCTAAGGTGTGATGCAGCTCTGAGGTTGGCTCCTGAATTCATAGGTTGCTTTGGAGCAGTTCTGTGTCAGGTAAGGGGTTGGTTGGACCCTGTCACCAGTAATCAGTTGCCTATCCCTGGGAAGGGCATGGCCAGGGGCCCCAGCTGGATGTCATTGGCTGCCAAGGTCCAGGCAGGTGCTGATTGAGAGCCTCAGTTTTGAAGAGCATGTTGGGTAACAGCAGAATCACCGGGGCTGCCCTAGTTCAGCGTACACCGCTCAGTCAGCATGGCGCAGTGGTCCATTTGGAAGATCAAGGCCCTGGGTTAGGGCCTAACCTCTTTCCCCATGGCCCACCCACCTTTGCCCCACCGCAGTTGGTTTCAGAGAGGAAACCAGTGGCCCCTACTCCCCCTTCGATGTCCTGGACTGCAGCTTTCACAGGCTCAGCCTTTCTTCTGTAGAGGATCCTCACTGCCTTCTCCTCAGGTGGTGTCCAGGTTGCCAGACACTTCTCAGGCTGTCCATGTTCTGCGGTCAGGAAAGGAGGGAGGTGAGAACTACCGTCTCTCTGTTCGGGATGAGGGCCAATTGTTAAGTCTGGAGGACAATTTCCCATGAGTAGACCTATGGATTTCAAGGTGAGGAGTTCTATGTTGCCAGGAGGCAGCCATCATGGAGGGTTTGAGGGTGCTTCCTGTCTCTCACCAAAGAGTTTCTGTGTGAGAACCTGGACATGTAGGCACAGAACTATGGAAAGAAGACTATGGTGGGAAGCTGACTGCAGGGAATAGTAAGTGGTGTGTATATGAGTCTCTCTCTCTCTCTCTCTCTCTCTCTCTCTCTCTCTCTCTCTCTCTCTCTCTCTGTGTGTGTGTGTGTGTGTGTTAGAATGTGTGTCTGTGTTCCCCTTCAGCCATCTTTGCTTCTTAGACCCATTAATTGTTCCTCCGGAATGTCCATGTGTAGTCACTGCTCAGGATGTGCTATGTCTCTTCCTCCTGTCTTAGTCTGCCTCTGCTGCTATAACAAATGCCTGAGACTTGCCAGCTTAACAACATATATTTATTGCTAACCAAACTAGATACTGGAAAGTTCAAGGCCATGCACTTGCAGGTTTGTCTAAGCAGAGGGTTCAATCTCTGTCCACAGTGGTGCCTTGAACTCTGGTCTCTAGAGGGAACAAGAGTAGTGTCCTTACTTTGAAAAGCAGAAGGGCAAACGAGGTTTAGCAAGGTCCCTTATGAGGGTGCTGATCCCATTCATAAGAATGGTATTATCCTGACGTAATCACAGCCCACAGGGCTTCCTTTATTACTGTTACAGTGACCTTAGGCCCAGCATAAGAGTTTGGTGGCCAGGGAGATGGCTCAGTGAGTACTCTGCACCCGAGCATGAGGACCAGAGATGGGATCTCCAGAGTCTGTGTTAAAGCCCTATAGGTGTAGGCACTCCCTGTAACCTCTGCACCCTGGAGACAAAGATAGGAGATCCCTGCGGCAAGCCAGCTAGCTAGACCAGGAGGAAATGGTGAGCTCCAGGTTCAGCAAGAGACCTCGCCTCACTAAATAAAGCAGAACATGATTGAGGAAGACACCCTGACTCAACTTTGGGCATCTACATACATGTGCACACACATGCACATACATGCACATAGCTATACTTACACACATGCAGGTTGAATATGCACAGGCATGAACATCACACACACACACACACACCACACACACACACACACACACACACACACACACACACAGAGAGAGAGAGAGAGAGAGAGAGAGAGAGAGAGAGAGAGAGAGAGAGAAACAAAAGAGCACACATTAAAAGTCCAGCACTGGCCTTTGCAGGCATGCCTCCAATGGTTGCCCCAGCTGCAAGGCTGGAAGGCCCGCCCTGGCCCTGCCTGGCCAGCAGCAGTGTGCTTCTTATGGGAACACATTGTGCCTGTCCCTTCCCATGTCTACACTAAGTAGGAGCTTTCACACTGTGGCCGCTGGCTTGTGCTACACAGGGACAAGCAGTGTACCCACTCGGCAAGAGTGACAGCAAGATTAATTTAAAGAATAAACAATACTCAGACAGTTCATACAAGCTGGGGATGGAACCACCTCTTGCTCATGCTCAGCAAATAATCCAGCGCAGCGAGACACCCTGTCCAGGGGAAAGTAGGGTTCCCTTCCAAACCTTCTGGCACATACACATGCTCTATTCTGGACTGCCTGCTGAGTGCTGGAGGAGGCACCTGCCCTTGGCACTTGGTCCTCAGAAAGACTTTCCCGGATGGCTCGGCTGTGATCAAGACCTAGGCTGTCCTGGGAGCCTCATGGAGAACCTGCCTGAGCTGCCTTCCCAGGAGCTCTTCTGCAGGATTTTGGGCTGAGTCTCTTCGTTGCTCTTTGGATGTTCGGAGCATTCATTTAAAGGACCTGAGCCAACTACATAATAGATACATACATACATACATACATACATACATACATACATATGTGTATGTGTATGTGTATATGTATACACACACACGCATTCCCACTCACAATTAAACAAAGAAGAGGAGCAGGAGGAGCAGGAGGAGCAGGAGGAGCAGGAGGAGCAGGAGGAGCAGGAGGAGCAGGAGGAGCAGGAGGAGCAGGAGGAGCAGGAGGAGCAGGAGGGAGGAGCAGGAGGGAGGAGCAGGAGGAGCAGGAGGGAGGAGCAGGAGGAGCAGGAGGAAAGCAGGAAAACCAGGAACTTTTGTTAAGCCAATGGTCTTCACCTCTGAGTGAAGACCTCAGATCCCATCCCCATTTCTAGCACTGTATGCCTCTGTGCTTGTTGCTCACCCATGAAGCCAGCCTCCATGTGTGGTCATCCATCCCCTTGGGAGCTCCCTCACTAACCCTCAGGTGTCTCCAGCCTTGCTCCCTCCACCTCCTAGAACCAGACTTTTCACAACAGTCTTCTTCATGTTCTGGACACAGGCACAACTCCCAACTACCTGAATGGCCTTATAAGAGAACTTCTCTCTCTCTCTGAGCTTCAGTTTCATTGAATATGTGGAAAAATAGCAAAGGGAATTTGTTATGTTGTCTTTATCAGTTGCAAGAAGTGGCCTAAGCCATGGCCTGGATCCACAGGAGGGAGAGCTATGACTGATTGACGTTGGCAGTGGAAAGGACAGGGAAGCAGGGTGAGGAGGCGTCCATTACCGGCTGTCTGCTGAAGTATATACCTTCACCTCCAGCCTCCCTCAGCACTTCCAAACCTACCTCATGCTGGTTCCTCAAAGACGAAGACACACCATGCCCTTGACTAGAGCTAAAGAGGCTGAACCCAGAAAAGCTGTGTTTCTCACGGCGATCACTGGAAGGTTATCAGGCGATAGAGCTGGGGTCTCCTTGTGGGGAAAGCCTTCTTCATCTCAGAGGAATGGAAAGTCTGAGTGACTCACTGAGTTTTGGGGTCCTGGGTTTCTGGACTCCCACCTTCAAGTGGAGCACATGATGGTGCTGGAACTGGCTGGCTTGCAGATGCCACTGTGGCCAGGGACAGTGTCTTCTTCACTTGTGGGCCTGCCCCTTGCTTGAATGCAGGTATAGAAGGTTTGGACTACCTAGCTTCTCCACAGCTCAGTGGGGAGCCCCTCCCTGGCTGGCTGCCCTACATCTGAAAGAGTATTTATTGTTCATGGTGTGTGTTTTTCCTAGAAGCCTAAACATATGCACAATGTGATCAGATGGGATACTATACACCAAGATCCTATTCTGTGGGTGCAGCGGATGCATGGGCCATCTCCAAAGTTCAGAACTTTCCTTTTCTCACACACTATCCTTCCCTCGCAGACATTTGTTAATACATCCTCAATACTGTCAGGGCTCGATATGGAATAGAACCCAGAAAGGCTGGGTGATGAATGGATTTTGTCTCATGCTAGGAGCTGAAGTGATAGTTATGTAGTAAGTCTCACCAAGCTGACAGAGGACCCACACGCCATCCAACTTTGTGATGAGATAGCCAGTTCCATCTGGTTTTGTCTTAGAAATCCTTATGGAAAATGGATTAAGATGTATAGCTCTCCTCTGACCTGACTCACCACGCTCTGATGGCTAGTCTGGAGGTGGGGGGTATCCCACTCCTCTCTGGGTTACCAGCCAGCCCTCTCCTGAGCAGCCTCCCTTCACTCACCTTTCAGGGAAGAGCTGTTGGTCAGGCTTGCTCATTCAGTTAACTGTTGACTCACAGTCTGAAAATGTGCTTAGGGCCCAGTTGTGGCCAGCGAGCCTCAGCGGGCTCCTGTGAGAGAACCTCTTTCCACGCACGTGCCGTCGTCAGCACCTTCCTGCCAGCTGCACAGCGACCTTCCTAATGGGACCCTTGTGTTCCAGCTTAGCCTTTAGCCATAGCTTTGGCTCAAGACCTGGTAGAGGGGAACAGAGGGAAAAAGCCATCTGGAGAGGAATCAGTGTTCAGACGAGAAAGGAAATTGCGTTCGGATGATCGAGACAGCAAAAGGGAGGGAAGCTTGCATGGCCAAGTTCAACAGAGGGGGACTGGAGTGAGCAGGCTGGGGCCCTGCTCTGCTGATTCTGGGGTCTCGCCTAATCTGGCAACAGGGGGGAAGTGTCTTTCCTTCTTCTGCCTCCTTAGGCCTCAGGCATTTAGGCAGGTCTGGATAGTCACTCCAGAGATGTTATAGGTCCCCAAACCATAACAGGGTCAGCCAGAGTGAGTCTACTTGGGTCTTTTCATGTAACCCACATGACTAAGTTGCCCAGACTGGCCCCCAGCCTCACTTTCAGTAGGTATCCTTGGGTACGTTATAGCATCATCCTTTAATAGTCCTTTGGGTCACTAGGTACCCTTTACCCTTTAATGACTTGCCTGAGGGCAGGCCTAACTCTTTGCTCCAGTGTTCCTGTGGCTGGCTCAGAGCTGCTGGCCACACGTGAAGACCATGTTCATGTCTAGAGGCTGAGGTTCTGGGTGTAAGAAACACTTAGCTGAAGCACCTAGTCAAAGACACTTCCCCCAGGCATGAGCAAGAAGAGACTTTCCCCTTTTGTTGAGTGGAAGAAAATAGAAAATAGGCAGGGCTAGGCAAGATGATATAGAGTCATCAAGATAATCTTGAGTCATTTGGGAATGCCTCCATCAGACTAGCCTAGACAGGTCAGTGGGACACTTTCTTGATTGATAATTGATGTGGAGGGCCCAGCCCATAGTGGCAGTGACATTCTTGCTTTTGCTCCCCAAGTTGCTTGTGGTCATGGTACTTAGCACAGCAGAAGAAGCCTAATGAGTTCCAAACACACCTTTCTCTGGTCTGTTATTCTATCACACCAGTAAGAAGAAGTAAAATATAGTGTGGTGATTTGAATATGCTTGGCCCATGGGAAGTGCTTCTTTTAGATGTGGCCTTGTTGGAGGAAGTGCATCACTGTGGTGGTGAGCAATGAGGTCCTGCATTAAGCCCCATCCAGTGAGGAAGAGATCTTCCTGTTAGCTGCTTGTGGAAGTCAGTCTCCCCTGGTTGCCTTTGGATCAAGATATTGAACTCTTGGTTTTCTAGTACCAAGTCTGCCTGCACAATGACATGTTTCCCACCATGATGATAATGGACTGAACCTCTGAATCTATAAGCTAGCCCCAATTAAATGTTTGCCTTTATACAAGTTGCCTTGGTTATGGTGTCCCTTCACAGCAATAAAACCCGAACTAAGACATATGGAATGTTGTAGAACATGGTCCTCAGAGTAAACCGGCTGCCTTCTTCATCAGATCAGCTGTGCCTGCCCACGAATGTTAATGACTATGGAATCTGTGGACTGTTGACATTCCCTTTTGGAAGGAAGTGTATGCAGGGTCTTTTGACCCTTGCCTTAGTATCAAGCCACTGCTTCCACCATTTGTATTCAAATTCCACATTAATTGCATGTGCCCTAGGAGGTCTTAGGAGGGGCTAGAGTTTATAGGCTGGGCAGGCTTAACTGAGGGGCTTCTATCTAAGTGATATGGGGACACTGTTACGGTTTGTATATGCTCACCCAGGGAGTGGCACTATTAGAAGGTGTGGCCCTGTTGGAGTAGATGTGACCTTGTTGGAATAGGTGTGTCACTGCGGGTGTGGGCCTCATCCTAGCTGCCTGGAAGTCAGTATTCTGCTAGCAGCCTTCAGATGAAGATGTAGAACTCTCAGCTCCTCCTGCATCATGCCTGTCCAGATGCTGCCATGTTCCCGCCTTGATGATAATAGACTGAACCTCTGAACCTGTAAGCCAGCCCCAATTAAATGTTGTCCTTATAAGAGTTGCCTTGGTCATGGTGTCTGTTCACAACAATAGAAACCCTAACTAAGACAGATGCCATTATCCATGTAGGGTCAGATCTTCCAGTGTGGCTGCTTTGGGATCACCTATGCTCCAGCCCACAAACCTTTACCCATGTGCTGCAAACCCAATAAACTTATTGGTTCCCCGGGGTAAACTTTGGTAGAATGTTATTGGGACTTCAGTAGGCCAGGTGACATTTTTTTTTAACATCTCCCTAGAGAAGAGTTCTACTGTAGGATATGACTGGCCTTCCTAGTAGAGCCAGTCCTTAAATAACAATGCTAATCCAGAGGGCTTGCTCTTATGACTAACACCTCTGAAAGGACCTGTTGTTTATTATTGTTCCAATGGTTGAGCTTTAAAGGGACCTTTGAACTATAGGTTGGCCTTACAAGCTTGAGGATGTGCTGCTGGCTGGCTTGCTAGCCTTCCTCAGTTAGTTGCACGCACAGGACACTGCTTTGCAGAGCTCTGGACTCCTCAGCTCTGTCTGGACCAGTAAGCTCCAGGTAGAAGTCCAGCATTGGTAGGTAGGCCTGGCCTCTACCTATTATCTTGGCAGGTTTCACCAATTCATTGCTGAGCTTGGTCCCACTGAATGGAGGTGGTTTTGAGTTCTCTTGACCTAAGTCTTCACATTCAGCTCTAGAGTTAGCCATGGCTACATCCCAGGTGAGACAGATTCCCTTGGCTGTCCTGGCTGAGGGTCCTCACATTTCTGACTGTGCGTGACGAGCAGAGAAGGCAGCAGAGCTGTGTGAACTGGCCTTTGTCTCCTGAGGACAAGCTGTGGAATGTGAGCGCTGGGCAGGGGCCAGAAGATCGCCTGTGAAGGAAAGGAGGTCCTGGCTGGGCATCTGGACACCAGACGTGAGAGGCTTAGCTCATCCAGGGGCCGGGCCAAGCTCTACCCTGGGATGCTGGAGCCAGCTCAGGCCTGGGGACTGGAGGAAGGTCAGGCTGAGGTTTGAACTGTCCAGAGAAGCTCAGAGGATCTGTGGTTCACAAACATTATGTCTTACTGGGCAGAATATCTTCCTGCCGTGGCTGTGCCTGGTCCTAGGTCCTTGGGCACTCTGAGCACAAGAGGATTAGGAATCTCTGGACATCCTTGTACTGGTAGATTCTGATTTTCAAAAGACCACCAGTTAAAACTGCACAGAGGTAGGGTTAGCCAGGGGAATGTGACACAGTGGTGTGAACATGCATGGAAAGGTATAGAAAGAAACAGAAGAAGGATCACGGGAATTTCTTGCTTTATCTCAGAACCTTTTGCAACCTGTGGTAAACTACTGTGGTTGGGAAGGAAGGCTCTTTGACTTCTGACAAAAGTGCCCCTGTTCAATGTCCCAGCGTTGGCTTGCTGGGGGCTGTGATTCTAAGCCAGTGGTTCTTAAGTTTCCTAATGCTGTGGCTCTTTAATAAAGTTCCGCATGGCATGGTGACTCCAACCATAAAATTATTCTCTTTACAACTCCACAACTGTGATTTTGCTACTGTTATAAATGCTGATGTAAATATCTATGTTTTCTGACGGTCTTAGGAGACCTCTGGGAAGGGATCACTTGAATCCTGAAGGGGTCAAGACCCATCGGTTGAGAACTGCTGTTCTAAGCAGTTCTCATGAAACCTTCTCTCTCCTCTCAGTAACCTCCCTGGGACATGGTCCTCCCTCAAGGAGCTTCCAGTTTCATGAGGTCAAGTCCAAGTCATGAGAGCACCATTGGAGGCCACTAAGAACCTTTGTAGGGACTTTCTGCTCCATTTTAAGGAAAGGTGGCTGAAGTAGCTGCAGATCCTGCCTCCCATCTGGAAGGTGGTGACTTCTCCTTGTCAGCACTAGGGTAGGGCTGGGGTGCCTGTTCCAGGACCTACGGAGGACTAGGTAGACAGGAGAAACCAGGACTATCCCAATGCACAACCTCAGGCAGCTGAAATCACCCCTTTAAGTATCTGGGAGACCCCAGGACTCCCAACTGGTTTGCAGTGTTCAGCTCTGAACCCCTGGGTTCTACAGAGAAGATGACACCCACAAGACATGAAGGCATCCCCGAGCTAGAGCTGGGGAGGGGCTCGCTCTCACAGATGTTGTTGGACTGAGAAAGACCAGGGAAAGTTTGCCAGCACAACTGGGTGTGGAGCCAATAGCCTGTCCAACTTTCAGACCACGTCAGCCCAGGCTGTGGACTCCAGCCCAGATGGCCTGGCCACTTCTATATGTTATCCGTCTGTGAAGATACGTTTCTGCAAGAAAACAGATTTAGACAAGAATGCTGGGCTCTGAGATCCCCCTGGGGGTGGAATGTTCTAGCAGAACAGGAAGTAAGTGGGGGCTGGGTTGCGTTCCTCAGGCATCACACCAAGATTAGGAGGTCCCCGCCCTGCCAATGGATGACTGGAAGAGCCACTTGGCTGACAGATGTGCACTGGGGCCTGTGAGGGACTGTGTAACAGTAAGTGTGTCAAAGGAGGCTCTCACTTTCTTCCTGTCCCCAAGTTTAGCTGGTCTTGGACTGTCACACTGGAAGTACTGTGCCACTGGCTGCCATATGCAATTGAGTCTGTTGCCTGTTTTCTGTCTTTCCTGGATTTAATGTTTTCCTGTAAACAGGTCAACTTTCTGGACGAGAGTAACATGGCTTTTTTCATAGACTCTTTTTGTTGTTGTTTGAGGACAGAGTTTCTTGAAACTTGGGCTGGTAGATGATAACCTTTAACTGGTTCTCCTGCCTCTAATTCCTTCCATGAGTGCTGGAATCACAAGTGTGTACCACCATGCCTGGCTACTTAGTTATTTGCTCATAGAATTTATCTTTATTTATTAATTTAAATATTCCATCATAGGAAGGTTTTTGTGTCTGTATGTACATGCATGTGTGTTGTGTCTGTGTGCATATGAATATGCACATGTGTGTTATGTGAATGTGGGTATGTGTATGTATGTATGCATGTATGTATGCACATGCATGTGTGGTGTACTGTATGCACATGTACAGGCTAGAGGTTGATATCAGGGCATTTTTCTACGGCACTCCTGTTAGCAATCAGGCACCTCTATGGTCAGCCCAAAGGGACCTCACAGCAATGTGAGCAATCAGGTACCTTCATAGTTAGTCAAGGGGCCAGGCAACAAGACATATCATCACTAGCTGTCCAGAGGTGATGCATTCCCATCGTTACCCCTGTCACATGTCTTCCTACTTGTGGGCCATGACCCAATAAAAAGCCTCATTTTTCCTTTTCCCCACCTTTCTTCCCTTCCTCCACCCAGAGCCAGCCTTTGTACCCCTTCCATTTTTGATAAACCTCCCACTGTGATACCTGTTGCCCAGTATGATTTTGTCAGAATTCCCAGCTTAGTTCCATCAACCCCACCTTAGTTTTTGAGATAAGGTCTCACTGGACCTGCATACCATCTTAACTACAGCGGACGGCCAGACACACACTCCAGTGGCCCCTCCCAGCCAAGGCCACATTTGGATTTTAGGTTGGTGCTGGGGATTCATGGCCATACTTGCACTGTAAGCGTTTTAAACACTAAAACATCTCTTTAGCCTGATTTTAAATAAAAACCATTATATTTATTTATTTGTTTGTTTGTCACATCTAACATGTGGAGATCAGGGGATAACTTGTAGGAGTCAGTTCTTCCCACTGCATGGGCTCCAGGGATTGAACTGGGGCATCTGTCTTGGGAGCAAGCCATCTTTACTCACTGAGTCTCTGCTTTTTTATTTGTACATATTTATGGAATATGGTGTGACTGTCGGGAGGAAATGGTCTCAATCTGTAGTCTGAACTGGCCTTACAATGATCATCTTGTCTCCACTTCTGAAGTGGTTGAATGACATGTGTACCCCACCATGCCTGGCCATAGTATGACATTTTAATATCATATAGAATTTATCAAGGAAGCTAATATATTCATAATTTCTTATATCTATTTTATTTTTTAATTATGTGTATGTATGTGATGGCTGATCATGGCTGCCAACACATCTAGGAATAGGAAACACTAGTTGAGGAGTTACCTCCATCATACTGGCTCATGGGGACCTATGTGGGACATTTTCTTGACTGTGAGTTGATATAGAAGGGCTGAACCACCTATGTGCAGTGCCACCCTGTTGGGTTGTAGTGTGCATGGGTCCATTGCCTGTGGGGTCTCCCGCCATCTCTAGCCAGTACTCGACCAGAAACCATGCTGTCCTTTCAACGTCCTACACCACCCCTAGGTAGGTGGACTGGGTTACTTAACCAAGATAGCTAAACAAGCTAAAAGGAGCAAGCCAAAAAGCAGCGTCCCTTGGTTGATTTCTGGTTTAAGTTCCTGCCTGGAGTTTTAGCTGACTTCCTTCAGTGATAGACTGTATCATGGAAGCATAAATTGAAAAAACCCTTCTCTGCCTACATAGATTTAGCATGGTGTTTATTGAGTCAACAGAGACCTAACTATAACAGAAATTGGAGCTGGAAGTGAGTGTTGCTATGACATTGTTGTTGTTTTTGCCTTTTCAGAATTGTGGAAGCAATTGGAGATTTGAGCTGAGAAAGTTGCTGAGCACCCAGAGCTTAGTGGGCTGTTCTGTGGGGGTCGGGAAGATAATTTGGAAAACACGCAGATGGTGGAGACTTTGCTTCCGAAGTTTCAGGAGGAAGTTTGAGAGTCCCTCAAAGATTCTCTGAGGCCGTTCCTGTGATATATTTGATTGAAGGATCTGCCATTGTGGGTCAGGTGGGACTGAAACATCAGCTGCTACTAACAGGAGAGCAGCACCACTGAGGTGAAACCATGGCTTTATTGGAACAATCAATGCAAGTCAGCTGCTGGGCATGTACAATCAGCTGTGATTAACCAGAGGTCAGCAGCATGGGGCAAAGTCTTCTGGGACGTATTTCCTCAGGATCAGTGTTAGGAAGCTGTGGTCCGGGGGATCAAGATGCATATCCAGTTGGCAGCTGAACTTTGCATCATGGAAGAATGCCCTACATAGTGCTGGTTTTGAAGGTACAAAGGGGTCATGGAGCTGTTAAGGCTTGGCATCCCATGTCTAGGTCCTCTTGCAGAGAAGCAATTGGTGAAGGTGAAAACCCAGTTGAAGTGGAGACAACAGGATTGAAGGGGCCATGGGGAGAAGCTGGGGTTCGGCAATGTGTCACTGTGTGCCTGCAGGGACCCAAGGAGGCCAGAGACATTGGATCCCTGTGGAGGCAGAGTTACAGGTGGTTGTGAGTTGTCCAGTGTGGGTGCTGGGAGTGAGATTCGGATCTTTTACAAGAGCAGTGTGCATGTTCTTTATGGCTGAACCATCTCTCCAGTTGCCTCAGAACACAACATATACATACAGTATACATCATTTTAATACCATATACAGTGTATAAAGAGTGAATTTCATTGTTCTGGGTCATTCAAAACTTACGGTATCTATTCTGACATGTGCAGATGGTTGTTACCCTGCCAGGACACTGGCAGTTATCTCTCCTGCCATTCAGACCCGTAAGCATCATTTCTCCCTTGCCTCCTCATTCCCACCTCTGGGAGACTGTCCTATTACCACCCTGGGACCATTGGAAGTAACAGAAATAGTCTGGGTGTGGTGTCCCACACCTATAATCTCAGAACTTGGCAGGTAGAGGCAGAAAATCAGGAATTCAAAGTTATCCTTGTTTATATTAGCAAGTTCAAGGCCAGTCTGAGCAATGTGGGATCTTGTCTCAAAATAATAATAAATTAAATTAATTAATTTATTAATAATAAAACAAGAGACAGAGAGGAGGAGGAAAAGAAGAAAGAAGAACAGGGAAGAAGAGGAAGAGGAGAAGGAGGAGGAGGAGGAGGAGAGGAGGAGGAGGAGGAAGAGGAGGAGGAGAGGAAGAGGAGGAGGAGGAGGAGGAAGAGGAGGAAGAGGAGGAGAAGGAAGAAGAGGAGGAGGAGGAAGAGGAAGAGACCAGGGCAGGAATGAGGAGAAGCCTCGTGACCCTTATGCTTCTTGGATCTGAGAGGAGTCCTGTCTGGGATTGCCCTTGAAATTGGCCTGGAACTATGAGGAAGGTTAAAATCACATTGAAAGAACATGAATACCACTGGGCTGGCTGAGCACACTTGGCAGGAAGCAGTGTTTGTGGAAATGACCTTCCATGAAGAGGAACGGACAGGACGGGCCTTGCTCACCCACCCCGGAAGTTGGCACTTTACTCCTCAGGAAATAACTCTCACTAGCACTAGGCAATCAACGCCATGGCTCCAAGGAGTTTGGCCAGTGCCCGTCAGAGGATGGCATGTCCATCAGGTGAAGTGTCATGCTATGAAACAAAACAACAGAACAAAAGCCACAAAACCACATGTATCCAAACAGGAGTAAGCCAAGCTCCGGAGACAACACAAACCTGAACACGTAACTTTGAGGATGAGAGAAGGTATCAAAGAAGCCTGACTTCATGAGTTCATGTATACACTGTTCAAACACAGACAAAACCCAATTGTGTGGTTAGGGCTGTGTAATTAGACAGAGCAACTCAAAGGAAGAGAAGGAGGCAATTACCACAGCAGCTGCACCAGGCCAGGGCTCAAAGGCTATGCTGCGCTGTGGTCAGGGGTCTAGTGAGTATGTCTTTTTGTACAAGTATGAACACACCTGTGTGTGTGTGTGTGTGTGTGTGTGTGTGTGTGTATACACATGTGTGTGCACGTACAGAAGTCAGAGAACAATGAGCAGGAATCAGTTCCCCCCCCCACTCTGTGTGGGTCCTGGATAGTGATGTCAGGCGGTCTCACTGGCCTGATTGTTTCTTTTGAGACAAGAGTTGGATCCATGGATAGTCCTCTAGATCTACATATTCTTTATATGTATGTGTATATGTGAACATGTGTGCACGTATGTACATGTGTAGATGTGTAAATGGAGGCCGTAGGACAATAGTCAATGTCATTTCTCAACCAGTTCTCCTATTTATTGTTTATTTAATGACCAGAACCTCTTATTGACCTGGATCTCTCTGATCAGCCTGGCTGGCTAGCCTGGGATCCTCTTCTCTCCAACATCCTCCCTGCCCCAGGCAGTGGGGTTATGGGTGTGTACCACCATGCCTGCCTTTAATGTGCGTGCTGGGGTTACACTCAGGTTCTCAAGCTTGAGTGGAGAGCACTTCACTGAGTGAGCCTTGTCCTTCAGGACTGTCATTCTCACGGGTGATGGGATCAGGGAAACCAGAGGGTGAGTAAGCTTCCCACCGATTCTACCCTGGACCTACAGACAGACAGGGGCTATTGGTAGCCCCAACCCCATCACAGCTCTGCCTGGGCAGTTGTATAGAGTTGTACCCTGCATCCTTACCTCTGAGCTGGGAGAGCAGCATCTTCCTGTTTCCTGGCTCAGCAGCCTTTCACTGTGGTGATGCTGTCTCTTCAATGTGTGTTATGTGCTCATTGGTGTTCAGGTTCCAGCAGAGGGTCGGAGGCACCTTTGGGTACCTACTGTGTGCAGCCTTTAACAAGACATTGAAGATCACCATGGAGTCATGGGGCATCAACGCAAAGATCAATGCAGGCTTGCTGCGTCTGTTCCCCACAGACAGGGGAGTGCATGTGGCTCAGACAGGGCATGGGCAGTCCAGGGGAAGTGTGAAGGTGAGTGACATTGTTAGTTTGAGATGACTCAGCCCCTTCCCCCACCAGTGTGTCCTAGAGCAGGCCTGGATAATATGCGAGCTGGTCCCTCCCAGCCTTGGTTTCCTCATGACAGTAGGCACATAATTCTTGCTCTTATGATGTTGGATGGAACAAGTCATTCCTGGAGGCTCTGGTGACTCTGAGGCCTCTCCCACAGGGATTCACCTGGGCTCCCACTCTCTCAGACAGTCCAAGAACACCTCTAATTCTCTGGTCAGACTCTCTTTGTATTTCTGCTCAGATCCTGGTGGTTTCTACACAGAAGGCCTTCGAAGGGTTCCTGGCCCATGCAAGGCAGATGTGTGAGGAGAGCTGCCTGTCCTGTTGGAAACCTTCAGTTGTTGACACTGTTGGCCCCTTTGCCAACACAATATGCCCTGGCCTCAGCGATTCCACTGGCAGCCTGCTCAGGACCACTCATCCAGGGGGACATTGTGCCCTTCTGAAACCTGACCAAGAATGACTTACCTGGATCCTCCCACCTGCCCTCCATAGTTGAGGAGTGCAATCTGCAGGTCCTGTGGGATACCTACCACAGTCCCACAAACGAACTCTGATCACCAAGTCAACCTGGTTAGCACAGCGTATCTGGGTCAGAGCACCACAACGTGAGGCCAACACCAGCATTGGGTTTTGCAGGGATCTCTGGGCAAAGACAGACTAGAGATCACAAAATCATGTGAGGGCCACAAGCCAGGCATCCAGAGTGATGGCAGCCTGTCTTGTCTGGAGAGAGAGGAGGGGAGTGGAGGCCTAGCAGGGACTGGGACATGGAATTAGAACCTCCTCTTCTTTTCTGACAACACCCACGTGCCCACCCTTAATCCCACACACACACACACACACACACACACACACACACACACACACACACAGAGGCTTCCATGACATTATGATCTTGATGACATTAGAAGGCCCTTGGCCTGGCCCTCTTCAGTCAGAGCCTCCTTTCCATTCCATCCTTTGGGGAGCAAGATCACAGTTCCAGGGATGGACTAGCTTGCCTGTGTCCTTTGGGCCTTAAACCCCCTTCTCCTGCAGACCAGGGAATCCCTCAATGTGAGAACGCCTACCTCATACTCTCACGGCCCTAGGATGAGTTCAGCCCTAGTCTTTCCCATGTCCACTGTAATTGCCAAGGTCCCTGATAACTTCTTCCTGAGAAACTGTGGACTCTCAAGAGCAGGCACAGTGTCCTCAAGTATGCACTGCTGGGACCAGCTCAGGGTGAGACATGGAACTGAACTTGATCACGGGTGTGGACCAGTGATGCCACTATGCTCCAGGACCACAGCTCCATGGTGGGTGTGAATCTGCCACAGAAGGCTGGTGGACTTTTGATGAAAAAGGGAGCTGAACTACTTTGCCAAGGCTTTGGAGAGTCCAGAGCGACCCTTCCTGGCTATCTTGAGAGGAGCTAAAGTTGCAGACAAGATCTAGCTGATCAATAATATGCTGGACAAAGTCAGTGAGATGATCATTAGTGGTGGAATGGCTTTTACCTTCCTTAAGGTGCTCAACGACATGGAGATTGGCACATCTCTGTATGATGATGACGGAGCCAAGATTGTCAAAGATCTCATGTCCAAAGCTGAGGAAAATGGTGTGAAGATTACCTTGCCTGTTGATTTTGTCACAGCTGACAAATTTGATGAGAATGCCAAGACTGGCCAAGCTACTGTGGCCTCCGGTATACCTGCTGGCTGGCTGGGCTTGGACTGTGGGACTGAGAGCAGCAAGAAATATGCTGAGGCTGTGGCCCAAGCTAAGCAGATTGTTTGGAATGGTCCTGTTGGGGTATTTGAATGGGAAGCCTTTGCCAGGGGAACCAAGTCACTCATGGATGAGGTGGAGAAAGCCACTTCTAGGGGTTGCATCACTATCATAGGTGGTGGAGACACTGCCACTTGCTATGTCAAATGGAACACAGAGGATAAAGTCAGCCATGTGAGCCCTGGGGGTGGTGCCAGTCTAGAGCTCCTGGGAGGTAAAGTCCTTCCTGGGGTGGATGCTCTCAGCAATGTTTAGGATTGTCCTGCCTTTGGTTCCTGTGCACAGTCCCTAAGTCAACCTAGTGTTTTCCGCTTCTCCATTTGGTGTTAGTGCAAGATTCACCAAGATGCAGCACCAGCAACCCTTAAACAGTTGCACAGCATCTCAGCTCGTCTTACTGCATCGGGATTTGTCTACATTCTTCAAGATCCCATTTCAATTCCTTAGTGACTAAAACCATTGTGCATTGTGAGGGCATCTATTTATATTCTGCCTGTGAAAGGAAGTGAGCTGTAAAGGCTTAGCTCTCTTTGATGTATGTAGCCTCTGGTTAGCTTTGTCACTGTTCATGACTCAGCATGGAAATACGATGAAATTCCAGCTGTAAACAATAAAGATTCCACTGAAGAAGAAGAAGAACAACAACAACAACAAAAAAAACCAAAAAAAAAAAAAAAAAAAAAAAAAAAAACCAAAAAACCAAAAAAAGAATTTTGGGGTAAATTCTAGACACTACTTAAAAAAAAAAAAAAAAGCAAACACGTGCCTTCTAACCCTTCATAGATGAGTACCACAGTGGAGTGTGTTATAGAACTAGACAGTCAGAAGACAGGGCTACAGAAAATGTGCAGGCTCTGTGGTAGGCAAAAGGATAGAAAATATAAAAATACCAAGAAGGAGATGTTCTGAGGGTCAGAACACTGGCTGTGAAAGCACAAAGACTTGAGTTCAAATCCCTAGCACCCATGTAGGAAGCTTGACATGGCCGTTTGCACATCTGTAGCACTAGAACTATGGTGGGTGGAGATCGGAGCTGGGGCTGGCTGACTGCCTGCTGAGCTCCTGGTTTAGTGAGGGACCCTGTCGAGGGAACATGGAAGGAGAGTGATAGAGCAGGATGCCTGACATCTTCCCTGGCCTCTGTGTGTATATGCACACACACGGCTCTCTGTCTCTCTGTCTGTTCTCTCTCTCTCTCTCTGTCTGTCTCTGACTCTGTTTCTCTGTGTCTGTCTGTCTCTCTTTCACACAGACACCGCCCCCCCCAACACCAGTAGCATGTAGACTACGCTGAAACACAGCAGCACTTGGCACCGCAGTCCCAAGATGTGTAAGGAGACAGAAAGAGGTGGAACTGGTATCGGAGGAGAATTTCCCTGACTTCAGAGGCAAGAAGCCACATATTTAAGAAGCTCCATAGTCTGAAGCAAAATGAATTCAAAGGAAACTATGTTTTCAAAGAGCATGTTAAACCTACTAAAATCCAAAGACAAAGAGAAATGTATTATTTATGATCACCCAAAGGACAACAGTTACCTTTAAACAGGTAGCCAAATCTCTCTCCAGAGATGGTAGAAACCAGACTTGGTGGAAGAAGAGCTGCACGGGGCTGGGGGTAAGCTGCTGGAGAGAAGTGTGAACCCTGTACAGATTCTCTAGCAAAGAACACGAAATAAGAACGTTTTAAGACCATCAAGCTAAAGAGAATTTATAATCTGATTAACAGTAAATAAAATACATCATTGTGAAAACATCTTCCCCAGGGGAGATGGGAACAGTGCCTACCCACTCCTCACATCCTGACACTAACATCATTCTTAAGAATGACTAGGTGCAGGACAAAGCTGTGCACCTTCCACCAGGCAGTGTGACCGTGTTGATGAAGGTGGAGGGGACGTATGCCCTCACCAGGATACAGAACATGTCAGAAAGCAAAAGATTGATAAACCATACTTCAGTATCACTGGAGAATACAGTTCATCAAAAGTCTCACTAAGAACAAATCAGAGACTCCCAAGAGGAAGTGGTCATCAATGACAGGTGGACCTGACAGGACCAGAACCCCGAACACGGCAGTCAGATTTCTGACAAAACTGCAAATCACTCACACTGTAACTGGAACGTGGCATTGGAGTAGGAGCCTCAGGAAACAACGTTTGGATGTGGTGTTAACACTGAGTGCCAACTTGACAGGATCCAGCATCACTGAGAAGACAAGGCTCCAAGCCCGTGCCTTGTCCAGGAGGTATTCTCTAGTGGAGTAGGAGGACATGCTTTAAATGTGGCCCCACCATTCAACAGACAGGAAAATGAACTCAAGGAGAAAGGAGGCTTTGCTCTTGCTGCTTCCTGGATGTGGATGAAATGTGAGCCGGCTTCCTGCACCTGCCGCCTGGATGGGCTCTGTCCTTTTGGAATGCCTTCCTTTAGGATCTGCTTTGTCGAAGCATTTCATTAGAGCAACAGAAAAGTAACTTAACAAGCAGTGGCTGTAGAGACTGTGAACGCAGTAACTGCTGTGAGGTAGTCTGCTTAAAACAGAGCATCTATGAGATCCGACTTCACCTCAATAAACATTTTAAACAAAACGAAATAAGCCACAAGGACACAATGAGCCAACGTGGCTCAAATAAAAAACAACTGACAAACCAGAAGTCGGAGGCAACGTGAGCAGTGATCCCTCCCTGTGGGGATGGCGGGGAGAGCAACTCTGCCACCCCTTTGACTCAAAGCTGAGAGCACACAAACTCTGTGATGCTGCAACTTGGCTCCTTGAGAGTGTGGGAGGGGAGTGGGCAGGGGTCCTTCCACACTGACTGAGACTGAAGAGGAAAGACACAGGTAACAGGCATCTCGGCTAGGTAGAGACACGTCAGAGAAGCCCCTGGGAACTGTGCTGAGGGACGGGTCTGAAGGGAACCCATTGCCTGTGTCAGCAGGAGATTACCAGGGATCAGAGAGCAGCCTGGAGGCATTGCTGAGCCTTCTAGAGAGTCCCAAGGACGGAAAGGGTCTCCAGAAGGGGAGGAGCTCTCAGAGCCTAATAGGAACCCACAGAGCCAGCTGTGTGACAAGTCTGAGGCGACCAGAGCTGTGCAGGGCAAAGCTCACCCGCCTGCTAGTCACATTTGCCACATTCTGTTCTCTGATGCTTTGATGTTTCAAGGATTCTGATATCCCAAGAGGCTGATGCCTGAAGACAGCCAGTGGCTTTCCTGTGAACACACCTTCTAAGACACATGCCAACCACCAAGGCTCTATAGCCCCACCTACCTTCCCCAGAGAACAACCACAGTCCAGGCTGATATTTTCTGGGACACCCCTCCTTCAGCTCAGCATCCTCTAGTTATCAGCCATGGGGAAGCTTGGTCAAACTCACCTTTACTGCCTCCCTTGGTCCTTCCTGCAGAAATGATAGTGAAGGCCCCGGGCCTTGCTGTCTCCCATCCCCTGCTGCTTCCTGAAGGTCCCAGCCCCTTCTGGAGTGTGCGGTCTTGTGAAGCCCCTCCTCTGGGAACTGTCACACCCATTGTGAGCAATCTGCCTAGGACCCACCAACACTATGCAGAAGGACTTCAGGCCTACCTAGCACCAACAGACTCCTTTTTGAAAATTTTTTGAGACAGGGAATAAAGGACTCTGGATAGTAGCAGTGTCCAACACGGTGTCTGATATGAGTCAGTCATTTTTGCCAGAATATCAGTATAGTCACTAGGGTATCAAACTAGAAAAGGCGTTTGTGAGTTTGCTGGAGTCCTGGATCCTCCATCAGCCACCCCTACCCTGGATAGCCGTGGACAGTCACTGGCTTAGCAATCTGCAAGGCAATGCTGTGCCATAACCCCTTGATCGCTGGCTGCCCTCTCCTGTGAGCATATCCACAGTCTGAAAGGGGCTATTTTTATCTGCTTCCCAGGGCAGACCCAGAAAGATGCCTCAGTGGCAGGAAGCCGCTGCTGCTGAACTGTCCCCGTTGCTCCAATGGAGCTGGGCTCTGAGAAGATGGAACTTTCTTCATCTCCTGTGTTTCTAATTCAGTCAGGCCTTTGCCTTGGTGACAGGTCCTGCCTGCCCTCCCTGGCCTCCCTTCTGGTGGGGGAGGGACCTGAGCCTCTTCCCCTGCTGCTTTGTGGCCCTGTATGCAATGACAGCCCCCCACCTGCTCTGACTCAGCCTGAAAAACATTCTCTGGGAAAGCTTCTACCCCTCCCTGCCTGGGCCCCAGTTTCCCAGTCTCAAGCTTTGCTTGTGCAATGCCTGGGTCTGGGCTCAGAGCTCTGGTGTGGGGGCCAGACATCCCAAGCAGACAACGCTGGGACCTAGAGGAGACACAGTGTGCCAATGGACCAGAGGGGCTCCGAGAGTCCTCCTGAAACCTATCCTGGGTCACCACTACAGCCGGCTGCACCAAGGGCCTGTCTGAAAGCAGTGGCTACTCTGTAACTGCCCTCAGGTTAGGGAGAGAGGCCTGGTTGGCTGAAGCTGGCTGGAGGAGGGGGTGACACAGGAAAGCCATGTCCAGCCCCGCTCCTGTTCTTCCAAGACAGGGGGATAAGCATCCAGAGGATGGGCCAGAGAAGGAGGAGGGCAGGGAAGCCCTGTTGCCTCTGCTTCCTGCAGCCTTACAGCCCCCATAATCCATCTCTGTCCTTCAGAGGTCACCCGTCTTCCTCTCCAAGTTCCTTCTTAACCCTGCAGATACTCTGTAGCCATCCTGGTGCTTAGCTGACATTAGGCTGAGCTCTGCCTAGACAGAAATGGAGCCTGTGTGTGTCATTGCCCATGCCTCAGTTTCTCTATATGCAGGCAAGGGTGGGCTAGGCCCTCACTTGGGGAGTCTCTCAGCTAGTACTGAACTCCTGCTGAAATCTTGGGGAGTCCAAGATTTGATGATGGCCATGGAACCTGTTCCTTTCCATCCCAGGAAGGGACCAGCTTCTCTGATTCCAGATGGTGAGCCTGGGGCATAGGCCCAGTGATGTCTTCCCATCTCCTCCCGAGAGGCCTGCTCTGCGGGTGTCTTCCAGTTCTCTCCTCTGTCCCAATGCAGGGAAGGAAACTTAAACTCTTCTGTTCCCAACCCTGTTCTTACCAAATGAGGTCACAGGAACAAGTGGCCTTCCAGTCCTTCCTTGCCTGTGGCCCCAGCCTCTCACACTGCTGGTGTACAGGCAGGGCAGTCGTGTCCCAGCTTTGAGGTGAAGGGCCGCTGTGCAGGTGAGATATGCAGTTAGCTGGAAGAAACTGTACTTGGGTGCACAGCGGGTCATCAGGCCTCATTCTACACCATGGCCATGTGTGTACTTTATGCTTTCTCTCTTACAGGATTGGAAGGGCAGCATGCTGGCACAGTGGACTCTGCTCTGGCAGGTCCTCACAGGACGGAATCTGAGGGAAAGTGCAGAGAACATGAGGCCCTGGAAGAGCTGAAGCTACTCCGTCTGTGGCTCCTAGCCTGGTGATTCCATGGAGTCTGTGATTGTCATTAGCCTGCTGGTTTCCAACCAAGGGATAGCGCCAGCTTGTTTACTGGCTTTCTGGATGGAGCAGACTGAAGCCTCCGTGACACACATTTTCCATAGAAGAGGGTCTCCGGCTTCCAAGGGGTGTCAGTTGTCAGTCCACAGGTCTGAGTGATATACTCCAGCCTAGACTGAGTCCCAGGTGTCCCAGCTTCTGATGTTTCCAGGGAGAAGGCAGGGTCTGTTCTACAACACCCGAAACACAGACTTCTCCAGGATCTGACACACTGCTGGGGCTCCAAGTCAGCTTGTGCTGTCGTCTGGGTCAGGGAGGAGCAGAGAGGACACAGAGACACACGGGTAGTGGCTGAGGACACCATGTCTGTACCAGGGACTCAGCGCTGAAAATAACATTCTCTGCTGCCCTCAATTCTGTCTTTTCATAAACATGTTGGGGACGGAAGGACTCTGCCTTTGCCATGCTATAGCCTCACTGCCTTCCTTCTTTGTGAAGTTTGTCTGTTTTCTCCAGTTTGTCAGAGAAAATTCAGCTAACACCTATTGAGAGGCAGGAAGGACAGGGCCACAGACCATGGAGGACCAAGCAGTAGGAAGGTCCCTGTTCTTCCCTGTCCCGCAGATAGTCTATGGGATCCAGCTTTTCCTCATATGTAGATGCTGCCCCTGAACTACCAATGGGGACCATCATATCATGATATACGTGAGGTCCCAGAGCAGACTACGACGTATCACCCATCCTTTGGACTTGTCTAGCTTTCCATTCAGTTCACTGACAAGGATGAGCGGGTCCCCATGGAGGGTCAGCCCAGTCTCCTCTGGCTATAAGTCCTACATAGTGCACTCCAGCGCCACACTCTCTGCAAGGAATATTGTGGATGGTCATTAATTTTCTGTTGAGGGTATAGATCCAGCTGTCTTCAAAGTTCCCGTGGTCTTGAGATTGGGTGGGCAGATGCGGTACCTCCCCTTCTGATAAGAACCATTTCCACCTCTGTGCCATGGCAGCCACACCCTGGGGACAGAGGCTCCAGCAGGAGAGTATGTGGCAGTGAGAGGAACCAGCAGGGCATCCCCAGCCATGAGGCACCCTGACGTGGTGAATGTTTGGTGCCCAGCATGGCCACCCTGGGGCCAATGGAGTCAGCAAGGACGTGAGTTCCTCAAGGAGGGATTGTAGCAGCTTAAAGTCAGGACATGACCAAGTCAGAGTGTAAACCTTCCAACCTCTGAGGACCGGAGAGTTCAGAGGAACGTGGTGGAGTGGCTGTCTTTCTCTAAGAGACACGTAGAAGCCTTTCCTTCCAACCTCACGGGATGGAAGATCAAGATCACTGATGGAGGAACAGAAAAACAGGCCAATTTCAAGGTTTCACCAAATGCTCAGGACAGTGGGCTCTGACATGATTTCAGCGACTGTAGGAAGCTGCCTTCTGGAAGCACATCTCTGAAGGTTGTACTCTTGTGCAAGGAGGCCAGATGTTAGACAGGAATTGGAGGTCTGGAGGCCTCTGGATGAGAGGGATAGCCACTCACAGTCCCTGCAAACAAGGCTTCAGGGTAGATTCACAGTGAGTGCTTTGTGCCTTACTAAATTCTATAGATCAAGAGAGAAATTTTCTTTTTCTGCTGGTGCCTCAGTTTCTCAGTTCCATAGTAGGCTTTTGTCTGCGAGGTCTCCTCAACTCCTGCTAAATGATGGGAACTGTGTCCTGTCCTTTCTGTTTCTGGACAGTCTCAGCATCTTGTACAGTAACCCCCTGCAGGGTTCCTGTGTGCACTTTTATCCTGTGGGTATAGGGTACCCTTGGAAAGCTGTCTGAGGTCTCTGGGGAGCTGCACTCCTGACAAGAGGTTACATACTTGTTACATACATGTCTCAGGTCTCAGGACTCATGGTGATCTGACTCAGTCTGATCTCCAGTCTCCTGGCACCACCCTGACAGCGGAGTATGGACAGGGAAGCAGCTTCTGGAACTCACCATCTTGGGCAAGAGCCCATGTCCCTGCTGGGTGGGCCCCAAGCTTCCCTTGGCTTTTGATTCTGCAACTTTTTCCAAACCCGGGGTATGATTCACAGCCCAGATCGCAGCCCAGCTAGTGGAATTTCTGAAACTGGAGAGCTGAGGTATCGTCTGCACTTCCGAGAGGTCCTACCCCTACCTTGGGGGCAACTTGCAGCAGAAATGGGTGAACCCACACACATTTTTTCCCACATGAAGCACTATCCTCATCTGGAGCAACAGTGATGACAGCAAGGGATGCCAGGCGCCATAGCCACTCTCATTAAACAACTCAGATTTATTTAGCTTGACAACCCTGTGACAGTCTGGACCTTAGAACAGCTTCAGGCTGCACTACCACCCAGCACTGGGGAACAATGGGGTTCTCCTTTTCTCTGCCATCTCTCTGCTGCTGGCCCACAGTGGTCCAGGCATCCATACTGTTCCTGCCAAGTCTCCTGAACAAGGCAGCCCCTTGTGAACATGCTAGCACCATATGCTCTTGTGGTGGTAGTAAAGAGATCAGTATCTCTTGTCTGGTTCATTACTGTCTGGGTTCTTATAGTGACAATAGTGTCTCCTGGGACCTTTCATCCAGGGTACAATATTGTCCTGGATGAGGCAGGAGTGGGCATGACCCTGGCTGAGCATAGTCCGATGGGAGATAAGGGTCAAAGAAAGTCAGTAGTTCCCTTGGCCTCAAGTGACCAGAAAGCAACAAGGCCACCATTGTGAAGGCCACAATGAGCCGGATTTCTTTTCTAAACATGGAGCGCTATCACCCAGTAGGATATGATGGAGAGGGAGGTCCCCATGGGAACAAAAGCAAGGCTGGAGTCTTCTGTATGTGCAGAGGGCCAGTGAGTCAGTCAAGTGCAAGTCAGTGGACGACCCGGGTGCCGAGGTGAGATGCTGAGCCATGTTCTTTGTGTATGAGAGAATATGTGTGCACTGTTTGTGTGTATCAGATACACACATGCCTGTGGGCATGAGCATACATGTGGAGGTCACAGGTCAATGCAAGGTGGCTTCCTCTCCTGTAGCCCACTCCATAATTACTTTTAAAATTTTAATTCTCTCTCTCTCTCTCTCTCTCTCTCTCTCTCTCTCTCTCTCTCTCTCTCTCTCTCTCGTGTGTGTGTGTGTGTGTGTGTGTGAAAGGTCAGAGGACACCTTTATGCCATTGCTTCTCTCTCTCCATCTTTAGGTAGGTGCTAGAAATCACACTCAGGCCGCCAGGCTTGTATAGCGAGCCTTCTTACTCACTGGCGCCATCTCACTGTCTCCAGTCTCCAGCTGATTTCTTTTTGAAACAAAGTCTCTCACTGAACTAGGAGTTCCCGGGTTTAGTTAGGCGGGCTGACAGCTGAGTGCCAAGGATCCTGCCTGGCTTTTTATGCAAGTTCTGAGGATCAAGCACTTTACATGCTGAGACACCTCAAATGACCCTAGGAATGGTCACTTTTAAAAGGTGTGTGTGTGGTGTGTGGTGTGTGTGCGTGTGTGTGCGTGCATGCATGCAAGTGTTTGCTTTAGCGTGCACATGGAAGTCTGAAGACAACTTTACAGTGTTGGTTTTTTTCTTCCACCATACGAGTTCCAGGATTTGAACTCAGGTCATCAGGCTTGGCAGTAAGCATCTTTAGCTACTGAGCCATCTTTTTTGCTCCCATGTTCATTTTTATTTATTTTTAATTACTTTTTTTAGTGTATTGTGTTTTGCTTGTGTGCTGTTCACCATGGGAGTGCAATGTCCAGAGGAATTGCTGGACACCAGAACATACCAGCAGGCAGATTGTGGTGTTGAGAATGCTTTCCCCAGGGCTGGGAGTTTAATGTTGCTTTGCCCTGCCATGCTTTAAGCTTGCTGGGGACCAGCTTTCTCCTCCTGCCTCTCTTCCCGCCCCTCTCTTCTGTTGGCAATGGGGGCCTGTCCAACTCTTGTACTTTAGAGGCCCAAAACAGGTTTGATTTGTGTTAGATCTGCAACTCCTAGGACTGGAGTTACAGATGCTTGCGAGACAACACATTAGATGCTAGGAGTCAAACCTGCGTCCTCTGGAAAAGTTGCCAGTGCTCTTAGCCACTGAGCCGTCTCTCCAACTCATTTTATAAGCCAAATAGTGACTTAGAATTTAGGAGATGCTAAGCCTGGCAGTGGTGGCGCACGCCTTTAATCCCAGCACTTGGGAGGCAGAGGCAGGAGGATTTCTGAGTTCGAGGCTAGCCTGGTCTACAGAGTGAGTTCCAGGACAGCCAGGGCTACACAAGAAACCTTGTCTCAAAAAAACAAAAAACAAAAAACAAAAAAAAACAAAAACAAACAAACAAAAAAGAATTTAGGAGATGCTGAAGATGACTGGAAGGAGAGAGAAATAATGGAGGACGGGAAACATCGTGACACACTAAGACTGGTGGAACTTTCCAGATGGCAGGGCTTTTCCTGCTCCATTCAGGAGCCTCTGTGTTCTGTAGGAAGACAGTCCTAGTGTCCAGGTCAGGCTGTCTCCAGGAGCTATAATGCGGAGTGAATTGTGCCCCAACTGAAATTCCATTCATGCCTGTTCAGCTCAACCTGAGCTTTCCTCTGGATCACACCCTTCCTCCCTCCCTCCCTTTCCTCCTCTCGCCTCCCTTTCCCCTTCCTTACCTTTTTCTCCTCTCCCCTATGTAAAGTCTGGATGCTGAAGGAGCTCAAACACGCGGCGGTGCTGATCCAGTGGATCCCACATGTCACCCCGCTGGTTGAGCTCAGCTTTGTCACTGCAGATGGCATCTTCCCTGGATGTAGCGGCACGGTTCTCAAAGCTGGTTGTATTTTTCTTTCCTTTTACTAAATCAGACGTGGCTGCAACTGCAGGCATGATTCATCCCCAGGCAACTTTCCCTCCAGCTGTAAACCTGGGTAATCAATCGGTTCTGGGCTTCCAAAATACAAGAGTTGGCCAGGCCCTCATTGCCAACAGGAGAGAGGGGCGGGAAGAGAGGCAGGAGGAGTCGCTGGTCCATAGCAAGCCTAAAACCTGGCGGGCAAAGTAGCACTTCACTTCCAAGCTCTGGGGAAAGTATTCTCAACATCACAAGCTGCCTTCTGAATGCCTTGAGGTGAGAGATGAGAGGAGAGAGTCACCGACTAGCCTCCAGCTTTGAAGATGGAGCAGCCTGGAGGTCACAGCCCATGGCTCTGCTGTTGTAGGTTGTAGTTGTCAGTCGTAAGACATAACTCTACGAGGCCTTGCCCTAGTGGGGACTCATTGATGCCTCTGTCCTTGAGGAAATCCTGCACCTCGTCCACTCACCTGAAACTTCAGGTGTTTGCCATCTTGGAATTCCATGTGGAGACAGTCACCCCCCTCCACACACACACACACGAACAAACACACACACACAAACACACACACACACACACACACACACACACACACACACACACACACACCTAATAACCAAGGCTACAGTCTCCGAAGGGGTGGCCAGCATGACTGTAACTCAGTTTGGCTCACTGGATCCTCATGTAATGTTGTGGAAGGGGAAGTCTGGAGGTGGGGAGCAGAGCTTGGGGTGGCAGTGGGCAAGAAGTGTGAGCAGTCTACATTCCTGGGCTTAAGTCACCTTTTCTCCCAGGCTCTATGGGCCTGTGTTAGGAGAGGCGAACTGATAATCTCTGAAATGCCTTTGGGTCACAAAATTGTCTCATTCAAGACAATTCTTGCTTTGGATGGCTAAATCACTCCCTTTCAGATGTGTGTATGAGTGTGTGTGTGTGTGTGTGAGTGTCTGTGTGTGTGTGTGTGTGATGTTTTGAGACACACTCATGCTGCCTTAATCTCTGAGTGTTGGAATTATAGGTATGGGCCCCACAGTGGGTCCAATTTCCCATATTTTGAAGTTTTGCTTCCATTTTGGTTTAAAATCCTTCCTTTGAATTGTTCACTTTTAATAAAATTTTCACTATGAGCATTTGAGAGGCACCAAGCTGCACCTTCAAAACTTGGCCGTGAAATTCTCCCAAGATCCTCTTTCATCCCTCAAGTTCTGCTTCCCACACCCTCAGCCCCCAAATGCCAGCACAACCCAGCTATGACTCTCTGCTGCCTTCCAGTAACGTGCCTGGGTTTCCACTTGAAGCTCATGACTTTTCCTACCGATATTCCGTTCTGAATGTGGTGCTTTCCTCACCTGGCGGTCAGCAGTTGCCCTTAACCCACCGCTATCCCATCCCCCACCCCATGCACCACCCTCTCAGCCCCCAAACCGCTCACAGAAGGCACGCTTTCTCTGGCCAGTCCCTGGAAACCCTTGGAGATGGTATTTGCTGTCCATTCCTATAGCTTCATCCACTCTGGAAGTGTTAGGTTTAGTGTTTCCCCTACTTCTTGCCATAGATCTTTTGCCTTCCTCTGTTTGTGATGCCTTAACAAAATACCAGGTACTGAATAGCTCCTAAGCAATGGAAATACACCTTTTACTGTCCTGGGAGAAGGAAGCCCACAGTCCCGATGCCAGCAGGTCTGACATCTGCTAGGGCTGGTCCCTCGCTCCGTGAGAGTGCCTTGGCTCTGTGTCCTAGCTCCCAGGAAGGGCCAGGCAGCTCTATAGGTAGAGTCTTGTCCTTGAAACCTACTCAGTTCCCACTGGCCCAACCTCCCCCTAATCCTGCTGGGAATAGGAACACCAGAGAAGCAGAATCATCCAGACTACAATACTGATTTTATTTTAACCAATAAATGTCATGGCCAGCAATAGTGCTCAACAGGTAAGGGTGCTTGCTGCTAAGTCTGATAACAAAAGTTCAGGTCCCTAGGACCCATGTGGTAGAAGGAGAGAACAAGTCCCCACAGTTGCCTCTGACTTCCACATGTCCACAGTGGCATGCACATGCCCTGCACATATACATGAAATAAAGAAACAAATACTTCCTTTTTTGGATAAGAGCAAAACTGAACAGTCCATAAAGCAATTTCCCATGGACCGTATATATTCCGGCACGCACAGACCTCCGCCATGGGAAGGCTCCTACAAGGGTGAACCACGTCTATCTGCCATCACCCCAAGTCCAGTTCCCACAAGGGCCCACACTTCTTGTTATTAATAAAAGGGGTTATTTTTTATTAATGTATATGTGTGTCTCTGTCCATGTGTGTATATGTACATGTGGTATATGTACATGCATTCAGTGCCTTCAGAGGCTGGAAGAAGGTGTTGGCTCTCCTGGAGCTAGAGTTACAAGCTAATGAGGGTGCTGGGAATTGAACTCTGGTCCTTGGTTGCACACCTGAGGAGAACAGAAGACAATGTGTCTGAGGAGTCAGCTCTCTCCTTCCACTGCGTAATCCCAGGTGATTGTGCTTCCACACCTCAGGTACTGGGGGACAATTGGCCCCTCATTCTTTCTATGTCTTGACTTTCCAGATCACTTAAATGAGAGGCACATCTCCAACCATGCCTCTTTTTCTTATTGGCCGCTGTGGGCTCAAGGACTGGGGCCCCAGACTAGGAAGGCCTGTGTGTTGTACTTTATTTTGGGGTACAATTTATGGTACATATCTGAGACTCTGGAGTCGAGGAAGTGTCTAGGAGACAGACTTGGGGGGGCTCCTTCCTAGTTCTGGATCAGTCATGCTGGATATATTATGTGTCGGAGAGAATCTACCAACTGTCTCTCAGTCCTGCTAGCCCAAGCATCAGATTTGGATTCCAACCCCTTTAACTTGTTCTCTGCCTCTGGGGTGTCTGGACCTTGCTTGTCCAGCGCATCCTCAGGAGTCAGGAGGCAAGTGGCCTGTGCACAGGGCAGGGCAAGGTCAAGCAGGCCCAGTGAAGCTGATCATTGTCCATAGAGAAGTGACCTGTCTGCCAGTGGGAGTCGCCTTCGGGCAGCCTGGGCATCACACAGCAACCTTACCTGAATACAGCCCCATGAGAGTTCTTGTTTCTCTTCAAGGTAGGCTCAGCAGCTGTTGTTATTCCTGTGGGAAGCACAGGACTAGATTCTGCTAAGTAGGAGGGAGTAAAATGATATCAAATAAGATAAGATTAGAGCCTCAGGACAGGGCTGCAGGCCACTACCACCTCTGGCACAGAAATGCAGGAACTTCAGCTTGCCGGACTGGCTCTCCTGGTGCCCATAAGTCCGAGCTGGTCCCATAGATAGCTCCTTGAACATCCAGCTCTCTGAGACACCAGCTCACTCTCTCTAGACAGCTCAGCCAGTCTCCTGTAGCTGTAGACAGGCCTAGGCTGATATGCTCAGCAGGGCCCTCAGCTTTCTCTGCCCGGAGGATGAAGTCCAGGCCTGCACTTCAGGCATGCTTGTCTACTCTGCTCTTCTCTAAGGAACAAACTCATCTATGCTGCCTGGCCCTTGGATCCAGAAGCCCAGAGACGATGCTCTTGAAAGACTTCATGGGCCTCCTCTTGTTCTACTTTCTTGTTCTGTCTTGGTCTTTATGAGCTTGCTGTGGGCCTGCACATGTGGACTATCATGCAGGAACATGCCAGGTGCTGGCTCCTCTGCCTGACACACCAGCCATCTGCTCCAGAGCATGGTGGCCAGCGCCAGAACCCTCCTTGGCTGTCCTTGCCTCAGCTCTTCTTGCCAATGAGAGGATTTGCCGATTCCTACTTCCTGCTCTCCATCTGCATTTCTTTGTCCTTAAAGCCTCTTCGCTATCCTTCTCTAGACTCTCAGACACTCCCAGCTTACCAGCCTGTCCCTGGTGTCTGGGCGGGTGACAGGTCCAGTGGGCAAGATCTACCTTCTTCAAAAGGATGGGCTGGATAATTCTGCAGGGTGTTCTAGGTCTGTGGCAGGTACTGGGTTTAAGAATAGAGCTTCCTGGAGAAGCTGAGGGTAAGGGGAGGTGCTCACAGGTATGCAGGCCAGTCTGAATAGCTGGGCTGCAGGCTGCTGCCTATTCCAATGGTCTCTACCCAGGGTTTTCTTTTCCTGAGTCAGGGTCTCACTATATGACCCTGACTGGCCTAGAACTCACTGTATAGACCAAGATGATCCTAAACTCAAGGGAGAGCTCAGGGATTAAAAGCAATGAACTACCACACCTTACCCTCCCACTGGCTAGCTTCAAATATTTCTCCCTCCAACAATGGTTTAGCTCTCACATGGACAATATTCTTGTATTTCCTACTCTGTGTTGTTGGACAGGTGGGGTTCAAACCAACTCTGCCTGCAATCAAAGCCCCTGTTCTATGGGTCTGCCTTTATAACTCCCCAGGTCACATAGAGGGTTCCTCACGGAAGAGAGCTGTGAGGTGTCAGACTGGGTGTGCCCGAGGATAGCTGCAAACCTTCAAGAGCTCAATAGATGTCAAGAAGACCAAGGGAAGGTGAGTCATAGGCTGCACCAGGGTCAGGAAGGATGAGAGCTGGTGAGGGTAGGGCTGGCAGGGATGTAGAAAGCAAAGAAAGATGCAGAGAGATGTGGAAGAGTGTGGGGGGATACAGAAGGATGCAGAGATGTGTGGGCATATAGAGGAGTGTGGGGGGATGGCTTGCATTGAGCCCTACATTCATGTGGTGATACTTTCTGTTAGTGGCAGAGACATCTACGTAGCATCCCGACTCTCCGCTTGTCAGACCTGCAGTTTTCTTTGAAGATAAGGCCTCACCCAGGTGCTTCTTGCAGCAATTCTGGTGTGTTGAGCATCCAGGGGTTGAGGCAGGGTGTTATAAGGGCAATGTATCAATGGGAAAGATAGGCATCTAATCTGGTTTCTGCCTCTGAGCTTGACAGAATTAGGAAAAGCTGCTCCATGAACAGACCTGGATCTGGTCATGACTGCGGCTGGACAAGGCCCAGAGCAGTCTGCCTCAGCCCAGCAGATGTTCCTGCCAATTCATCAGGAGTTAGGGTGGTCTGCTGGGTGCTTGCTTGGTAAGCAGATCCATGCATTGCCCTTTGGGGCCTGGACTGTCCCTTCTGAGAACCAGAGTCACCTCTTGATAGACAGGAGAGGATGTTGGGAGACAGAACTAGATAGGAGCCATTGTGAAAATTTTCTCCCTGGATGATGTAAACAATGCCCACTCTTTTCTCATAAGGACCCATGTTTTCCTTTCCTGTGGAAACCTCAGTAGTCCATAGGTCTAATAGTGACAGACCCTTGCAAGACCCAAGACAACTGATCTGGGGAAGGTGGCGGCTACTCTGTTCAGAGGACCACACTATACAACAGGATCTGATGGAGACCAGAGCCTCTCTTCTGGCCTCTTTGGGTGGGAAAACCCTGAGAGTTGACTCTTTCAGCTCTAGGAGTGGATTTGAGAAGGGCTGGGCATATTACATTTAAAACCAGAATCATCCAATACAATTCTCCTTTATGGCAGAGGGAAGCAGACTAGAGCATTGTTTGATGGCTTCCGTGTCTTCCAGTGGGTAGTTTCTGGAAGGTTCCAGGTGAGCTGATGCCTGGTGTTTAGCCTGGCATCTGTGGACCTTTTCTATATCCACAATCCTGCTCACATCTTTCTGTAGTATACACATGGAAGGGGTTGTAGTGTTTTATAGGACATCCAACTTACATCAGGAACCCTTGGCAAGGAGTCCTGTCTCCTTATCTGCATGATCGTAGCAGGTGGGAAGATCTAGAGCATGGCTCTGGTGAGAGGGTATGCATCTATATTTGCTCTCTATAAGCCTGGCATCTGGGGGAAGAGCCTGTGCCTTCCCCAGCAAGGTACACAGTAAGGTTTGGGCAGAAAGTTTGGTCGTGGAGCTGGTCTCTGACATGGGATGGCATGGCTTTTTTTTACCAGCTAAGCACTCTGAAGGCCCCTTCATATGCTTGCTGGCTATGCACAACTTGCACAAATAGCTTTATAGGCTCTACCCATGTACAACCAATGCACCACGCCTTTAGACACAGTGAGGCTGTTGCCAGCTGGGACCCTAATTTGTGCCTCGACCTCATCAGCCCAGATGGAGTCCAGCAATTTTGGTTGTGGCTCTCTCTATTCCAACTACAAGTACCAGTTTGGAAGGAGAGATGAGTGGATTAGCTGAACTATAAATAGGACGTCTGTTCCCCAGAAGGCAGACTTGGGGAGGCATCCGAGAAGGGTTTGTATAATAGAGAATGATGTAGCTCTGGAGATGGGTCTGGGAACTCCCACTTCCCATCCTGGTCACCCACCCAAGCCTGCAGGGGGATTATCTATCTTCCCTGCTGCCTGACATGTGGAGAGGCCAGACACTGATAAGCCAGGCTCAGAGGTGGCCCTGCTGTCGAAAGGGATGGTGTTTCTCACAGATCAGGATTAACCTCGGTCACTAATTAACCCAGGTATTTCCCGTCAGGGCAGTCCGTCTTTCCCACACACTGCCGCCCTGGTTGGGAGACAGCTGGAGCTTCAACTGTACAGGGACTTGGGTGACCCCATGGGTGACCCCAGGGTCAAGTGCATAGCCCTGCCTGTGGGTGAGGACTGCAGGCCACAGCTATAGGGCCGGTCCTGAAGCAGCTCCCAAGGAGGCCACATGTGGCTGCTGCCTCTGACCAACCTGTTTGGCTTGTCTATAAAAGGGAGAATGTGGGTTAAAACTGGGGCCAACTAACTACGATCTCTGTGGCCTGAGTTGGTGGTGCTCCTGAGCTTACAGTGGGTTTCTATCTTCAAATGCTCTGGGGGTGGGGCCAATGAATGTGACATAGAAAGAACATGAAATCCAAAGATTATATCCATTCTGCCCGGTACTCATTACTGCTGCTGCCCTTCTTCCTTCCTTCTTCCCTCCCTCTCTCTCCCCTTCCCTCTCCACCTCTCTCCTTCTTCCCTCCCTCCCTCCCTTTCTTCTTCCCTTCCTTCCTTCCTTCTTCCCTCTATCCTTTCCTTCCTTCCTTCCTTCCTTCCTTCCTTCCTTCCTTCCTTCCTTCCTTCCTTCCTTCCTTCCTTCTTTTCTCCTTCATTTACTTACCGTGTGTGTCGGCATGCACATGAACATGCCATGACCAGCATGTAGAGGTCAGAGGACAACTTGTGGGAATTCGTTCACTCCTTCCACCATGTGAGTCCCAGGGATCAAACTCAGACTCCCAGACTTGGCTGAAAGGGACCTTATCTGCTGAGTTCTGTTACTGTGACTTTTGAAGCTCACACCACAAAGCCAGGTAGTGGCCATAGGGAACCCTGGCAGCCATCACGCCAAAGCTGTGTGTCTCCAGATCCTTTAAAACTTTTGAAATTTCCTGACTAGGCTTAGACCCTTTAAGGGCATGGGCCCCAGGAGCATGCTGACTGTGTTACTGTTTCCGGAGGACCAAGGCATACTGTGTATATTGTGTGGCCTGAAGAAGTCCACATTCTATGTAGATCAATTACAATGGAGGGTAGTTTTGCTCAAGGGTAGATGTGGA
Organism: Mastomys natalensis; assembly: GCA_021653895.1. Lineage (NCBI taxonomy): Eukaryota > Metazoa > Chordata > Mammalia > Rodentia > Muridae > Mastomys > Mastomys natalensis. The sequence goes on along the minus strand of JAJTUV010000252.1, from coordinate 424,861 downwards.
AACATCCTGAGGTACTGCCTTTTGGCAGATGGAAAAGGGGGTGCTGCCAGCATTGGCTGGGCAGAGGCCAGAGAGGTTGTCATTCATCCTGTGTGGCCCAGGGTGTCTCAGGCTGAGCTAGATACCCTAAATGATGACAGTGCTGAGGCCAGGACATCTGTATAAAGAAGTACAGATCTTTCATTTGGTCAGATTTCATCAGATAGGGAAGATGCATCGGGACAGGGCTGAAGACGGAGATAGGTCTGAAATTGGCAAGCATGCTGCAGCCTCAGAAGCACAGGCTGGAATATGCTGCCTGCACTCACACATGGCTCTACCAGGGCCTGTGAACCAAGCCTGTGTACTTCCTCTCTCAGAACTCCATTAGTCAGGCCCTGTATTCAGTCCTCAGGAGCCAGGGGGGTACAAAGAGGCTGACTTGTGCTTTTAATGCATCTTAATGACAGCTAGGGACAGTGCTCAAACTGGTGGTGGCAGACAAGACCCTGTGACTGACGATAGATGAGCTCCTGTCTTCTGATGGTCCCCACAAGGCTCTGGGGAGGTCCCTCTTCACTTTGCTCACATTTCCAACCCTGCATCCAGGCATCCTCAGCTCAGCTCCCTCTCCCTGAGCCATCGCCATCTCCTTCCCTTTTCTTCTCTCCCTCCTTTTTCTTTTTCCTCTCTCCCTCTCCTTACCAGATCCCTCTACAGCTCCACAGCCTTCTCTCTCCCCATTTTACCATTGCAGGAAAGAGAATCATTGCCACCAAGCTCAAACTTCTCAGAGGCGGGTGCCATGTCATGGCCACAACAGTGCCCAAGATGTTCACAGCTGGCTCACCTTAGAGAGCCAGTGACTTCACAGATCCACCATATATTCCCCATATATGATAACTCGGAAGAGGCTGACTTCAGACTAGAGTCCACCGGGGACTCTAGAGTTAATTGGGAGGGTTTTCAGATGGAAGAGTAAGACTAGGGGACCAGGGTCCCCAATCAAGAGCAGTTGGAGGAACCGGAGTTTGATAGATAGGCACCCTCAGCCCTCCTCTGCATTAACTGATGAATTTTCCAGAGCTCCAACGAACCAGAGCAGACAGAAGTCATGTACAAACTAAAAGCCTGCCTTGGCCTACTACCTATCTTATGCGCTTCATTTCCAAGGACCTGGCTCCTTGCTCTCTTTTTCTCTCTGTGTGTGTCTCTGTCTGTGTATCTCTCTGTCTCTGTGTGTCTGTTTGTCTGTCTGTTTCTCTCTCTCTCTCTCTCTCTCTCTCTCTCTCTCTCTCTCTCTCTCTGAAAGTCACTTTCATTAGAACTGTCTGAGGGGCTAAGGGTAGTTTTCAGTCACCACCTCATTTCACAGCATGGTCACAGAGCCAACAAGTGGGTTCAGTCTGCAGTCTCAGGAAGCGGTAAAGGGCCTGCCCTCACTTTCTAGCTGAGATTGCAGAACGCACAGTGTGTGCCCAGCTGGGTGAGTTTCAAGGCACATGCTTGTTCCTTGCCTGGCCAGAATCTACTAGAGCAGAAGCTGAGGGGGGGGGGAGGGATTGCCCAAGGTCACCTGATAGGTCCGCATGGTCCTATAGGAGCTGGTTCACTCTCAGAAGGTTGGAAGGTGCCTCCTCCTCTAGTCAGTGATGGGGACATGTGCTATATGTTCGTACATTTAACTTTTTGAGTTTCTTTCATCAGAACTGGGGGTGGGGGATGTCTTCAAAATCCATAGAATGAATGGGTCCAGAAATTCTATTGGCTATATGGTCTCCTCTCAGAACTTCTGTTGCTGTGGCTGCCACAAAACATGGCATGTTAAATACTGTTGCTTTATGCTGGCTCTGGGTTCAGCCATTTCCCAGTTTGACCCTGCATGCTTGTGTCCTGTGCCATTCTGAACCAGCTCCCCCCCCAACTTGTGGCCCACCTACCTCAAAATCTTTGTGTCTCCACACTCTTTAGTCACCACTGGCTCCACCTAGAGTCCCTGTCTGGGGACTCACCCTCTGCACAGGGAGAGGCTGTCTCGTCCCTCCTGACCCCTCTGGCCGGCAATTGCTCATGGCCACTGAGGTGATGGAGACTTTCTTGTGGAAGGACTCTCCCAGCCTGGCAGGGGTGGGAACATGAGCTCTCTGGAACAGTAAGCTCAGCTTGGGAGGGGGAAAATAGGTCAGCTATCCAGATTAGGAATCGCTGACCCTCCTCACTCCAGGCCTCCCTGGGCAGCCTGTCTCCCAGAGAAGGTATTCTCCCAAATTCATACCCACCAATCACCCCGAAAAGGAGCCTGCGTGCTTCCATTTACAAGAAGCAGTAGGATGACAGACGAATCCTGAGTCTGGCAACAGAATTCTGAATGCAGCCACCAGTGGTCTGGTGAGGGAAGAGACGGTGAGTCATCTAAGTTAGGGGTGAGGACATACCAAAGCCCAGCTGTGGAGACCGAGTCCAAATGCAGACTGTCATTCCCTCTCCTCCCCCAGCTCTGGTTCTACCTCAGAACTGCACAGAAGGGAGGACACTCACGGCTCCTGGGTCACAGGGCTGGTACAGGAGTTAAGTGTGGCACTGCATAGCAAGTGCCTGCATAGTGCCCAACCCAGGCCACATGCTCCACTCACAGGACCTCCTCTTGGTCCTATGTTGAAATTTAATTTTTAAATTCAGGAATTTGCCTGTCTGTATTCGAAGAGCAATGCAGCCAGGAGCCCTCACCTTAGCCACACACACAGCCATGATGTGGGCAACTCATGACTTCTGCAAGCCTTCTGAGTTCTCGCATGTTTATTCTGAGGTATAGGAGACAGAGTGTGTCTGAATGTATTATATAAACTGTTAACAACATGGAAGCAAAGGACTCAAGTCCCCAGACATTGTCAGAGGTGTTCAATATTCATCTTCAGACAGGCAGGATCCCTGCCTCTCCAAACATCACCAGCCAACCCGACTTTCAACTCAGCCTTGCTGATTGCTTTAATTTGTTCAAAAAGTAAACAAAATTGTGTGTTTTGTATCCAGGATGTCCGGTGGCTTGGTCTGAAGGAAGGCCAACAGTATAGTTCTTTGTGAATACAGTTTCAGTCTCTGCTGGGGTCAGCAGAGAGGATGCCCAGTCAAGCGAGCCTAAGTTAGAGGCTATGATGCCAGCAGCAGGCTCTCTGGCACAACTGAAAGCCGGCCCGAGGCACTGGCTTTGAACCACTCACCCTCCAGTGCCAGCCTTACTATCCCTAATTTGACACAAATGTGACCATGCTCTGAAGTCTCCCTGGGCCTATGCTAAGAACCTGTTACTGGGTCCCAAGAGGGCATCTGGGAGACCTGAATGGGAAGGTGAGGTGTGGCCAGGCCAACAAGGGCTTTATTCAATGGAACGGTGACTCCTTACTTTTGAAGTAAGGAGCATTTTTTTTTTTTTAGGGTGGGGGTGGGGCTCAGATGAGCAAGCCTGGGGCTGGCTTTGCAGGGCCTGACACATGTTGGGTGGAAGGGAACCGTCTACTGCCTCACCTCTCCACCGTCTCCTCCTGGCCCATGGAGAGCAATTGTCATTGCTTCCATGTGTCAACCTCCAGATATCTATCTGCAGACAGCTGGTAAGGAAGACAGTGTCTTAGGAAAACAGATGGCTGCCTCTCAGGAAATCTCAGCTTTGAAGAAGATGGGAGAAAACTTCCCTGCCAGCAGCTGTCCCTCCCCGGCCTCTAGGAGGAAGGAGAACAGGGTCAGAAACTAGGACCATACTGGGGAAGATTTTTTTTTTTTAATTTTTAAAATTTTGATTTTTTTATTTTTATTTTTGGAAGATATAATGATTCAGGACAAAGGCTTCCACTGTCCCATTTGCTCACAACTAGTTGTACACAGTCTTGCCATACTTGATTTTAAGCTATCAAATGATACCACAGGACACAGCTGATAACAGAGCATCAGCGGTCCGTGGCCAATACCACTGCCTCCTTACAGACGAAAGCAGGAAGGATCCGATTAATAGTTTCTTCTGTTAGATGGGGACAGTTAGGATTGGCAGGAGCAGGTCAGGAGAGGGTCAGTCCGGAGGTCCTGGTGTTTGGATAGTGGAGGAGGAGCTTCCACCAGATGGTTCCCAGTGTCTGGGTTCCTCAGATTGCCAAGGTCTTCACCCTAGGCTGTACGGACCTTGGCACCCACCTGTGACATTCCTCCTGGCTCTCACGTTACAGACTAGGAAACTGAGTCGTTGCCTAGGCAGTGCCGGGCTCTCAGTGTGTTCTGTTTTGCCTCCCTCTTGAGCAAGGCATGGGAAGAAGACGGAAGCACTGGACCTCAGGTTTGCGGGAGCAGAGCCACAGGGGGACAGTAGAGGACTGAGCAGGCCATGGGAAAGGCTGGGGACCAAATGCTGAGTGTCCCCTTCTGTTCCTTCCTTCAGTTTCCAAGGGCCACAAACTCTGCAGCTTCCCACCTGGGGTGGGGAGTCAGGCTGCTGCTGTTGGGACCTGTGGGAGTGGAAAGTCTGCAGCCTGGATCTGCTGTGTCTCATTAAAGCCAACCTCCTTGTTGACAAAGAACCAAATTGATGCCAGCACGCACCATCTGTGGGCTGCCTTCATTTTCCTGCAAGGAGCTAGAACCCAGGGTTCCAAACTGGACCAAGCCCATAGGCTTCAAAGAGTATGGGGAGGGGGAGTGTTCCTAAGTGGGAAAGGGCTTTGGCGGGTGCCCTAGCAAATGAGAACGCGTCCTTAGGAGGCAGCAGCCAGAGAAGCCCAAGCCCAGGGTCTCATTAACACTCGCTATCCAATATTCTGGTACGTTTTCCTTGGCGAACAGCTTGAATTTTCCTAACCCAGAGGTGAGACAGGAATGCAGAATGGATGTCATGGTGAGCTTGGGCTGCAGTGCCAGCAGTTTTGAGCCTAAGAGACCAATGGGTGGTCAGCTCAGAGTGCCAGGTGTCTGAGAGAACAGTACTGGGGAGGCGAACAGTCCAAATGCACAGAGCAGGGGTGGGCAGTGCATAGCATGGATACCCATCACACCATCCTTCAAGCTGAGATCCCCCTGGCCTCTCATAGTTCTGCCTGGCAGGTCTTCGGAGCCAAGGGGATCAGGAGAAAAAGGTATACTGTGCAGAGAGCTGTGTCTTGAAACTGTTGTGACAAGATAGCACCACTTGGGGACTAAGACAATGCCAGTGCATTGTCCCACGGTCCTGGAGGCCAAAAGTGAGAACTGTGGGCATGGAAGGGCCAGCTCTGTCTGTCTAGAAGTTCCTGGTCTCAGTGTCTCCTGCCTATCTTATCTTTACATGGCCTCTCCTCCCTTCCCTCCTCTCTTCTCCTCTTCTTCTCCCTCTCCTTCTGTCCTTTCCCCCTCCTCCCCTCTCTTCTCCCCCTCACCTCCTTTCCTCTCTCCCTCTTCCCTCTCTTCTTCCCTTCCTCCTCTCCCCTTCCTCTCCTCCCCTCTCCCCTCTTCCTCTCCTCCTCTTCCCTCTCCTCTCCTTTCCTTTCCTCCCCTCTCTTTTCCTCTGTGCTTTTCCTGTATGGACACTTGTCAGTGGATTTAGTGACACCTGGATACCTGTCAGTGCCACCTGAGTTATATGTACCAATATCACCATGTGAGTTTTCACTGATGTCTGTAACAACCCTTCTTCCAAATAAGTTCAAGGCCACAACTGAACAACAAGCTCATTATGACAGAAAATCAAGACACCCTTCCTTCCTTGCCTCCTGTCTAGCTTCCCTGGGACTGTGTCCTGCTTTCTTCTTTTCTCCTTTTGTATGTCCCCCTGCTCACATCTTCTAGCCACTCAGAAGAGACCAGAAGACACTTGCCATATCTGGTGTTTCCCAGAAGCTTACTGGACACTGGGCCAAGCCTAACTTTCTCTGGTGTGAATGCAGGTGGGTGACGGGTCTCACATGATGCTTGGAAGGGAACTAGAGCTGGGCAGGTTCCAGGCAGCCTTCTCAACTTCAGGTCTCCTGGAAACACACTTCTTTTCCTGTATCCATGCTACCAAGAGCATCTTGCACTTCTGGCCCTTGCCCAGGTGGAACTGGTCCTGCAGTGAGCACCCTCAGCTGTGCGTTTTCACTCTGGGGATGACGTTCTGGTGACAGCCTCTCCTGAATCCATATGCTGGCTAGTTTTATGTCAACTTGACACAATCTAGAGTCATTTTGGAAAAGGAAACACCAACTGAGAAAATGTCCCCAACAGATTGGCCTGTGGTATATTTTCTTGATTGATGATTGATACAAGAAGACCCAGCTCACTGTGGGTAGTACATCCCTGGGTTCTATAAGAAGTCAGGCTGAGCAAGCCATGGAGAGCAAGCCAGCCAGCAACATTCCTCTGCCTTAGCTCCTACCTTCAGGTTCCTACTTGAATTCCTGTCTTGACTTCCCTTCATGCTGGAATCCAAGCTGTAATCTTAAATAAACCCTTTCCTCCCAAGGGCTTTTGGTTATGGTGTTTTATCATAGCAATAAGAACCAGAACTCGTGGCTTGAGTTTGTCAAGAAAGTGGCACATGGAATTGACTTGTTCCTCATTAGGACCAGAGGGAAACCTGCCTGCTCTATGACCTCTGAACCTGCCCTCTTCTTCCTGTGTCCAGCTGGGCTGGTGGCAGTAGGCATACAGGCTTTCCTGGCTGTGTCTCTGTCTTAGTTTGGGTTTTATTGCCATGAAGAGACATCATGATCATGGAAACTCTTATAGAGGCAAATATTTAATTGGGGCTGACTTTCAGTTTCAGAGGTTTAGTCCATTATTATCATGGCAGGAGGCATGGCAGCTTCCAGGCAGACTTGGTGCTAAGATTTGCTCCTTGAAATCTTGATTTGCAGGTAGCAGAAGGATACTGTGTGCCACACACTGGGTGTAGCTTGAGCATATATGACCTCACAGTCCCCCAACCTCAGTGACACACTTCCTCCAATGTCATACCTACTCCAACAAGTCCACACCTCCTAATTGTGCCAATCCCTATGGCTAAACGTTCAAGTACACGAGTCTATGGGGCCATTCCTATTCAAACCACCACAGTTCCCACATTTTTAGGAATGGTCTAGGCCATGTACCTCTTCCTTGTTCCAACTCCTGATAGGAGAGATGCCTGAAGGATGTGTTACTGGGTCAGTCACCCCAGCCCAGGCCCAGCACTGGTTCTTCCCACATACCCAGTCCCTCCCAACTGACATCATCTCAGTTTCTTTGAGATATCCTGTACTCTAGGCTGTCCCCTTGGCCAGGATGCCGCAGAAGGGTTGTGTCCAAGGCCTCTGGGACTCCCGTTATAAAATACCATAGACTAGGTAGCTTATAAAGCAAGCTCATTCTCTTCCAGGTATGGAGGCCACCAGTCTAATATCAGGGTGTAGACCTGTAGGACTATGATCCCTTTAGAGGCTCCAATGGCAGATCCTTCCTGCCTGTCTGGCTTCTGGTGGCTTCAGGTATCCTGTTGCTTATGTGAGCACAACTCCAATGGGCTCTACCATCATCACAAGTGGGTCAATCATCATCTGCCTCCCTTTTATGACGACACTCTTGAGGGCATGTGGACCCCATCAACTAATTCAAGATGGGCTAGCTCAACTACATCTTTCCAGAACTTTCTCCTAGGTAAGCCTGCTGTCATGGATTATCGATATGGCTGTGGCCCTCTCCACTGTCAGCCACCCATTCACTTCAAATCTGTGCCATTGTGCCCCAAGCTGAGTATTACCTACATCTGCTCTGCCAGGAGGTGGACCGCAAGAGCATGTATCCTAGAGAACATGTCGGCAGTGGGGTCCTGCATCCCCACCTAGAAATCCTGTTCTCTAGGTGTCACTTGAAGGTCCTGACTGCTCTTTTGCTATGGCTCAAGGGAGGACCAAAGAGGAAAACTGGACCTGAGGAGCTATTCCAATTAGCAAAGCCTGTAAGGATGAGGCCATGAGTCCTATCTCTAGAACACACCAAAAAGAGCTTGCATGGAGCTTGTGGGGACTGCTCGGTGGTTAAGGACACATATTACCCTCCAGTTCAGGTCCCAGCACTCACATCGGATGGTTCACAGGGCCCTGTGCCTTCAGCTTCGGGGCACCTGATGCCACAGGACACCTACACTATGCATATACTTACACTCAGATGCACACTCGAACACAGACCTAAACATACTAAGTCTTTGTAAAAGAGAAAAGAGAGGGATGAGTATGGTGGTGTGAGTTTGTATCATCAGTGCTGGGGAGGGGGAAGGATCCATGGGGCTCCGTGGCCAGCCAGGCTAGTGAGCCTGGTGAGCGCCAGTCTCAGCCAGACACCCTGTATCAAAAAAGAAAAAAAAAAACCAAGATGATTGTCGCCTAAAGAATGATACTAAGGCTGATTATGGACTCTACACATACACCCATCATTTATAAACATGTGTACCTGAACACGTATACTTGCACATACATTGAACACAATGTTACACACACACACACACACACAACATATACACACTATATTAAGGGGGGTCAGGCGGCTTGTGCTGGATTTTCACAAAATCATTATCCCCTCTTCTTTGTCCTGCCCCTCCCTGACTTCTTCCCACCCTCCCCCAATTTCATGCATCCTCCTCCCAGGTGAAGCTCTTCCTATGATCCAAGCTCGATGACTTTGACGAACAAGTGAATTCAGCTCCTAGGTGACACTCCAGCTTACGAGTCTGGTTTTAAAGGCTTAATTCCTTTTTAAATTTCCTCTTATGGAAGAAAGTCTAAGAGGGCAGATATTTCCATTAAAAACATTGGTTTAATACTCAAAAGGAAAACAAATAAAGTTAGAGTCTTCTGGAAAAACCAACAGTCCCAGTTGGAGTTTGGCAGGCACCACCATCACACACTGCTTTCAGCCCAGTGGCCGGTCCCTTTGCCAGATGAGCCCTCCTGCTGGGAACAGGCTCTCAGGGCACAGGAAGCTGGGTGCTGTCTGCCCTGGCAGCCAGATGCACTGCAGCTCCCTGTTTGCCCTTTGTCCAGGCCACAGCTGCGTAGCACAGCGTTTTCTCCACTCAAGGGAACGGAGGGACTAGAGGTCTTGGGACACAGATGCCTGTCTTACTCTCTTACTGTATCTGGGACTGTAACGGGTTGACCAGTGACACCAAATTCTATGTTTGTATCCTAAACCCTAAAGCTGTCAATGGGACTTAATTGGCACCTGGGCTATGCAGTTGCAATTCAGTTAAAGCCTTGGGGATGGTGGGAGGGGCATCTTAGGCTGCACATGTCTGTCACAACGTCCTTGCTAGAGAGACCCAGGGTAATTACAAAGCAGACAAGATAGTGTGGAGACCAAGATGGACTTTGGCAACCTGTCAGTGAAACCTGTCACCAGCAGGAGCAGAGGAGATATGATGGGTCCTCCAAGAGCCTCTGGGAGGCAGGTGGTCCTGATGCAACCTTGACTTGCAGTCTCCTGGCAGGAGAGGATGGGTTTTGTTGCTTTCAGTTTTAAGTTTGTCTGGACAGCAGCCCAAGATGTTTCAATGTTGCCACTGAACTAGAACTTCTGAGAGGAAAGGTAGCTACCTCTGCCAGTGAGTGGGGATGCACTACCCTCTCTGGATGCTCGCCTGGCCAGGTTGTCCCAATGCCCACAGTGAAGGATGTACTGGGATCAAATGAGATCACTTCAGACTTTTGTACTAAGTGTCACCTGATTATTCTTCATTTGACTTCAGAACCACGAAGCATGTAAGATGCCTCCCAGCTCTGGGAGAGCTCACGGTGAACTCACTGTACTTGGAAGACCCAAATCCCAGCCTTACCAGGCCCTTATGAGGTGACAATCAGCAAACAACCTAAGATCCTCAGGCCTCTGTGTAGGTTAGGTGGTGGGCAGATGGGTGGGAGCAGAAATCCATGACAGCCCATGGTATCCTGCTCTGAAGAGTCCCAGGGCTTGGGGACAAGGCATTTGTAAGAGAGAGGCTTACTTAGAGCTGAGCTTTGAGGCATCCTTATGATGTGTGGCCATAGTAGTAAAGGATGCTGGGAGGGAAGAACACAGAGCCTGGCCATTAGCAACAATGGATGCTATCACAGACCTGCACAAGTACTCAGCTCTGCTGACCAAGATCAGCCTCAAGGCCCCAGTCTGGCCATCTTTGAAATAGGAGAAGTTGCATTGAATCCCTCACAGGGAATGCTCAATCACTAGGACCAGACAGGTAAATGGGGGGTCATCGGTAGCTGTGTAGACAAAGGTGTGTGTGGTGCCAGTGGGTAGAGTAAAGTTTCTGTGGCAGAGATGGTAGAACACCATTTTTCTCCTGTGCTGGTCATCTTGGGCCTGGTTCCTACGTCTGTGGACTATGCATGGCAGAGGGGCATGGGAGCGGAGGGCTACATGATTCTTGGCTGATGGCATGCTGTGATGGGCAGTGTCTGGGAGACATCTGTGCATTATCTGTGGGGTGCTGTGGGGTTCTACAGCCCTTGTTCCCTGGAGCTCCATGACCCTAGTGCCCATCCTTGACCGTGCCTTTCCACCCCTAGTTCAGATCTGTTCTACTTGGCTTCTCCATCGCTGTGATAAACACCCTGAAGAAAAGCATCTTGAGGACGGATGAAAGGGTTTATTTGGCTTTCAAACCCTAACCACAGACTGTCACCAAGGGACCAGCAGGAACCTGATGGCAGGGACTGAAGCAGAGACTGTTAGATTTTCGCACAGCAGCTTGGAACAGATGACACCAGGCCAGAGGGTTCCACAAGGGGAATATTTATTTAGGCGGAGGGAAGAGAGCAAGAGGAGAGGGAGAGCAGAGAGAGAGGTGAAGGTGGAGGCCGGCCATGACCACGTGGAGAGAGGGAGAAGGGAAGGGGAAAAGGGGCAGAGAGAACCTGCAGGTGTGCGGGTCACAGGAGCAAGAGGAAGAGGAGGGGCCAGACAGCCCCTTTTATAACTGTAGGGAGGGGCATACCTGGCCGTTGCCAGGTAACTGTGGAGGTGGAGTTTGGACAGAATACTAACAGAGACCATGGTGGAACACTAATGATCAGCTTGCTCCCAGTCTCATAGTCAGCTACCTACCCAGGGATGGCCCCATCCACAGTGGGCTGAGCCCTTCCCACAGGACTGAGCTGGCTGGCTCTGCATGAGCTGCCTATGATCCTGGCTACCACGCACAAGCATATGAGATCAGACCCTTGTGTGGGACCGTTAACACAGACAAGTAGGGATTTAGGTAATTTTAAGTGATTCACTGATCCTGGGAACAGTCCTCTGCAGTAGGGGACTATCTCTCCCCTGCAGACAGTTCTTGAAGAGACAAAACAGGAATTTCTCCCATGCACACTTTCCTTGACCTGCAGTCTCAAGCCCACTCTGTGAAACAGTCTACAGGAGACATCGATCGTGCGCCAGCTGCCACCGTCTGGAAAACGAATCTCAGGACGCTGTCGTTTGATTCCCTGCAAACCCCTTTTCATGCCAAAAGTCAGTCTAGTGTCTCCTGGGCTGTTTTGCCTGGAAATCTCATCATTTTTAAAGGCTTGTTTGGCACCAGTGGGGAAAGGCTAGCCAGCTTAGGTTAAAGAAGCCAGTCTTAGTGGACAGGACATGGAAACAGTCTGGAGCAGGGAGTGGCTGGGCATACAGGGGGAAAATCCAGAGCTACCTTGCCCCTCTGTCCCAAACATGCCACTTACCTTCTCATCTGAGTCTTTGGGAATCCCAGAGTCAGCTTCATTATGCCATTTCATAGGTGACAAGCAGCTCAGAGAGGGAACTCCTCCGCCCAGGTTTTGCAGTTAGTGGAACGTACAAGTGTGGGACACCGGTCTGGCCTCTGAATACCAGCTGAAGGATGCATGGACGGAGCACTTCCCATGCACAACACAAAGGCATCCCTGCTCGTGTGAATATCTCCAGCCACAGGGCAGAGCCACAGCTTATCATGACCTTCTGCATCTACTGCAGAGCCCGCTGGAGCTCGGGACCGTTGGATGGCCAGCCTGTAATGTACCTGAGGACAGATACCTGAGATACTCCATATGCTCCGAGAAGGAGGGAAGCACCTCCCACCCCTTAGCGCTTCCGCTTTGCATCTTCTTCCCTGGGAGTCTCAGGTAAAGGTCCTCCTGCACTGTCCACTTCTATGAGTGAGCAGCAACAGCCCACAAGCCTAATCTGGATGGACTCTTGCAAGCAGGGACAGCTGACCTGATGATAATGGCAGTTGCTTTGCTTGGAAGACTGTGTTCTACAACAGAGGGTAATGACATGTATGGTTGGCAGGGCCATGGAGGGGCCACTGGATGGAGGTCAACTCTTCCATTTTTAGATGCACAGAGACAGGCAAGATGGAAAGAACACAATAGAAGCACAAGACCACCCCCATGATCATGGAGTCCTGGTGCAATAGTGCAGGCTGGTGTAGACGGGGCACACAGACAGCTTGCTTCCTCAAGGCCCCCTAGAGCCTAGAGTCATGCTGGCAAACAGACTATGACCAATAAGTAGATTTCCAAGGACTCTCCATTATCATGAGACACAGGAGGATGCTGAGTAAGAGGCAGGTTTAGCCTGAGCAGGCTGGCTAGGATGCACTTGCTGGAAGGCAGATGTTCCTTGAGGTCTGTATTGCATGAGAAAGTAAGAGCCCTGTGCCTAGCGAGCAGTTGCAGGCACTTGGCTTGGCTCTGCCACAGCATGTTGTGGATTTGGAGCTCTGGGTAAGTCCCTTTCCCCCTCTGACTTGCAGCATCCTCGTCTGCGGAGGGAAGAATGACCTCTCGTGATATGTGGACCTGATGCAGGTTGGGGGTGGGGGAGGTGCCAGTCAGGCTTGCTGAGAGCCTCCTGATGGCTGAGGTTTTCATCCCCATGAAACTCACCAATGGAATGATCACTCTCTTACTCGTGATGTAGGACATACACATGCACACAAGGACACAGTATACACAGAACATACACACATATGTACATGCTCCACACTGTACATATACACACACGTACACATCTCATTATCATTTATACCACTTACACACATACATAATTATTCCATAACCAACTATACAAGTTGACTTTTAACTTTTACTTACTGTGCCTGAGTCTGTCTGCTCAGGCTTGCTGCCCTCTCTGTACTGAGGATGGAATTTAGGACCTTCTTGCAGCCTCTGAGCCCAGCTCTTCTCCTCTGTTCTGTGTACTGTGTGAGGTTCCCTAGAGTACATCCCACACCTAGGCAAAGCTTAAACTAAGTCAGACTAGCTGTCTCCATCCAGATTCAAGAACCAGAGCATGAACATCCAGAAACTTCTGATTGCCTCTATGCCCTGACTGCCTCTGCCCTCTGACTGCCTCTATGCCCCGACTGCCTCTGCCCTCTGACTGCCTCTATCCCATGAATGCCTCTGCCCTCTGACTGCCTCTATGCCCTGACTGCCTCTGCCCTCTGACTGTCTCTATCCCATGAATGCCTCTGCCCCCTGACTGCCACTCTCCTCCGTTTGGAAAATGATGAGAAATAAGGGGGCCTGATGATGCAGCCGGAGAGAGGAGTCCCAGGTAGGTCTCCATCACTCCAAAATCCTTCCAGGCTGCAATGTGTTCAAAGGCAGCAATGGCTTTGAGTCTGAAAGCCTTCTTAATTCACTCTGATTCTTTCTAAACAAACCCTGAAGCCCTTGAAGAAGGGCAGGGCGGTGAGTCAGGCTTTCGCAGGGCCTCCTGGGCCTGGAGAAGTCTGGGAAAACTCAAGTCTCCCTCTGCTGTAGATGGGGAGCTGGGAGCCCCTCTCCTTTCTCTAGCTGTCAGCTCTGGAAGGGGGCTCCTCCTTTTCCTTATAAGTGGTTGGGCCACCAGGGACAGCAGGGATACGGTGGGGTGGGATTTGAGACTGACCTTCACCTGGTTATTAACTTGGTTACTCCATGTTCACTTACGGCCCCTCTGGGCATCCGTGACAGTTTGGTCGGTGGAGAGGTAGAAGGAAGGTCCCCAGCACTGGGTAGGCCTGTCAGTCATAGTCTAGGGAGCCCCTTCTGGCTGAATTGCAAGTTGAGTCTCCGCCCAGAAGAGGAGCTCTCGGAACTCCTCCTTAAAGAGAAAGTTCCCGTGGTAGTGCAATCTCTCTTTTGAATTCGTGCGACCAAACTTCGGGGGTCCCTCAACGCTGGTTCTTGGAGTCTGGCCAGGTCGGGTACCTGAAGCGGGAAGAATCGAGGATCAGGGTGGGCCATCGGGTTCCGGAGGCCGCCGCCCAGAGCAAGGAGAAAGAATGGGGGCGCCGCCCCCGTCCCACGTCCGCTCCCGCCCCGGGCCAGCCCCTTCCTCGCCGCGACTCGCCCGCTATCCCCACCCCCTCGCCCGCAGCGCCCAGTGGGAGGCGGGGGCCGGCCTTGCTGAGCCGGGCGCCGGGCTCTGATTTGCTGCGGGCGTTGGGGGGTGGGTGGGGGATCGACCGCGTCCGTGGTGTCTGCCAGCAGCAAGGGAGGGAGGGAAAGGGGGAAAAAATGCTCAGCGCCGAAGACGAGGTCCGCACTCCTGGTCCCGGCGGCTGGCGCAGGACCTCACTCCAGCGGAGTGCCCACGGGGAGCGGGTCGCGGGGCAGCAGCGGTGAGGAGGCCACGAGACTAGAAGGAGGAGGACAGGGAGCACGCGAGCAGCCAGCGAGGGGGTCCCGGCCGTTCCGGGCCACAGTCGATCCCCGCGCCGTGGGCGAGCGCGCCCGCTGCCCCTTCCAGAACAGCCACCGCCGCGGGGGAGATCGGGCGGGTGCCGGGCTTCCTATGACTCCCTAAAGTTGTCCCGCTCCGCTAGCGTCCTCCATCCGGGCCGTGTCTCTGGTCCTCGTGCATCGTGTGCGCCCCCCGCTCCCCGGCCCGCGCACCCCGCCGGCATGGACGTACACACCCGCTGGAAAGCTGCGCGCCCGGGCGCCCCGCTGCTGTCCTCGCCGCTGCTCCTGCTCCTGCTGCTGCTGTGGGCGCCGCCTCTGAGCCGCGCAGGTAAGAGCGCTCTGGGCGCCGGGGACCGGACCTCGGGGACTGCAGGAGGGGCGCTGAACCGCCGCGCCGCTGTCATCTCGGGCGCCTTCGCCGCTGGCCTCCTCCGAGCCTGCAGAACTTTCCCCCTTGGCCTGTGGAATGCACCGGGCCAGACAACGAATACCATTCGTTGGGGGCCCAGGAGAGGGAGCCGGGCCAACTCCATCCCCGCGGCGTACCGCCCCCTCCTCAAACGGGCCAGCTGGGTGGGGCTCTTGGTCGAGTCAAGGAAGAAGCTGCCTCGTGTTAGATCCGAGCAGAGGTGGTCACACTTTTGTCCCCAAATCTCGCATTCCCTGTCCCACATCACAGGCTACCCGCTGCATCCCACGCAGCCCTTCAGCAGAAACTTTCCTTCTGAAAGCTGGGAAGGGCTGCCCCCTAGAGTCAAGGCCATTCAGTTCCTCGGGAACTCTTAGGGGTGCAGGGGGAATCCCAGAAGTTTGAATCCCCAGCTTTGGACTTCACTGGGTACACACCCTCTTGCTTGTCCGAGCTGACTTTCTGCTTTCCCAGGGGACAGAATTTCCCTGTAGTCCCCGCCAAGTCTTCAGGGGGCACTGGGGAGCCCTGTGAGGTAGGCCAGCCCTACTCCTAGTCTGACCTCAAACCTCCTAAACCCTTAGAGGTAGTTTTCTTGGGCTTATTGCCCAAAGATGGGATGAACTGGAAGCGTGGCCAGGAGAGGGCCATGGAGTCTGGGCCGCGAGCTTCTCAGACGATCCGCAGATGTGAGACTCCTCCTGCCAGCATGGGCCCTGCGAAGGAGCCCTGATCCAACGGGAAGAATCAGGGAAGTACTGGTTGTCCCTGTCTGTGTTTTAGGCTTCCAGTCTCAGGTCTGGGCAGGCATATTAAACTCAACATCACTCCTGTTAGTTATCTGTGGGAAAAATCTTCCCAGAACCTTAAACACCATAGCCCAGGGTGGGAAGGCACCAGACATGTGGGTGAAGCCAGTTAGAAAGAGTTCAGGCAGCAGAACATTGGGTGGCTGCAGCGGACAGTGGGCTGGTCAGCCCTTGCCCAGTGACACGGCTCTTCTTAGCTTTGCTGGCGCTACAAAGACTAGCAAGAGAATCAATTTCCACAACCCATGGCCAACTACAATATTCTTCTCCTGCTTCCTGGTACCATTAGTGTCCAGTTGGTACAGGATGAGCGATAGTGAGAATGGGAGGGGCCCCGGGGCCTGCGGGGACAGAGGGAGAGCATGGGATGATTATGCCCACTCTACTGGAACTTGGACCAACTGACCTGGAGTTCTCAGGCTTAAGTTAGCAGTAGGGGATGATGAAGGCCCTCAGGAAAGTGTGGTGGAGAGACAAGATGGGGTCACCCTCTCTTTTTCATCCACCCCCACAATGCTCCCCTGATATTTAGTCCTGCCCAGCTCTTCCTCGTGGGCCCCCACCCACCCCATAACCTCAGGGGGGAACCCTTGAGTGGAGCCCTCACCTGGAAGCTGGGGTTACCACTATGATAGGCAGGGTGTTCGTGGCACCAACCATTTGCTCCAGCCCTGCCCTGTCCTGTGGCCACCCACCTATCTGCTTCACTTTATCACTATGCACCCCCCCCACACACTTCCTTTTGCTATTGAGGGTGTGGCCACTTGGAAAGGGCTGCCTGGGTCCTGGCTTTGCTGTTAGATGTTTTGCTTTGGACAAAAAAATTGACTTTTAGAAGCATGTAAAGAAACTGCTTCTCTGAGTGGACTTTGGGAGACTTTCCCCTCTGCTCCTGCGGTGCGACCCACTTTGAAGTCACCCTCAATGCATGGCCAGAGGGGCAGCAGTCTGCTTTTGATGCTGGCAGGTCAGGAGAAAGTGCACGCAGACCCTGCTCTGCTCTGCTCTGCCCTCCCTCTCAGGGCCTGCCAGATGTTTTCTGAGGTTCTGTGAGCACAGCTCTTCTCTCTCTTGGCCAAGTGTGTGAAGGAGTGAGAAGTCCGATTGCTCTGGGAGCTGCTAAAAGCCTTGGGGGCAGGGGGGATGAGAAATGAAATGTGACCCCAATATTTGGAAATTGAGGTCATCTCCTCTATTTGCTATTGGTGGGCTTGGGTCACGTGACTCCTTTTTTTTTGCAATAATTTGCAGGGAAACCCAGCCAAGTTTTGTGAGACTTGACAGATACTGAATGGTTAAATTTCCTGTGACTCAATGAGTTGGCTACAGGGACATCCTTGGGCCTTCCCTCCCCACTCCTCTCTCCTTTCTCCTCTCTTTTCTCTCCTCCTTCCCCTGTCCTCCCTCCCCTCTCCTCTTTCCCTTCTCTTCCCCTTATCCTTCCATCATTTTCTCCCACAAAGTCCAGTCTGTAGAAGTCCCCTGTGTCTGTCAAGAGTGTATTACTCTGGCGGCAGGGTTGGAGCTGTAGGCCCTCTCCAGCTGTGTTGTAGATGAGTCCCCTCCTGGGGCTAGCTCACAACCTCTTCTCTGATGATGTTGTCTTGGGGGCTGGCCCTGCAGTGCTGGCCGGAGACTGCCTCTCCACCCCACCCTGTAGATATTTCTGGATGCTCCTCATAGCCACACCCTTAGCCAAGGGCAGCTGATGCCCGCTGCCTGCCCCTGCCTCTGGCTGGAAGCCTCGTTCTTCATTTTTTTTTTTTTTTAAAAAAATCAACCTGTACCCTCTTGCAGGGTGACAGTTGTTGAGTAGGATCCAGATTGTAATGATCTGATGTGGTCCCCACACTGCACAGCAGGGATGGTGAGTGCTGCCCAGTAGGTCAGAGAAGCATTATCTCCCCTACCCCAGGGTACTGTTTGCTGTAGTCTGGGGCTGTCCAGCCTGCCCATCGAGGGCTCAGGGAACAGTTAATACTGGTGGCTAGTATGCTGGTGCCTGTCTGAACAGAAGCTCCTTGGCAGTGAAGAAGCAGAGCTGACCGAAGCCCCCGGCTCCCCCTCCTGCCTAGCCCTGGCCCACTGTTCTTTGATCTCACATTCATTTCTTAGCTTTCCCCTGGGAGACCCAGTACTCTGGGATACAATCCCAGCTTGGGGACCCAGTCCAGGAAGGGCCCTGTGGGGACAAATGTGGTGTTCTGCTCCTCAAGTGGGTGTTTACACTCTTTCCTTCTGCTTCTCCCCCTGTATCTCCATCTCTCCATCCCCTGTGCCCTTTCTTTCCTTTCCTCTCTTTCTTCTTCCCTCCATCCTTCCTCCCTCCCTTTCTCTCTCCTTGAGGTCTCAGGGACTCCCCATCTCCTTTTGGACCACCTAGGTTCTTCTCAGTCAGCAGAACCTTCATGTACCTCAGACTTTTAGCTTGTACTTGGTCTGGAGGTGCTGAAGGTGGTGATGAGGGTTCCTCGTTCCTTCTCTGCATCAGACATCTTTCTTGTTCTTAGGCCACCTTGGACATGCTGGGCCCTGTGAAGCAGCTTTGGAGGACATCTCCATGGGGTTCCCTGGTGGTCTGACCCTTTTTACTTTTTATTACCATCCTTCGCTGTGTCCCCTTCTTCTCGTTTAATCTTGCTCTTGTTGAATATACCAAACTTATCTAAGGAGGTTTGCCCCGCACTGTCTCCCTTGGCTGGAAATCCCTTCATCAGTGGGTTGGCAGGTCCCTAGTTCTTGCCTGTCTTGTCAACCTTACACCAGGAGAGCAAAAATGCTACCAACAAAGAACAAGCAGGTCCCCAGGGCTTTGCTAACTCTAGCTGGTATCCTCTTCCAGTTCAGGATGGGAGCGTGTCCTAGCACCGTGTCAGCAGGACACTGTACAGACTAGACAGGCTTTGCCTGTGGGAACTCTGATGATGGTTTTTAGTGGACAGCCCTTGGTGGGCTGTACCTTCAAGGGATGTAAATGGCTGAGAAGCAAGCATGCTTTGCCTCTGAGGTTGAAGGTTAGCTAGGTCGAGTCTCTGTGCCTCAGTTTTCATTCCTGAAAAATGAGAAGACTAGCACATGCCACTTTGAGGGGGTTCTGAGACTGACTGGGTGGCTTTGCCAGTGCCTCTTAGGCAGTGACTTAGGTACTGGGTCAGAGGGCCATCTCATAAGCTGTGTTCTGTGGTAATTTGCAGTGTTCCCTAAATCCTCTCCAAACGTCATGATTCTAGAAGCTTGATCAGAGGAGCGTGTGTGCAAGGAGTTGCCATGCAGCTCCTCTCTTTTTGATTGGCTTTCATATACATGTGGTACCCTGGCCAGTCCCATCATGGAGGTATTGTAGTCACCTGAGGAGTGTGTGTGAAGGCGCTGGACAGGTCAATTTCAGGGTTGTTCTCAGGTGTGTATGTAGTATGCTTGCTCATGTGGGACCCATGTCTCTGGGTGTGCTCATGCCTGGGTGTGTAAAACAACTGTGTGTGTAAGTGCACATATGTGTGGGAGTATGAAAGCACACACATGATACATGTGTTTTTTCCACAGCTATCCTGAAAAGCTTCTTTACTCTGTGCAGGATGGGAGGTGAAGAGATGCTCGTGGCCCTGGAATCCCTGGAGCTCCCAGTGACCACAAACTCTGGGTCCTGCCACAGGGTGGGCTGGTCCACAGGTCCCCTCAGTTTGATAAGAGCAATGTCATGTGACATCTGGGCTCCTCATCTAGTTGTATCCTATGTAATCAGTGTATATGCAGTCAGCACTTTGACAGATGCCTGTAGCAATTCTGGCCCAGCTCTTGGATGTGCCAGGATGCCAGGGATAGAGCCTGCCTGGGCCCTTCTCACAGGCCATCCCGCAGTCTTCGTAGGACATGATCTGACTGCAGACCCCGTGTTGGGGGTTGGGTAGAAAGAGCAAGTGGCTTGGATGAGGCAGCCTGCATGCTCATCCTGGCTCTGATTCTTCCCAGCTGGGTACTCTTTGGCCTGGGCTCAGTTTCCCCATTTGTGAGCAGATGTACCCACAAGGAGGTACCACGTGGGTTTAATCTTGCTCTTGTTGAATATACCAACAGCAGATTGTAACGACAGCAGATCTGTGTGAGATTAATACAGTCATGTGAAGCACAGATAATCTGCATGATTACTGTTATCACTGGGGTTCTTGATAGAGCTAGAAGCTGATATCACTAGCTATGGGAGTCGCCTGCCCCCACTCTCGCAAGAGGGCCACACTGGGTCTTCAAGATGGGACAAACATGGGAAGGATGCCTTTGTGACTGTTTCACCTCTCCAGAGGCCCTAAGCTCTGCCGGCTGGCCATCATTGGAAGTCTGTTCCCACCCACAAGGAGTATCTGCATGATTCCTGGCCACCTCTCCTGGGTCCAGGGAGGGAGTGGCGGGGGGAATGAAAGAACTGAGGTGACACATTTTTGGTCATATCACAGGGTTCACTTTCTGTCACCATGTCAAGTAGTCTTAGCTCCTGTGAACATAGTCATTTTTCTGGGATATTCCCAGCTTCAGTGATGAACCCACATCAGTGGTAAATGTTACCAGTATTTGGTGACTCAGACCTAAGACATGAACCACAGGCTGACCCACTTTCCTCAAAATGTAATAGCTTGGCGTCCAGCAGAGAGGTGCTCCTGGTAATGACATGGATACTGTTGCTTCCTGACTATAGACTTGTTTCTTAACATTTTTTTTGTATTACATTTTATTTATTTGTGTCTGTGTGCATGTGTATATGTGTGTATGTGTGTAAGAGTATATGTGTATGTGTGTGTATATGTGTATGTATGTGTGCATGTGTGTGTGTACGTATGTGTGTGCATATATGTGTGTGAATGTATGTGTGTGCATATGTGTGTGTACGTGTGTATGTGTGTGTGCATGTGTGTGTGTGCATGTGTGTGTATGTATGTGTGTATGTGTGTGTGCACACGTGTGTATGAATGTGTGTGTGTGTGCGTGTGTGTATGTGTTCAAAGGACAACTTGATGGAGTTGGTTCTCCTCCTATCATCTGAGTTACAGGAACTGAATTTAGGTTGCCAGGCTTGACAGGAAGTAACCATAACCTGCAGTGCAATCTTTCTGGCCCCAGTGCTGACTTTCTGTGGGCAAACTTGGTTTCTCATCCTTTTCTTTCCTACCAGTGCCTTGGCAATGGGGATTCTAATAGCATCCTTAAAAAAGAGAAAACAAGAAATGAGTGGCATAAAAGTGACATAAAAACATGTGCATGCCTATGTGTGTGTGCATGTGAACACATGAGTCTGCAGGCATGTGCATGCATATGTGTGTGTGTCTGCATATGTGTGTGTCAGCATGTGTGCGTGTGCCTATGTGTGTGTATGTGTGTGTGCATGTCTGTATGTGTGTGTGCCTATGTGTGTGCATGTGTGCCTGTGTGCATGTGCATGTCTGTATGTGTGTGTGCCTATGTGTGTGCATGTGTGTGTGCATGTCTGTATGTGTGTGCCTATGTGTGTGCATGTGTGCCTGTGTGCATGTGCATGTCTGTATGTGTGTGTGCCTATGTGTGTGCATGTGTGCCTGTGTGCATGTGTCTGTAGATGTGTGTGTGTATGTGCCTGTGTGTATGCCTCTGTGTGTGTGTGTGTGTGTGTGTGTATGATGCTGGGGACAGCTTAGAAAAGCAGTGTCTTCCCAATGAGACCGGTGAGCATCTCGGCCTAAGTGGGCATTGTGATGTGGTGAGAGCCAGAAAGGTGGGCCTCAATCCTGTCTTGTACTACAATGAGGAAACTGGAATTTACGTCTTGCTGGAATTTTACATCTCATAGCCCTTGTGGGTTCAGGGCATAGGTGAGCAACTGGTAAGCTCTCTCTGGATGACAGGAACTTCTGGAGTAGGGTGCATAGAGGGGACAGAGACATGCATAGATGGTTCTGTCAAGTGATGTACAGTTATAGTGGGGAGCAAGAAAATGCTCACCAGCCCTTGGGATTTGTGCCAGTCATTGGGGGAACCTGTCAAGATGAGATAGTTCCTACGAACCTCAAAGAGGCTTTGGAGAATCAAAAGAAGGCACTTACCAGTCCCTGTGAAGGACTGGCCGATCAGAGACCAGATTGTGTTTCCAGGCCTGCCTCCAAAGAAGCACTGTGCTAAGAATCCTGGAGCCCACTCCTTGCACTGTTGAAGGTAGGTTCCTCTGGGTGAACGCAGAGGGCGCGGCCCCTGTTGTTCTTTTTGGCTCCTGTTCATCCTCACTTTAATCCTGCTCCCTGGGCATGACCTGCACAGTGCTTGTGCTCCTGAGTGCTCCCTGGGCATGACCTGCACAGTGCTTGTGCTCCTGAGTGCTCCCTGGGCATGACCTGCACAGTGCTTGTGCTCCTGAGTGCTCCCTGGGCATGACCTGCACAGTGCTTGTGCTCCTCAGACATCTTTGGGTGGCACTGAATCTTGCAGATGTGTACATGGAGACTCTGCCAAGCCAAGCTACAGGAAACCATGCAAGTTGCTCTCTGCTTTAGTGGTCCCCACTAAGCCATTTTGGTATATGGTCTACAGCCCATGCTAAAAGCCAATGAGGTGACATTGTCCTGGCCCCCTTGTTTCCTTCAGACAGAAGTGGGTGATTCAGGAAAACAGCAAGGTCCTTGCCACAGGCACTGGGCAACAATTCTTCTCCCTTTCTGATATAGGACAAGGTATCCTAGGCATCCTCCTTTGGGAGGGCAGTGGTCCAGGTGTATGCCCAGATCCATGCCGAGCCCAGCTAATTTCCTCCGTTGTCAGAGCTCGTGGAGGGCAGTGGCAGACAGTGGGGTGGCCTTCAGTTGCCATGGTGGGCATAGAAAGAGCCCCTTGAATTTACTCTGGCGCTGGGAGGCCAGCTGATATAGGAAGAACCTTTGGGGGAGGTGTTTTCTCGGCTCTAATAGGGCTTGAGTTTCAGTGTGGAGGGCCTGGCTGGGGAAATGTGTAAGAAGCTGTGTGAAGTCTGGGGATGCCCCACCAGCCCCTTCCTTACATGCTTCCTTCAGAGAAGAATCAGGACACTGCCCGCTTCCTGTCTGTGGGGTCCGTCCAGTCTTCTCCAAAGGGAAGACTGCTGTTCAGCAGACTCTTGTAGACTTCCCAGCAGATCTTAGGCATCAGGGTTGGGCTGGAGTGTATGTGAGGTTCTGGAGCATGGCTGAGAGCCTGTCAGCACTGAGGGTAATGGGAGAAGCTTGGTCCAACAAGGCCCTATATTCTGCAAAGTCCCCAGGTCTGCCCGCTGCTGGCCTTGCGTCATCCCTGCTCTCCATCCACACCCTAGATTAAGCAGATCATTGGTGTCACCTACTTTCAGTGGTGACTCTTTGGGCATATGTCCCTAAAAGCCAGTCTTCTGGCTGAACTCCTCTACCTCTCTGGACTCTCCCTGTTGTCGCCTACAGGCTGTCTCCCTCTAGCCTGCGATAGTGTGCTCTTCTTACTGGTGACACATCTGCGTGGGAAGGATGGAGAACGGAGCTTAGAGCCGGTCAGTGCCCTGGAGCCCAGGCCAGAGGGGCAGAGGACAGCTGTTTCCCACACCCTCGGACATCCAGTTCACAATTGGGTTAGGAGGGAGGGCCCTGCATCTTGCCCTTCCCTGTGTGCTGGGACTTAGCACAACAGAGGAACCAACTGTGTCTGGGTTTCCCCATCTGCAGAGTGGACATAAAATGCCACCTCATCACCAAGGCAAGCTGAATGGAGATTGCATCGCCTGCTGTAGCTTCTCTTGTTGTACGATGCATATGATAGCCGTATGTGCTGTGTGGTGCCTGCAGAGCTCACACATGGAACTATACTGCCTGGAGCTTATTAAGGAGCTACAGGGAAGCCCAGGACCATCCGCTTCCAGTCACCTATGGCTAGGCTGATAGTGCAGGCTCTAGCCCCTTCTATCCCCTGAGTAGACAATACGAAGCAGAGGGCCTAAGGTTGCTCTCCTGAAGCTTATCCTGGGCATGTGTCACTGAGACCTCTGTCTGCTGTTGGCTGGTGAGCTGAGTGGCAGGCACAGGACAGGCTCCACTCAGCCAAGCCTGGGGCTGAGGACCTGCAGTGACTGCCTAGTGTGTGACACAGGACGGGTACCCTGTGTGCTGTGCCCTGTATCAGGAAAGCTGCATCCCAGATGTTCTATGCTGTCATTCCAACTGCAGCAGCCTCTCCCTGATGCAGCCCTGGCACAGAGGACTAGTCTCCAGAGAGTTGAATGCTTGCCTTTTGCAGAGAGCCTGTGACCCCGCCCAGACACGCCCCATTTTCTCTGGGCTTGAGGAAAGTGAAGCAGGAGATCCACTTCTTTTAAAAAGGGCTTGAGGGGCCCAGCAGGGGACCTGGAATGAGACCAGTGGGTGGAGCCCAGGCACCCATGTAACAGTCAGCTTCAGTGGCCCCAGGACCCTGCCTTATAGATATACGTTTGTTCATAGGGACAGATCTAAGAAGCTCCCTGACAATCCTCCCAAATTTTGAGATCAGTTGAGGCACAGTGGGATAACTCTGGGCACAACAGGTACTCCCCAGGAAGTCCTGCCCCCCACTGCCAGCTCAGTTGTATTTCAGGTACTGTAAAAGAAAGTTCAACAGATACTAAGAGAACAGGACAGTGGAGGGTCCTGTGGATCAGGAGAGTGTGTTTGGGCTCCTGGCGGTGGACCCTAGAGCATGCCAGCTAATCTCTCTGATCTGATCAGAATTGTTTGACTGGAAACAGAGCTGACGGTAGGTAGGACCAGAGGTTGCTGTGGGCGTCCAGCCATGGTGGTGAGTTGCCTCCTGCCCATGTGGGTAGTAGATGGTAGCAGGATGGAGGATGGCCTATGATGTAACTGTTCCGTACCTTGTCTCTGTTACTAATTGGGATCGAGGAGCACCCCTTAATTTCTGTGAAGGGTAAAGCTGCTGTGTTGAGTATAGTACCATGTCACCTCAGCCACAGTCACTTCCTTAGAGCAAGGGGTCCTGGTGATGAGGGTGAGTCTCTGGGTCACATGGGGGCCATCCCACCTTCCCCTGCACCTGACACCCAGGAGAGGGCTGGCTGGCCACTTCGGAAGTAACTGACAGATGCGCTGAAGGAATGCTTATAGAATCTGGGGTCTGACCTCCAGCCTCGGGCCACTTGCAGATAATTATACTCAGTTGAGTTGGAGATTTCTGAAGTCACAGGTCAGGAGGGAACCAGAAAGGGTCCATCTGTCGTAATCTGGTGCTGGGGAAAGGAGCCTGGCTTTCCTGATCCAACCAGCTGGGGGCCTATTCTAGCTCTAAGGTCTTTGCCTCCAATGACTGGACGATCACTGAGGGCTGGCTTATCCAAGACTTTCTTGGATGACCACCATGGTTCCCAAACATCTCGTTTGGGTGGTATGCAGACAGGAGAGCCCACCCCAACCCCTGGCAGGTGCTATAAAATGTCTCCAAGCCGTGTGTTAAACTCTGGCTTGAGGCTGGTGAGATGTTCCCTGTCCATCAGCAGTGACGGAAAATTGGGCTGCAAGTAGAGAGATCTTTCCTGCCCTTTTAGGCCCGCCCCATTTCTTCACTATTGCTGGCTCTGTCCGTGGGGAGGGGCAGCCCTGGGTCTTCTAGCTTTGGGGACTGCCTGTCCTCATATGCCCCGAGGACTCTCTGAGTCCAGCCTGTGGACATACTTGCTCCACCTCCTCTGCTTGGGGCTAGGGCTGGGCCGATTGCAAACAGCTGCTTGGCCCCTGAGGCGGAATTTCAGGCTCCAGGAGGGGCTGCTGTACTAGGGCATGGACAGTATGGCAGAAAGGCCACATGGGATGTCATAGGGGAAAGTCAAGACCTTTTCTCTGCTTGCCTTTGTACCCTAGGAAGACTGGAGAACAGGGAGTGGATCTGGTCAGGACAGCCAAGGAGGGTCAGCCTCTGGACTGGAGGGGAGGGGCTGCGGGCTCCAAGCAGGCTCTAGGGTCTTGCTATTCCCCAAGCGTCTGCTGGCTCTGGTAACGCATGTGTGGGTTAAGGTAAAAGGGACCTTCCCCACATGAAGAGGCAAGTTTGTCCAGTGGTCACTGAAAGTGAAGAGTAGGACTCCTCAGGTTACTGCCTCCTCCTGCTCCCCTCTTCCCCCTCCTTACACCTCTCCTTTTTCTTCTTTCCCTCTTCATCCTCTTCTTACTTCCCCTCCACTTCCCCATCCTCTCTTCCCTTCTCAGTCTCCTCTTCCTGTTTCTCCCCACTCTTCCTCCCCTCCTCCTCCTCCCCCCTTATCCCTCCTCCTCCAACCCCCACCTTCTCCCACTTACCCAAGTGTTTTCCTACCTAGTTTATCCTAATGGCATCTTTTTTTTTTTGTTGTTGTTGTTTTTTTTTTTTTTTTTTTTTTTTTTGAGACAGAGTTTCTCTATGCAGCCCTGGCTGTCCTGGAACTCACTCTGTAGACCAGGCTGGCCTCGAACTCAGAAATCTGCCTGCCTCTGCCTCCCCAAGTGCTGGGATTAAAGGTGTGTGCCACCACTGCCCGGCAGCATCTTCTAAACCAGGACTCTAAATGTGTTCTGCCTGAACCCCTTTTTCATGTGTCCCCTGGCTCTACAGATATGTAAAATAGGCACACAAACCAAACATTTACTGATAAGTGTGAGGAAGTTTATTTTAAAACAATTCTTTGCTATACCTGTTGTGCCATCATTTAAAGATGAAAGCAAGTTTGCGTGCTACTGAGATAGGTACACTTATTTATCTTTATATAAAGATTAAATCTTGGCTGAATATTGAGATGTATAGTTGCCTCGGTGTTTTTCAGAGATGCTCAGTATCTTGACTTTATGACTGCCCATGCTGAGAATACAGCTTCATACAAATGTGAGGTACAAGTTGGCAGAGGTGGGTTTGGGGCCATTTGATAAATTGTTGGAAATTTCACCCTGATTCCAAGCCAAAATTCACTTAATGACTTTTTTGTTTCCTTGAACAAAAATAATTTCGTTTTAATGCTCAAATCAGCAGCTCAGATGACAACTTTTGCAAAATCAAACATTGTAGCATAATATAATTCAAAGATATGCTAATTTGATACTTGCCCCTGAGGGATGATGGTGGGGAAATATGAAAAACTTGTGTCATTTGTTTGTGAGGAAATCATTATGCTTCCTTAAGAGCAGGACATAGCACACACGGACGAAGCCTTGGTGTCCTAAGGTGCAGTAGTCTGGACTCTGAGCTGAGGCATATGTAGTGAGCATCTGTGTCCAGATCCGAGGTTGTAGTGAGGTCACACAATGCACTGTAGGTGGCCACTTGCCAGAGAAACCTCGAATTCATGTTGCATTTGATTTGAAATTAATGTTTGGTCATTGCTCATTTAGACACCTGTTACTGGTGCCATAGTGTGTCATGACACTCTTCCATATTGTGATGTGACCCATGAGGCATCACAACCTATGGTTTAAAGAGCTTGGCTCTAAGATATGAGGCATCACCACCCTCACCACCTCCCCATTTCACAGGCGGGAAGACCAAGGCCCACAGAAGCTCCACAACTGGCGAGGGGCAGAGCTTGAGCCCTTAAGATACCATCTGTGCTCTGGGAATAACTGTCAGCCCGAGGGGTGGCATTCAGGCCGAGGGTCAGGGCCAGTAGAGAAGACTGAGGCTGGTGGCAGATGACATTTTGATCTCCACTGAAGGCATTTCTCTCTCTCTTTTTTTTTTGGGTGGGGGAGGTTCCATCCCTGTGTCAGGGACCAACAGGAGGGTGTGGGGAGAGTGGCAGATGAGTGGTCCTGTGTGTGTGGGTGGGTGGTCATCCAGGCTGGGGTTCAGGTTCCTGTCCCTGGGCTTCCTGAAGCCCACAGCCCTGGTTCCTGTGTTCTGCTCCATTTGATCTGTCTTTGGAGAGCTCTGTGGGTTTGCTCTCCACAGCATCCAGCTGTGAGGAGCCTGTTTGTTTAGGAGTCTGAGTCACGTTTTTCCATTTTAGTGGGAAGAAAGGTCAGATAGTGGGGATTATGGCCAGGTAGGGGCTGTCTGTTCTATCTCAGTTGACAGCTGATGAAATGAGTGTGGGGGATGCTCTGGGAAAGCCAGACACTGATGGCAAGAGTGGGTGGGTTGCTAGACCAACCCCCCCCCAAGCAGGGTGGGGTTTGAGTCATTAGTTAGAGGGCCCAAGAATCAAGCTGCAACAGCTTAGCAACAAACTCGATGTGTCCAGAGAAATTAAGCATGGTGTAGCCCACCGTCAAATCATGAGCTTTTTGGAGAAGAAAATTAAAAACTCTGAGAACAATGTCTGGTGACCTGGCTGTCTTAGTGTGCCCCACGGGGCTCTGATCCTACAATTGGTGCTTGCTGCCTAGGCCACCCACCTGACCCGGCGGTGTACCCGGAACACTACAAGGGAGGGTGAGGGAAAGATCAGCTTGTACTTGTGATTTTAGACATTCTGGTCATCAGTGGACCAGAGTTCCCAGCACACAGTAGCAGAAGATGGCCCTAGCACTGTGGACTTGGAACTCAGGTCTCTACCTGTAGGGGGAAGAGAAAGCATCACCTAGAGGCCGGGGGTGGCATTGCACATCTTGCCATTTAAAATTGGGTGTGGCTTGGGTAGCCAGTGTGACTTCAGGCGTGTTGTGTTGTGTCCTGCCTGTGCCTTAGTTTCTTCACTTGCAGGGTGGAGTCCTCACCCAGGATGATGTCCCCATCCTTCAGAGGCTTGTGGTGGGGATCTAAGGAGGCAGAATTAAGGCCACAAAGAGCCAGACAGGTCTGGAGTTTGCTGTGTCTCATAGTGGACCAGCATGGGGCATGCCTAGTGAATCCTTTCTGGGATTAGCTGAAAGTAATTTGCAAACTCCAGGGTGTCCCCTGAACAAGAGTATAGCCATGCTGGAGTAGCAATTGGTGTTGGGAAGCCCTGGTCCACGCTGCCCATGCCTTTCTGGGGCAGGACACAAGAGTCCTGGAAAGGTAATCTGAGCATTGTAGAGGGGCTGTTAGGCTAGATGTCCTAATATCTGCAGTAGGGTACCTGTCATTTGAGTAGGTGTGCCTGGGCACTGTAGGTTGGCCAAGGAACCTGCCCACTGATGTGTGGTGGATCAGAATATTTGGTTTGAGGTCCTACTGTACTATCCCTCTTCAGACAACAGATCCAGACCCAGAGTTGTGCATCACAATTCTCATGGTGATTTGAACCGCCCTGGGTCTTTCAGTGATGTCTAGGAAAGTAGCCGACTTGAAGCTGCCCATGGTGATGGGCATCTGCGTTCTAGCATAATCTGTCTGATGTCTCCAGAGAACCCCGCGGCCCTGCACATAGCTAAGCACGTCTTGTCTCCTCCTGGGGATGAGGTACTTTTTACCTGCTTTCTTTATAATCCTAGGCCAGCCTCAGACTTACTAAGTAGCCAAAGATGACCTTGACCTTCTGACCCTTTTGCTTCCACCTCCTGAGTGTTGTGAGGAGAGTTGTGTGCTGCCACAGTTTTATGGAGTACCAGGGATTGAACTCAGGGCCTTGTGCATTTTAGGCAAGCACTCACCAGATGAGCTGCATTCAAGCTTTGACTTAATATCTATGTACCTTTCACCCATGTGGTTGCTACACATCCCTTCCCCTAGAAGGACTTTTTAGGTGACTATGCCCACAAGGAGCCAGCCTGAGGTTGGGTTGATACTCTCCTGGGATTTCTGGCTTTCTCTGCAGCTTTCTGCTGACCAGCTAACTCTGCCATCTCTCAGAGTGTTCATTCCCAGACGCTGCTTTTAGCCTCAGCTCATCTGATTCTAGGATCAACCATTTCACCCATAATAGCTTCCAGCCTTGTTCTGCAATGATTTAAATACAGCCTGCTGCTACTCACTCTCTCTGGCTGCTTCTTTCTGCTTGAGCCCTTCCCTTGAACAGCCCCTGTTGTCTACAGCATTGAGGGTGGGAAGTGAGACTGTCAAGGACTCCCTGCTCTAGGCACACACATAATCCCAGCCTCTCTCCCAGAGCTAAGATTAAGCCCAGTAGAAGACACCAGGCCCTGCCGTGTGCGCTTTCTGCCTCAGTGCTCACGCCTGGTCAATGTCTTGGCCAGCAGATAAATTCCTTGGCAGAGAGGCAGTCTGACCTCTTTCCAGTCACTTATAAAACTGTTTCCTGGTCTGGGTTCTCTAGTGATGTTGCAGCCAGGGCAGAGCCACAGCTACTCAGCCTTGGCATCCCCACTGTTCCTTCCATGCTCTTCCATGTTCCTTCCTTGGCCGATGTCAGATTGAGTGAGTACCAGGATGCTCTCAAACCTGCCTGGTTCTTGCCTGTCCAGCCATCACCTTCCTTTCCGTTTGGACATTCATACTGGCTCAAGGACACCCTCCATCTGTAAGTGCCAGAGGAACTGGCCTCTATTCGCCCTGTCACTTTTCCTGACTCTCAGCTGGGCAAGCAAAGTTCTCTGCCCAGTGACTCTCAAATTTGAATCCCGTTTGTAGGCCCCCTTCTATGTCCCTCAGTGATCATGGGTGAGTCCCTCCTATATCCCTGGGGGAACTTCACTGGCGGGGCTCCTCTTATATTCCTGGGGGTTATGGTGGACCCTCCCACATCCCTGGGTAGGGATTGAACACAAACATGGGTTTTGAGGGCAGAGTAGCTTCACTGGCAGGGAATCTTCCCGGGCCTCTCCACTCTCATCCTCACGGCCGTGTCTAATCTCATCCTGGGCCTCAGTTCTGACAGCTCTTCAAGGGATGGGTTCATATAGCTGCCCACTTGGGTGGGAGCCTGCTGCTGAGCTCCCAAACTGTTGTTACTTGTATCTCTGTTGGGTCACAAGTTCAAACCAGAGTCTGTACTGTGGCCCTCAGGTCCAGAACTATTAGCCATAGGAGAACATTGTCTGCTTCATTCCTTTGGCTGCTGTACATCTACTAAATGCCTGGCTGTTCTGCTAGGCCCCAAAATTCAAACTCAGCAATAACTCTTTGGGTGCTGGCTATGTCCAAGGTACTGTGTGTGGCTCTGCCAAGGAGTGGTTCAGGAAATGTCTTTCCTTGAAGTGTAACACAGTGAGCTCTGTGCACCTGGCAATTGGCACACAGCTGGCACAGCCTCAAGGAGAAGAGTGAGTCCTGGCTGGGTCATGGAATCTTTGAAATCTGAGCTGCATCCCGGAGCTGGTCATGGCAGCGCTGTGACTTTACCCACATGAAGCCTAAACTACCTATGCAGCTCGCGTTCTCATGCTAGTCCAGGAGGGAGGTAGGTAGGCCCATTTGGGTGGGTCCCCAGGGGTCACAGGTCAGTCTGGTGAGGATAGCACCAGCAGAGTCTGGGTCCCACACTGAGGGTGGCCTCTCCATGTGTTTCCTGCCTCTTCTTTGTGATGATGATGAATAAATAATTAATAATTTACATGCTTGTGATGAAAGATGCATCTCATTGCAATGACCTTAGAAAAATAGGAAAACTAATGAGAAAGTGGCTAAAACACCTATAACTCTTGAAGTCACAGCTCATGGATCTGAATGGAGAGAAGAAAGAAAGGAGGAGATTTGTCACAATGGCTGCCCGGGGGGGGTACCTTGACACTGGTCCAGTCTGCAAACACTCTACAAGGACCTGTGCTCATTGGTCCTCTCTACCTGAGATGACAGCCTGAGGGCCTGCAGGGCAGCAGGGAGGATCACTGTCCTTGTTTTGTGTGTGCTGTTGTGTTTCACTGTCTGTCCAACCTCTGTGAGGCTTGCTTTGCACAGCGTCTTTCTTATTGGTGGGACATTGGGGTCCCAGGCTCATATTCTAAGCCACCTATTACAGAGAAGCATGCCGCAGGGGTGGGTAGCAAGAAGGCTCTGGCCTCCTTCTTGGACTGCATTTGGGGAGAGAAGAACATGTTGTGGGGCTGATAGGCAGTGTACCCCCATTCCATGTGAGCTGTGGGTGGGAGTTGTATAACCTTAAAAGTCAGGGCACTATAAACATAGTGGAGCATGTGGCCTGTTGCATGTTGAAATATCTTCTGGGTATATACCCAGGAGGGGTATAGCTGGGTCCTCAGGTAACACCATGTTCAATTTTCTGAGGTATCGCCAGACTGCTTTCCATAGTGGTTGTACCGCTTGCAATCCACCAACAATGGAGGAGTGTTCCTCTTTTCTCCACATCCTCGCCAAATCTGCTGTCACCTGTGTTTTGGATCTTAGCCAATCTGACTGGTGTGAGGTGGAATCTCAGTGTTGTTTTCATTTGCATTTCCCTGATGACTAGGGGATGAACCTGAACCCTTGGAGCTCTCAAGGACTGAATCACCAACCGTGGAGCTTACCTAGTCTACACAGATCTACCTCCATGGGCTGAACCTAGGCCTCCCTGCACATATGTTGTAAATGTGCAGCTTGGTTTTCATGTAGGGTCTCAAACATCTGGAGTGGGGGCTATCCCAAAACATGCAGCCTGTATATGGAGTATTGGTCTTCTAAAAAAAAAAAAAAAACAGTTGTTCAGTTATTCATGGAATATTATTTTTTTTATCTTTGTATTCAGTTTGCAACTACTTCAATGAGAATTTTTGTATGTATATTCATGAGGGTTATTGGACTTAATTTATATATTTTTGTTGGGTCTACACTTGATTTCAATATTTCATATTTATTTGCTTTGTGAAGGAGCTTATTGTGGTCTGAATTTTTTTAAACATAACTCAAAAAAGTGTTGCTTGTTTGAAGGCCCTATTGAATTCTTGTATAAGTATATCTGACCCTTGGTATTTTGCTTGTTTGTTTATTTTCATTTTATTCTGTTTGAATGCTTTTTAAATTTTTTTTGATTTGCTGAAAATAAAAATTAAAAAAAAAAAAAAAAGTCAGGGCACTAGCAGAGTTTAGGGTATAATAAAGGCTGCAGTTTCACAAGGGCCTGCAAGAAGGGATTAATCACTGAGGCATGTGGGGGTGGGGTGGGAAAATGCTTTTAGTGTGACATAGACCCAGAATCGAAAAGAGATTTTAGAGTTTTGGGAATTGAACAACCATCAATTGCAAGAAGATGTAACCCACATGCAGAAAGGGGTCATATGGTCATATGCAAAGAGTTCCACAAATCATAAAAAGGCACAAAATAACAATTCTCGAAGGAAAAATTTGGATTTTTATACATTTGAACAGTAAAACATTAACAAGGATAGCACAAAGGTGAATCCTCAGGACCAAGGATACACCATGACTGTCAGCTAGGGAAGTGAACACCTTGTACTTGCCCTTTTACAATAGGCAACAACAGTAGCGGTTGAATGTTAAAATGCACATACTCTTCTGACCCAGCAGCTCTGCCCCTTGAAGTGTGTTATATCCCTCACTTGTGTGTGCAAGGTGCTGGTTCTTACCTACTTCTTTTGAGAGGTGAATGCGGGACCCCAGAGGTGCACTGCTGGGGAGTAGGCAGATGCACAGCTATAGAAAACAGAGGCAGTGAAGTGTAAACCAGCTGCTCTGGGCTGCATGCCTTTTGGCTGAAATAACAGTAAAACAATTTGTGGCCTTAAATGTTTATAAAGCAAGGGCTGGGGATGGTTGAACGGTTAAGAACATGTACAGTTGTTGTGGAGGACCTGAGTTTGGTTTCTAGGACCAATGTTATGAGGCTAACAACCACTTGTAACTCCAGTTCCAGGGGAATCCAGTGCCCCTTTCTGAACTCTATGGTACCTGCATGCATGTGTTGGCGCATGGCGCCGCGCACGCGCACACACACACACCCACACCCACACCACACACCCACCCATGCACACAATGAAAAGTAGGCTTTTAACAGTTCCTGAAGCTGTCGGACAGTGGTGATACACGCTTTTAATCTCAGTACTTGGGAATCAGAGGCAGGCGGATCTCCAAGTTCAAGGAGACTAGCCTAGTCTACAGAGTGAGTTCCAGGACAACCAGTGCTACACAGAGAAAACAAAAACAAGACGAAACCAAACATACAAACAAAAAAGTTTGTAAAGCAAACCCAGGATAAGTCTGCAGGTGGCTCATCAATGTGCCTTCTCTTATGTGAGGTTGTGGAAGTGGAGCTGCGGCTGAGGACTGCCAGGACCTAGCAGTCTTCATCTGCTCATTTTACAGCAGGAGAAACTGAGGCTGCTACAGGCTTCCTCAAGCATCACTTGGAAATCGGGGTCTCAGTGAAGGCTCCTGGACTGTTCTCAGACACTGTAGCCTTTTCTCTGCAGAGTGGTTTTTGGTTTTTGGTTAATCTATTCAGGAATAAGAGTCCTTCTTGCTGTCATTGAGAACTCATTGTAGGTACAGGCACGGCACCCCACCCCCCATTCACCAGCTACACATTCCAAGCCTCCCGGGATGCTTGAAACCACAGTTAGAGAGAAGCCTGGGTGTGCTATGTTTGTTCCTGTGTATACATACCTGTGGCAAGCTTTCATTCACAGATTGGGCACAGTTCCACATGAACAACTGCTCATCTGTATTTGTAACATTGTAACAGTATGTTATAATAAATGTATTTTGAATGTCTGAATTATTTTTTCTGAACCTTCCCATATCACATTTGGGGACTGAGATTCTCCCTGTAGCTGAGTTAACTGTGCTCTGGTGTTGGATCTGGGCTGCTTCTAGCCGTGAGCTGTTGTAAATAGAACTTGGGTGAACATCTTTCCAGAAGATTCTTTCAGCCTCTGATTGTTTCCTTAGGGTGAATTCTGAGACACTTACTCACATGCCAAGCATAGGAATAGTAGAGCTCTGTAGTCTTTGAATTCCATTCCTGCCACAGTGGGCAATTACCATCTAGCTACCACATCCTGGGTGGCGTGCTCCTCAGGTGTCAAGGTAGGCCTCACCTGTAAAATGGGTGTGTGTGTGTGGGGGTGGTTCAATCCACCATGAAGAAGTAATCTTCTGTTTTTGGTTCTGGGGAAGCAGCCATGAATTGTTGCTTAAAGTTTGGGACCTAGCTTGGCCCTTTCTTGCACTTGTGACATGTGCTAGATCCCTTAGGCCTTTAGCTGAACGTGAGTTTCCCAGTCTAGAGAATGTGAGAAGTACTTCCAAGTCACGGGCTCAAAATGAGTAGCTGAACTGTTAGGAAGAAGAACAGCACACCTAAACTCTAAGCTTCATAGCTGTTCTTCCGTTAGTCAGAAATCATGATGGAACCTTCTTCTAGAAGCCAGTTGACACCTAACAGATATTAACCATACTCCTGTTCTCTTCTTCCCTTTCTGGACATTTGTATTTGCCAAGTCCTAGCTGGGACCCACTGAGCAAGCATACGGAATTCTGCCAGTATCAGGGTCCTCTCCCTGCCAGGTGTCCCACTGGTTGACTGTGTTTGGGAGACGGATCACATCTGGAAGCATCTGTAAGGTAGTGGAATGGGCTGGGTGCTGCTGAGCCACGGGGAGGGGGACCTGCCTGAGCTGGAAGAAGATGGATGTCATGAGAAGCCTCTCAGCATCCTTCTTAGGAAGGCACTGTCCAGAGTAGAATGCTAATGATGTGCAGCCCAGGAGGGCTAGCGGCAGCTCTGGAGCCTGCAGAGTGGTGTAGAGAGCCCCTTCCTATCTATTTCTGGGAATAAGCCCTTGTGAGCCAAGGTGGCTTACTTATAGAGGGGGGAGTGTTCAGCCATGGCATGGGCTTATGGAAGGAAGGAGTCTCCTGCACCTCAACCTTGGTCATTTCTGTTCTCCACAGAACTGACCTTGAGCTTTGGAAGTGGAAAAATGCTTTCTGGTCCTAGGGTGTGGTGTGAGATGTTTGTCCAAGGGTCAGAGTGACCGATGCACGGTTTTGTATCATGCAATTGAATTAGATCATTTCGGAATCATGCAGATAATCAAATAGAGGGAAAAAAAGGACTGGTAGGAAGGTATCCGTCTACTTGCTGTTATAAACAGTAAGCAAACAGCTGGAAACAAGCCAGGCAGCCTGTACACAGACCCAGCAGATGCCTCCCAATAGGGTGCAGTCTATGATCTGACAGCAGCATCTTCAGACCTAGAGAACCTTGTGAATGGAGAATGTACTCATGGTGTTAGGTTGTTGCTGGCTGGCATCTGTAACCTGATATGTATCCAATTTACCTTCCTCCTCATCTTGCTGTCTTTCCAGGAGTTAAAAAGCGTTAAACCATCTTTAGGGGCCAATTCCCTTCTGTTTCTAAAGCCGTTTCTTCTAACGAGAATTTAAAGACAATGCCAGCTTGCTGCCCAGACTTGGAGGACCTAGCGGCCAACAGACACATTTGCCTTTTGTCCACATTTCATCTGAAAGGGCAAGGGTGAGGCAGACCCAGGACTTGCCAAGCAGCCCTGGGCGGACTTACCATGTAGGGTCAAATGCCAGTCTCCTGTGATATCTACACAGCTCTGAGAACTGAAAACATGGTTTTGTTTTAGAAAGGCCAGTTGAAAACTGCCCACTATCATGGCAAAGACCATGGGCACTGGGACCATCTTGCTGTTTAGAGTAGACACAAAGAAAGAATGGGTATTTATCTATAGAGTGCTGTTTGCTGCTGGGCACTAACTGGCACTCGTCTGTTTAATATGCTATAAAAGCAATGTGTTCATATGGAAACATTAAAAGCTACCAAGAAGTAGAGAAGAAACAAAAGTATCATAATCTCTTACTTGTTTAAGATATGGTGATGGCAGTTGGCAATGATAATGACTGTGGTGATGGTGGTGATGGCGATAATGGTGGTGATGATGATAATGACTGTAATGATGGTGGTGATAATGATGGTGATGTTGGTAGCCATGGTGATGATGATGATGGTGACAATGTTAGTTTCTATTAATTGTAGTCAAGCACACCACTAAATGAATACCTTGATACGTTTGCTTTTTCCTAGTTATCTGTGCCTTTGTATACAAGCTTGGGATTACATGTACTTTGTACAAATGTTTTAAACTCAAACTCTGATGAGCAAATCTCAGTAAGCAAAGGATAAAGAAGACTTCTGATAAAAGTCCTGTATGTAAAATCCGTGCTGAGCACAGATCAAGAAGTAGGGTGAGGCCACATGCTTTCCATTTAACCTCAAGTGGAAATCCTTGCCAATGCAATAAGTCAGGAGAAGGAAACAAAAGGTTTATAAAAGAAAGAGAGAGACTGTCTTTATTTGTAGATGATGGTTGTCTAAGGAAAAACCCAAAGGAATTTACAAAGCAGCTTCAAAAACTAATAATACTATTTAGGATGGTAATAGGGTATTAAACCAATATAAAAAAGTCAGTTGTACTTCTAAACAGAAGTAATAAACAACCAGAAATGGGAAACTTAAAAGCATTGCAATAGCATCAATGTGGAATTCTTGAACTTAATAGAACAAAGCAAAACATGTAGGGTCTGTATAGCAAGTATTACAGAATATTACTTAGCAAAATAAAAATTGTAAACACTCTGAGCTCACAGATCAGAAGACTCAAATCATTAGGGCGTCCTTTGTCCTAAGTTGATCGAAGGGGATGCTGGTTAACATCTTAGGCAATAAAGAACGGGGGTGATTCTGAACTTTTTGTGTATATGTAGTGTGCCTGTGCATGTGCTTGTGTATTTGTAGTGTGTGTGAGGTTGTGTATATGTGCAAATGTGCATGCTTGTATGCGGAGGCCAGAGGCTGATGTTGGTGTCTTCTACAACTGCTCCATGTTATTTCTGAGACAGAGTCTCACTGAACATGGAGCTCATCACCTCAGGAGGCCACTGAGCTCCAGGAGCCTGCCTGCCTGTCTACCCCCGCCAACCCTCCACATCTCCCCCCAGCACTGCAGTTGCAGGCACACACCCCTGTCCATGCCAGGCTTTTATGTGGGTTTTGGGGAATCTGAGCTCAAGGCCTCATACGTGTGAGACAGGGACTTTACTGACATCTCCCCAGATTCTGTGTGTGAGAGAACTCAAGCTGAGTAAGGCAGTGGTTCCCAGCCTTTCTACAGCTGTGGCCCTGAATACAGTGTTTCATGCTGTGGTGACTCCTAATGATAACTTACTTTTGTTGCTACTTCATAACTGTAAATTTTGCTACAGTTATGTAGCAAAATTGAATTGTTATGTAAATACATGATATGCAGGATATCTGATATGCGACTCTCAAAGGGGTCACAAGCCATAGGTTGAGAACAGCTGGCTTAAGACTTGTTATCTGTAGTGATCAATGTTGACATAAAGGCACAGACTCACGATAGAACAAAGTAGATGAGTAGTACACACACACACACACATGAACACACACATGTACACTCACATACACACATGTACACGCACACACAT
Source organism: Mastomys natalensis (assembly GCA_021653895.1). NCBI lineage: Eukaryota > Metazoa > Chordata > Mammalia > Rodentia > Muridae > Mastomys > Mastomys natalensis. Next base: position 386,726 of record JAJTUV010000252.1, on the reverse strand, counting down.
GCACACACATACATGCACATATACATGTACACACATGCACATGTGTACACACATGTACACACACATGCATACACACATACACACACACATGATTGTTTGATATTTGTTTGCTTCTTTGTTTTGAGACAGGGTCTCACTATGTAGCTTTGTCTGGCCTCAAACTCAGAGATCTATCTGCCTCTGCCTCCAGATTGCTGGGATGAAAGGCATGCACCATCATGCCTGGAAAGATCATTTGATTTGATCAAGGCACTAGTGGTGCAAGATAGTCCTTATTAACAACTTGTGTAAAAAAAACCCTGGATGTACAATTACAAAGGCATAAACCTTGACTGTTTAAATTTTGATATGCAAGTTAGAACTTAGACCCATAAAGGAGAGTATCAGTTTTGAACTTGAGTTAGAAAAGCGTTCTAACCTGGGAAAGCCACAGAAGCTGTGGGCCACAGCAGGTGGAAAGCTGGTGTGTCTTCATTGAAGCACAGGATCTCACACTTTTAAGAAAATGGAGAGATAGTTGCAGTAAGATATTTGCAAAACACACATTAATGCAGAATTTGCATCTGGAATCTAGAAAGCACAACCAAAAGAATGTGAGCAAGTTTAAAACCAGATGTCTCATGAAAGATGTGAGGATGTCCAGTACACATCTGAAAACGTGCTTACTTTCCAGTCTTCAGGGAGTTACAAGTTGAGCCCATGAGATGTCACCTCATATTGCATGTGGGAGGATACACAGTGGTGCATATGTGTGTGTGTGCACATGTGTGTGTATGTATGTATGTGTGCAAGAATGTGTGTGCACACACATGAGTGTGTGTGCATGTATATGTGTGTATGTGTATGCATGTGATTGTGTCTATGTGTCTGTGTGTGTACCCCCATGCACACGTGCCTGTACACTCATGTGCAAATGCAGGCTCAGATGTGTGGTGATCTTGTTTATGCTCCTTTACTCTAGGGTGAAATGCCTGCCCCAGTGCAGAGGAGGGCAGAACCTGCCTTGGAAGAGTTGAGTCCCTGCTAGTAGACTGACCCTGTCCCCCAGTGAACCAAGAATCCCCGTCCATGCTACCTGTGCCACGTCAGATGGACACAAAAAGGCCTTGATTTAATTGAAACGTACTTATTCATCAGTGACATTGAACTATAGTTGATTGCTTGTCTACCCTCCTTTTTAATCACAAGACATCTCCTGGGATTTTTATCACAAATCTACCTCATTGCTTTTCACTAGCTCCCTGGGATGCTATCTTTGCTGCCAATGGCAAACCCTGTGTTCTGGTCTCTTATTCTGCATGTGGACCCACTTTTGCCGCATGGCTTGCCAGAATAACTTGATCTCTCTGTATAGCTCAGGGTGAGTGGTACAATGGCTCAGGGCCCAGCTTCTAAGCTGGCTTCCCAGAGTGGGTAGTGAGGCCTGGCTCATGGTTAGGGGCTTGGATGACTCCTCCACTGAGACCTTCTTGCCAGGACATTCTGGATTTCTCCAGTCTGACATCTGCAGAGGTAGGTCCCATGGCTTTTAAATCCGAGGTTGCAGAGCTAGCAGTGTGTCCTCTCGGTCACATGCATTACACACCTTCCAGAGAGCCCACCTCTGTTAGAGGGGTGGTACTACTTGACAGACTCTTGACTTAAATAGCTATGCCTAGTTTTAAATTCCCACACTTAAATATTTTGAGCTTTTTTTTTTTTTTTTTTTTTTTTTTTTTTTTTTTTTTTTTTTTTAAGTAGATTGTGCAAGGATGCTGGTATCGATCCCTGGGGCCATTTGTTCTGGATTGGGGGGGTGGGGTAAGTAGGTGTGGGTTCAGAGTTTATTGAATTCTGGTACCTAGTTTAACACAGGGTGCTGCCTGCTCTCAGTGTCTCTGAACTGAGTGGTTTTGAACTCAAAACAGTGAGTGGTTTTGATCACTTAGCAGTGTGTCCTGGCCACCTTGCCATGTCAGGCTGTGTGGGCTGACTGATCCCACTCCATCTTTGCAGTGAGCTAGTCAGGCTTGTTTGGATCCAACCATTCCCTCTTGATGAGCTAGACTTGCTTTATCTGCAAGCAATCTTGCACACCCTGCACAATACAAACCTTTCTATACAATCCACCCCAAAGACCAGATGCCAGCTAGTGTGGCCTGACCTTGGTTATTCACCTAGATGCTGTAGGCAGCCCCCCACTCAAGGCTTCTTCCATAGTGATTGTCATTAGCATCCAGCACACAAACTTCTTTTATTTGTTGGCTGGTTCATATTGTTCATTGTTAGTTGGTTCAGGACTAGTTGGTTTGTTATTGTTGATGGATTGTCATTGTTCATTGATTAGATGGCTGGTAAGTTTATTCATGGTTAGTTGGTACATTGGTTGGTTATTTTATTCCTTGATTTGTAGTTGATTACATTGTTCATTGGTTAGTTGGTTCATTCTTTTTCCCTAATTGTTACTTGCTGGATGCCTGATTTGTTCATTGGTTACTTGGTGGATGCTCATTTGTTCATTGGTTAGTTAGTGGGTGGCTCATTTGTTCATTGGTTAGTTAGTGGTGCTCATTTGTTCATTGGTTAGTTAGTGAGTGACTCATTTGTTCATTGGTTAGTTAGTGGGTGGCTCATTTGTTCACTTGTTAGTTAGTGGGTGGCTCATTTGTTCACTGGTTAGTTAGTGGGTGGCTCATTTGTTCATTGGTTAGTTAGTGGGTGGCTCATTTGTTCATTGGTTAGTTAGTGGGTGGCTCATTTGTTCATTGGTTAGTTAGTGGGTGGCTCATTTGTTTATTGGCTTGTTAGCGGGTTATTTATTGGTTAGTTTCTGGGTCCATGGACCTTTTCAGGGATGGTGCCCTCACTTCTATGAGCCTTGAAAACTCTGACAGAACATCCAGGAAGGCTTTTTGTCTCTGGTGGTGACAGGCCATCCACCTAGAAATGCTTGGGACAGGACAGCTTTGACCTTGTCTGACTTCAGAATGAATCAGAGGTGGCATGGTGCTTCAGCATGCTGTGATATAGCAGGCACTCATGGAACTTTGCTGAGGAAAGGCAGCCTGAAGCTGCCCTGTAGGTATCAGTGACCCTATGGTCAGTGGACCCTGAGAGGATCTGACTTGCAGCTGGCACAGTAATGAAATCATCTCTTAACACAGCTTCATGGCCTGAAGCTTCCTGAACCTGGACCAGCCCACTTCCTGAGTTCTCCCAGGCATTGGTGTGGCTCTATAAACCACACCCACTCAAACACAACCAACCCCACAGGCATAATCTATCTCCTGGCATCATCCTCCACTTCCTCCAGAACAATGAGATAAAACTGTCTTTGAGGAATCAAGATGAACCACTTGGTTCTTTACTCAGCTCACAGGTCAGTTCCTATGATGAGTAGAGTCTGCTGGCAGTGCCCATATTCAAGGAGCCTGGCATTCAGCCTGTCCCTCTGTGACACATCTTCTTTGGCAGTTGGCTGTAGGCATGATGTCCTTGACACAGGTTCCATTCTGTTGTGGTCATAATTTTTTGAGAAAGGACAGGATGAGAGAAACATGTCTATTAATAACCATACATGAAGAGCAGCAGTGATTGTCTAAAAGGAGAAAAGGAAGCTGAGCAGATTTGGGAGAAGCTAGATGCATCCTCTCTTCCTGCTGCTGCCTGGTGTGAGGCACTCTTGTGCCTCACACAATACTCACACGGCCTCAGAGTCTGCATGGTGGCATCTGCTGATTCCCACAGAGCACTGCGTCTTCCTCTCTACTCTTCAAGCCTGGGCTCAGGCCTCCTTGCAGGAGTCCTTGCCTATGTTGTCTCTGCCCATCCATTCCCCTTACCCTCCATGGAGTCCTTACTGTTGGCTTGGCGCTTTTTTGGGTAACAGTATGTGTGTATTACAGGGGAATCATTGTACCTGGGTATCACCACCGGTACTTAGGGGAATTACTTAGGTCCATTAGGGAGCATTGTAGGTCCATGTGTCTGAAGGTGTCTCAGTCAGTGTCTGGGTTCAGTGTACAAAGTAATACAAAGGTGCCAGGCATCTGGACCTCAGGCCAGCCTTCAGAAGAGGTGAGAGATGGGTAGTCACAGACTAAACGAGAGAGTACTGGCACACTCTATAATAATTTGTTCCCAAGCAAAGGGGCAGACTCCTCCCTTTTCCTTATCCAGATTTTCCATAAAACCGCCTATCTGGGACACAGTGGTCAATAACTTCCTGGAACCCATAGCTTTCTGCCAGGAATGAAGAAGGGTCTTTGAGATGAAAGAAAAAAAGCCAAGTGGTCAGAGATGCTTGCCCAGTCCAGCCATGGAGCCAGGCAGGGCACCGAGGAACATATTGATGGTCTTTACTGGGTAGACATGGGTAATGATGACTTATGTGGCCCTTCTTAAGCTACTTTATTTCCTGGAGAAGTAATTTAATTTTAGTCTTTCCATTCATGGTATATCCTCTTGTATATATTCCTTCTTCTACCATGCCATTATCCATGGTTCATCCATCTATCTATCCATCCATCCATCCACCCACCTACCCATCTATCCATTCATCTATCTATCAACCCACCATCCACCCCACTCACCCACCCATCCTTTATTGATCTTCCATCTATTCACAAAGCCATTCTTCAGCCACCCCATTTTTTCCTTTTATGACCCATCTATCATTCTGTATCTGTTCTTCCATCCTGGGGATTGATGGATCTTCCAGCTGTGGGTTTTGCAAACAAGTGGCCTGTCTTTCCATGGTGTTTTCTGAATGACGAGGAGGGTCAGTGTTTTGATGTTCTGGAAAGTTAGATAAAGGCAGTGTTTCTGCTCACAGCATGACCTCCTGAGACTCTGACAGCTCTGCCCATCCTCCCTGGAGTGACCTTGCCCTGTCCCTTGACCCTGTCCAGCACTCTCTTGCATGAATACCTGTGAGGAGCGGGGACTCAGTGCTCCTCACTGCTCTGAGAGCATACATCTGCTCTGGGAGCATCCTACCAGCTTCCTGTACATGATGTAGAGGGAAGAATGAAGGCTTTAGATCCCAGTATAGAGTTGGTTGAAGTCTGGACTTCCCCATTTTTTTTTTTGGTCAGGTTTACTCTTGAAGGAAGGCTCTGAAGACCATGAGAGAGGGGTGTTGGGCTGGGAAGTACATAGTACAGAGCCTCTGCCATTCCTTCCCAAGACAGGACTGTTGCATGTGCTTACAGCGCCAGTGGGTATAACCTTGCTTGGGAATCTCTATTGGGCCACCTTTCAAGAGTATTTACATACTGTCTTCTGTCACTCCTCAACAGGGGCTCTCTCTTGCAGTCAGTGACAGAGACCTCATTTCTTGCTGTGTTGTGGATATCTGGACTGTCCACCACTACTGCCCACGTGGGTCCATAGGGCTCATCCCTTCAGACATAGTTCAGGGCAGCAAAATGAACTTGGCAATTGTTGGGAAAGAAATACTGGGCATTCTGGTGAAGGAACAGAGCTGTGCATAGTAGAACAGCATACGCAGCCTCCAGCCGCCACCTTCCATGCATGTACCCCCCAACCCTCCATGCACGTCTCTCCCACCCCCATCCATCTGCACAGCCTCCATGTCTGCTCTCCCGAGGCAGAGCCCTGCTGCCTAGGGAACCCAGGGCTTTCATAGAAAGGATCAGGGATATGACTGCTGGGTGGGTGGCCTGTGAATCTGTGTAGAGGGAAATCCCAGGTCTGCTTCCCAGAGACTGACTTCCAGTTCCCACTCTGTGAAGAGACACCTCTATCTTTGATTGCCCAGATCCCCTTCAGTTCTAGTCAGTCCTTCTTTATGCCTTACCCTCAACCCCATACTGTGATGTCAAGTCTGGCTGACCACGCCTTTCTTTTTGTTCCATTTCTGATCCCCCCCACACATTGTTGCTGGGACTGTCACCCGTACTTTATATACTTTATAGTGCCCATCTCCTGTCCTGTGGGGCTAGCAGGAAGTGTCCAGTAGGTGGTGACATGGTAGAGAAGGCTGGATGGGCTAGACAAAGCTAGCCCTTCCAGGTGCGGGCTCCTGGCTCCTACAAGGCTGGCACTTTACACTGCTCATCACTGGCCGGGTTTCACAGTGGGAGACATGGCTCCAGGCCCTTGTAGAGGGGACCAAAACAGGTTCCCAGGAGTCTGGCCTCACCCCATGCTGCTGAATCTGCTGTGCCTTGATGTCTGTCACAGGTGCACACATGGTCCTGTGGCAACCTGGGGCTAAATGGGGAAGGTTGTCAGGCGGTGCGCTGTGCAAACTAAATGTGCCCTTGGATGGACCATGGGTGGGGTGAGTCCCCACGAGACTGTGGCTGTGATGTGGGGATAGGACAGCCAGCTCAGGCTTCCTGGGGTATGGGTGAGGAACAGGCTGGGGTGTCAGGCTGAGGTCCCCGTGCCTGGAGAAAATAGAATCTATAAGTTACAGTTAGTAGGGGTGAAGGGACCATGTTTATGGTAGCAGTGAGCCTGGCAAAGGATCTGAGGTCAGGGCACCAACATCCCGAGGCCTGGGGATAGCAGGGAGGGAAGAGGGCCTGGCTAGCTCCAAAGCCAGCACTGCCTGCCTGCAGCCCTGGCCACGCCCTCCCTTGTCCCCAGCTTTAATCACTGGAGAAAAATCTCATCAGGGCCTCCAAGGCACCCTGCTTGTTTTCCAACCCCCTGGTTGACCTTGTTTTAGGCCACTGCCCTTAGGGAGGCCGTGGGAGGGACCTGGGAAGACCCCTCGGTGCTGCCATGTCTTCTGGTGTGGCCCTCAGGCCTTTACTAAAACTGGCTCTTTGCCCTAGGAAGCCATAGGAGAAAAGAGAGGCAGGCAAGAGAGTAGGAGATTGGCCACCCCAGGTTATGAAGGCTGCTGCCCTGTGTATGTGGGAAGGTCAGGAGCGAGAGCTGGGCACCAGTGTGCTGTGTAGTGTTGGTATGCTGGCTGTAGCTCTCTGAGCTTCATGTGCTTGTGTAGGACGGAGGCTGTTAGTCCATCCCTGTTACTGACCCATTAGCTCTTCTGTCTGTGAACTTACAGAATGAACCTGGGTGGTTGGTTATCTAGAAGGCCCACATTTTCTTCTCTTGAAGATGAAGATGTTGACCTGGGAGCTTGCAACACAAAACAAAACACTTCCACTGTCTGTTTCTCTGTTCGTCTGTCTGTCCTTCTGTACCCAACCCTGTCTTTCTCAGTCTTTCTTCTTTGTGTCCCTCAGTCTTCGTATATCCCTCATTTTCTCCAAGGCTTGGCAATCAGAAAAAGGTGGTAATTGTGGCCCATGGTCTGTCCCAGCAGGCATGATGTGGGGAAGACCTGGTGTCTGAGGCAGACTTTGGATCATGGGGCAGAATGGGAAGAGGCCTGCTTGACTGTACAGTGGTAAAATACTGACCAGAACTCGGGCTCAAATGACTAAGTCACAATATCCCCTCACCCTGGTGAGATACCAGTCACCAGCGGGAGACCAATGGGGCTGAGGCTGCACTGGGGATTCTGGGACAGTGACTTCCCTGTGGAAGTACAGAGGCCACATGAACCCCTGTGGAACTCCTTGGGAGAAAGCTATGCCAGATGTATTTCAGGAGGGGACAGGTAGATGGGCTGGAGGCCTCTTGATCCCAGCAAGTGCTTAAAATGTGCAGTTGACTGAGGGTGTGTTTGCTCCTAATTGGAGTAAACAGTTGTATCACCAAATCTGTTGGGCCAGGAGTGTAACTTCTCAGGACCTCCGACTGCTTCCCTTCAGCAACACCCAGGCTCATAGCTCAATCTCTCAGCTCGCAGCTGATCTGAGAACAGAGCCTGGTGGGAGATGGAGCATGGCAGCCAAGGTGAAGTGAATTTCGTTCACGAAAGCAGAACAGGAGAGATAACCTTATTCACCTTTGACCTGCCATGTATAAAAGCCAGGGGCTCCCTTAGTCATTCAACAAACACAGCTGAGCGCTCCCTGTGCGCTGCCCCTGCCTAGGGCAGCCCTTCTCATTTCTTTTGGTGCCCAGCCCCAGTGGGGAGGGGTGCATGATGAATCCTGAGAGCTGTTTCATGAAGCCCCCCTAACAGGACCTCACCTCTCTCTGCTGTTGCCCCCGGGCCTCCTGTTTGAGCTGGAGGTCTGTGCTTGGTCAGGGTCCTTTCTGAGTGTTTCCATTCCCTGGGCTGGGCAGGACTGAGGTGGCAAAAGCATCAAGCCCGGATTTTAGATTCTATTCTGAAGACACGTCGTGAGTGGCTCCAGATGGTGACCCGGGCCTTACTGGCCTTCCCAAGAGCAGGCTGTCTTTTGCAGTGTTGGCACTGTGGGCTGGGATGTGCTCCTTTTCCAGGGGCTCTGGTCCAAGAGTTAGGCTGCTGAACATGGGACTGGCTCTCCTCTACAGCAGGCTGGTTCCTCACAGATGTTCTTTTCTTTTTCTGAGCCAGAGGCAGGGATGCCAGCTATGACCAGCTATGACCAACTGTGACCAGAACGATTTCTATTCTTTCTAAAAGCAGACACCTTGTTCCATCTGCTCTTAAAGCCTGGGACCTCCTGGTGTCAGACTGTGGAGTGCTGCTCCAGGGCCTTGTCACAAGCTGTCTGCCTCTTTTGGTCCTCCTGAGTGGAATGTAGACCATGGTCTGCAGCTTCGCATGTCAATGGCTCCGTTTTAGTTATCTCTGGGTAACAGGGCAGGAGAGCCCATGTGACAAAGCTCCTCATGCATGTTCCTCAAAGGCAAGTGTAGCATGTGCATAGCTGGGCAGTAGACTGCCTGAGGGAGGCCAAGCTGTCTGGAGAGCAGAGCCAGTTAGAGTTAAAAGTCCTGAGGCAACTATCAAACCATCACACTGAGGCTCCTACTCACAGGACAGGATCACAGGACAGATGTATGGCATCCATGCATCTTAGTGCCATGACTGCCTCACCACAGGCATGGCCCTTGACGGGTCCAGGAGCTGACTACAACTCATGGTCCACTCTAGGATAATCACTGATTCGTAGATTCTGGCTTGCTGCAATAATTCTTACTGCAAAGGACTCTGAGAAATGTAGTTTTAGTTTTTCAGGCTATGGAGCAGGACTCTCTGGGAGGAGGCTGGGTCTAGATGAACAGATAAAGCCAGGCACTCCTCTCCCGGGAACCTAGTCTGTTCATAGGTGGAAGAGCCTGCTGAAGAGCAGGAGTTCTTGAATGCAAACCATTTGGAGGTGGTCTCATTTGCAGCAGGTAGTGGGTCTCTGGGTTCTTCTGGGTCACTCCAGTGCCTCTTACTTTGAAGCAAAGGTTTCTTGATAGGAGCAAAGGTCATGGATGCAATACCATGTGTGCCCTCCTCCAGTCTGTGGGACTCAGGTGAATCTTGAGAGCGCCGTGAATAGCATTTTCATCCCAGAGGACCCTACACTTAAGCTATGGAGTTCTGGGGATTGGCCACTGGCAGCTCGCAGTGGCGTCTGTGGCTCCTTTAATGGGCCTCAGCTAGCATGATCTTCCCTGGGGCTGGAGTGACCCTGGATTTGTAGGCACATCTACCTGTTCCAATAGCTCCGGCCACATCAGAGTGGATGTGCTCAGCATGGGTGAGGCATTGGCTTGAAGGGCAGATAAGGCATCTTGTGTGGGAGGGAGAGTTTCCAGGTGCCTGTATGTTCCCCACACCTTGTTTAAGACTAAATATATCTTGTTCTCTGGCACAGAAAAGCCCTGACCAATGGAAGGGTGGCACTGGGCCTAAGAGAGGGCTGGTGGCCTTTTAAACTTGTTGCGATACACGTCTGCAAACATCCCAGTCAGCCTCCTGTGAAACCGCTCTCTGTTTTGACAATGGGGAAAGCAGGCTTCAGCCTGGTCTGGGAAGAGCATCATAGTATAGATGCTGTGATGTAGGTCCAGGAAACGCTGCTGGGATCCTCATCTCTTCCCCAGGCCACTGCCAGCCTTAGAGCTGAGTTTCCGAGATGACCCAAGGTTCAGTGCTCTGTCTTTCTGGCCAGGTGTTCTGGCAATTGGCACGACCATCTTCCCATGGCTGTGTCCAGGCCTGGGACTGTGCCACACAGCCCTGCCAACACACTCAGCATTGCCTGGGATGCTTGCTAAACAAGGGCTCAGGGAAGGCTGTGTCACTACGTAGGGTACCTGGGAAGTGCCACAGATATACAAGTGACTGGACACAGAGTAGTGCCTAAGAGCTGCCCAGGATTCTGAAATGGGTGGAGGCTATACTGGACCAGTAGTGGACTGGATGTCCACACTGTGCCTTGCTGTCCTCCATAATGATTTTCTGTAGCAGTAGGGAACCCTTCTCTGGACTAAATGATGAAGGATGCCAAAAAGGTGGCTGCAGACCTGGCCACTTGGGTTGCCTTGGAGCACAAGTGGACAAATGTCGGGCTCTAGACTCGGTGGCTGCTGCAGGAGGATTCCTCACCCTGAGGAAACCTGCATGATCATCCTTCTTTAACACCTTAAAAACAGTCCAGCTGTCCTCCTGGGGAGTTCCAAAGTAACATCCACTTGGGGAGAAAGATGAATTGAGTTTGAGAGGAATAGTCAAAGAATGAGCCAATTTCAGCCTCCTGTAGCCGTCAGAGGTAGGTGCTCAGTTTTTGGTTTTGTTTTTTTAAAGCAGGATATGTTGTATTCTGATACAGATGAGCCTGAGAATGAACATATAGATGTGTATATTATAGCTTTAGGCATAGCTGGATCCAGGTGCCCACTTAGCACTGCAAGAGTCAGTTTCTGCATGCACTAAATTCCCTTGAGATAGTTGCCCTTCTGCCTTCATCTCCTGTGTATATAGCCCAGAGAACAGCAGAGTCCTTTTTCCTAGCATAAACCACAGGATGATGCGACACTGGTCCAGCCTGGTCATGTGCCAGGGGTTTCACACCCTTGTGGTATCACTTTGGAATTTTTTTCTCTGCTGGACATCCAAGAGCCTCCTTTTTGTTGTAACTCAAACTGAACATAGATAAACAGGAAAACAAATAGTCTGGGGCGGGCATGTATGGACTCAAAGACCTCTGGATGTAAAGAAAGGGGCCTCTGACAGGGGGTCATGTTTGTGCTTGGGGATGTTCTAGCTTCATTTCTATCCCTGTGACAAAATTACCCTGACAAAAAGAAACTTAGAGGACAGAGGAGTTTATTTCAGTTTAAAATTCCAGGTTATAGCTCATTATTGTGGGGAAATTAAGGCAGGGACTTCAAACATCTGGTTATGCAGTCAAGAGCAGAGTGAAATGAATGTACACACACTCACCTGCTTGCTTATGTTCAGCTCAGTTGTTTCACTCCTATTCTTCACAACCCCATGCCTAGCGGAATGGTGCCACCCACAGTGGGCTATGTCTTCCCAGATCAGTTAATTTAAAGTAATTCATAGACAACCAAATATAAACAATTCCTCATTGAATCAGTCTTGCAAGGTCAAGTTGACAAAGCTAATCATTGCAGGGGCAACTGTTGCGCTCTTGAGCAGTCACCTGCATTTCAGAGGTCAAAGGGTCAAGCTTCTGCCATTCTCTGAGTGGCTCCCAAAGGATGGAAAGTCAGAAACCTATCTAAAGGGATCTGAGGTCCCTGTAAGCATTCTTCTGACCTGAGTATTCAGGCCTACGTCTTTTGAGGCCAGACAGAAATTGGATATTTGCTATAAGCTGTTGTGGGAACACGGGACAAAATGACATCAATGACAGTGGAGAGACCAGAGGAGCTGATATTCCTGAGGTTGCCTGGCGATTTCTTAAGCTGTCAATCACTCCAATGTTGGAAACATCCCTTTAGAGATGTCTGGGGCAGTAGGTCTAGTGAGGCTTCCTGGCTGTGTCTGGGTGACAGACATATCTCTAGTACTGCTGAGAAGCAATGGTTAGGAAGTATATTGCGTGACTCAGGCAAGTTGAGGATTTGGAGTAAGAAGTCCCTGCAGGATGTAAACCAAGAAAGATTGAGGGCTGTCAGAGGATATAGGCGAGGCCAGGCTCTGGCTCTGGGCAACTGGTTGCAGGATGGAGATAGAGCCACTTCTAAGAGATGTCCTCCCAAGCAGGCCCTCAGCCACTTCTGGACACCAGATGTTTGTTGGGGGCAGGGAGTGTAAAGGGTGGGGTGGGGCCTGGTTTCACCTTTTCTTCGGGGGTTCTCCCATCAGTTGAGTCCACTTTGGGGCTGACATAACTTCTCTCTTTGCAGCTCAGCCAACAGATCTTCTGGAGATGCTAGATTTCCACAATCTGCCCTCAGGGGTAATGAAAACCACAGGTTTCTGTGCTACTCGACGGTCTTCCAGTGAGCCGGATGTTGCCTACCGAGTCTCTAAAGATGCACAACTCAGCATGCCCACCAAGCAGCTGTACCCTGGTAAGAGGTGCCTTATTCCCATTCTGGGTGGCAGAGTGCTGGGGACTTCAGGCTTCTGGCCAGGGTCAATGAGGAAGCCTGAGTGGGTGCTTGCATCAGAGTCGTGGCATTCTTTCTGGGAGTCTTCCTCATTATAGTGAAACCCACCACCCACCCACCCACCACTTGTGTGTGCACAAGGCCTTCTCTATGCTTCATGGGATGCAAGAAGGCATGTTTACACTAATGACAGACCACCATGAGAAAGGGCAGAAAGGAGGTTGGTGACCCCCGAGGGGGTCAGGTGAAGCGAGATCTCAGGTCATGGGAAGGGAAGTGCTTATACCGGAGAACATGGACCTAACTAGGGCCAGTGACACAAGTCCAACACCCTGGCTGGCAGCTTGAGATTGGTAATGAGAATCTGCTGCCAGGTGCCAGACATCTGCTTTTAATTAGGTGTCCAGAGGGACCCATGCTGGACAGAGGGATACATCTAAGTGATTCACCCACTTGGGTAGTTAGCTCCTATCCGCCACATCTTCTGGTGTTGATTAAGTGCCCTGGGTTTATTCAGTGGTGGGCAGGTGATGGGTTCATCTTTGCCTGCCTCAGGAGGGCCTGCCAGCTCAGCCTCAGGTGCCCTGACTCTGCTGACTGGAGTAAGAGGTCAGTCAGCCTTCTGCAATTAGAAGTCTGTGTTCAATCTTTTGTAGTCTGGATGTGACCCCAACATTGACCCAGAATTGGGCAGTTTTAGTAACCTGTGCTGCCCCTCATGTCGCCACTGTGTCCCTGAATGGCACTTTTGGCCCCTGTGTTGTCACTTCAGGTCTTCTGTCAGGGTGTGTCCTTCACTCAGCGTCTCTCTGGGGTCATTGTGACTTTAAGAGTTTACATCTGAGGAAGACTGGGTGCTTTGGGCCCAGGCTGGAAGGGTCTGCTAGTCAGGGGCAAGGGGTGGGGATGACGATGATGAAGTTGATGTGGGGAGGGCTGCAGAAAAAGGCTCCCAGCCCAGGGAGCTACACGCACCCTACTGATACTTGTCGCTTTACCACTGTCATCCAAGACAAGAGTGCTAGCCAAACAGGTAGCTAGAATCCTCCCCGTCTGTCACTCTTCTTCCTGGGTTGGCTTATGGTAAGAATTCTCACAGGATCAGGTAGCTAAGCCTAGGAAATCGAGTGCATTCCAGAATCACATGGTAGGGGTATTTTTGTGGTTGTTGATTAGTTTGCTGTTGTTTTGTTTTTGAGACAGAATCTTGTGTAGGCTGAGGCTGGCCTTGAACTTGCCAAGCAGCTACGGAGACCTTGAACTCCCAGTCTTCCTGGTGCTACCTCCCAAGCAGTGGGATTGCAGGCATGTGCCATACCATGCCTGTCTTCAGCCTGTCCTGAACTCTTATCCTCTTAGAGTCCCCAGTGTCAGGGATGGATCATGGACCTTTACCATCAGACCTGGCTGGCATTTATGCATTTATTTTTGACATGGTCTCAGCTTTCTAGGCTAGTCTTAGATTTTGCTTTATAGTCAAGGATAACCTTGAACTCCAGATTGTCTTGACTCCACCTTCTAGTCCTAAGAGTGCAGGCATGCAGCATCAGTATGATGTTTGCGTGGTTGTGGCAATCAAGCTCAGAGCTTCATGTGGACTCAGGGAGTACTCTGACAACTGAGTCACAGCCCCAGGCCAGGAAAGTCATTGTTTTTTATTTTTTCCTGTCCTCAAATTAGTAAGTTGATTAGACATTGAGACTTGCTATAGCTAGGGTATGGGGACACTGGTCATGCAGTGATTGTCTGATGGTGGCCACTGTAGCCAAGGTGGCTTCAGAGCCTCTGCAGAGGAGTTTCTGTGACATCATCTCCTCAGGTTCCACAGGTCAGTCTGGGAAAGCCGTTCTGGGGTCAGCATTATACATCATCTGGTGTCTAAGGCTGCATACCTCAGAGCATGTGGTTAATTCTGGAAAATCCTGGAAGGTACTGCAGGCTTACTGATTGACAAGTGCTCGGGAAACAGGTCAGACCTTATGGGATGTCTTCCACAGGGCACATGTGGCCACATGTCAGCCTTTGCAGCAGCCTAGTTAAGAATGAGGGTGGTTGCTAACTACTGTGTCTCCTTCCAGAGTTCAGGAGCTCCTTGGCTGCACCAGGGTGGGGAGGCTGTCCGTGGCAGCTGCACTAGGGCTCTGAAGGTGCCAGACAACTGCAGCAAGGCTGGATTGGGTAGAGCATGACTAGATGTCTGTGATTGTCTTAGTGCTCAATGAAGCCCATGGTTAGTGGCTGACCTCCACGACAGCCACAGAGTCTTGTCCTAGTGAGCAGCATGATTTTCCCCTCATGGCCTGAGTGTATCTGGATCTTTAGATGGCTGGCCATGCTTGTTCATGGTGTAGGGTCTGGCCATTCTCTCCCACAGGGTAGGTGCCATGCCTAAAAGAAACTAGCAGGACATGCATGAAGGAGATCCTGGATTTTCCCTGTATATACACCAAGCTTTACTGCTTCTATGTCTACCCAGCTAGCACCAGCTGCTTGTAATGGTCTCTTAAGTCACACTATGGCGGGACCCCTGGCCTTGTATGTGGAGAACCAATTGCCACCATTCTCCCGCTGAGGACTGAGGTCTTCTCAGCTCTCCTCAGCATCCTACTGTGAAGAGGTATCCGAGATTTCTGGCTCACTCAGGACTCTAGACAGGGTGGATTGGCTCTTCTCCTTATCCCCCCCCCCCCATTGTCAGGGCTCCATCTTTACTCAAGGATCCTAAGTCTTCAGCTGGTTTCAGAAGCAGCCCCTGAGCAGCTACTCCTACTGCTCCCTCCCACCCTCACTGGCCAGAGGCCCCGGGTGGTGACCAGTCCACTGCAGACCACAAGATGAATCACTTGTTGGAATGCTAGTCCTAGACCATGGTCATGTATGGAAAGCGGAGTGCTGGCTGCCTGAGCTGGACCACGTGACACAGGGCCCTAGGACAGTGTGAGAATACAGCAGCAGGCCAGAGATTCTGTATTCCTTCAGTGAGCAGAACTGTGTATTCTCTGAGAGGTTGTGGCCATCCTGCCCATATAGGAGTATGTGAGATTCTCTGGTGGAGGGCTACCTCACCCCATTCCCTGTACAACACGATGTGGAATCTCTTAGTTTAGCAATGTCTTACCCTTCCTCCCCATAAGGTGGGATTTGAGGATGGTCTTTGCCTAACGCCCCCATCTATATGTGAAGTCCCTAGGTTGGGGGATGGCCTGCCTCTTGTCCCCATATAGAATGGTATATGAAATCCTCCAGTTTAGGAATGTTTTGTTTCTTGCACCCCTAAACAGTAGGATATAGGGTCCCTGGTTGAAGGATGGCCCATCCCTTATACACCCTGTAATGTGGAATGTGAGGGTGCCCTTGAGTTGATGGCGTACCTTGACATCTCCTTGGTGTTAGAGGTACTGTCCTCCTGATTCCTGTTAGGTCCCACGTGTCTCACGGTGATAGGCCAGCTGCAGGTGCCCTGTCCTCACTTGAGGGCCTGGGGCTATACTCGGTGGCCCCAGAATAATTCCATCCTTCAGGCTGTGTCAGATGCAGGCTGTTCTTTAGGCCCATCACTTTCCCCACAGCCAATGGATAGTGCCATGGGGAGGGGGAGGGCAGCAGATGAGAATCCCTCTGGACCACCAGGGGCCACAGGAATGCCTTGCTCCCTGTCTCAAGCTCTCCACACCCTGCAGTTCCTGCCTTCACCCTCCCAAGCCACTGCACACTGGCTATTAGGAAAATAACTCAATTTGATCATTGTTTCTGTCCCTTATAGAAATGTCACTTCCTAGGTGTGAGGGCCATGTCTGTCCCTTGACCTGGAGCCTGCCCCATGTTAGAGGAACTGTCCTAACTATTTGGTTACTTCACCAATGCAAGCGATCCGTCAGCCAGCCCATAACCGTTGACTTGGATGAGTCAATTCCACGGCAGCTGCATTTATTAGCCACCTACTGTATCCCTGCCATGGACCGGGGCCTTTGGGTGTTGGTGGAAGGAGGGAGGATGCCCCATGAGGGAAGCTGCCAGCCCAGCCCTCCACTGTGTTCACTCTCAGTGCCGGCTTTTCTGAGTGAGATCAATCAGGAGGCACCAGACTGCACATGCACCTCTCCAGACTACCTGGAAACTTGGAGTACAGTGTCAGCGGCCAGCTCCTGTCGTAGTGAAAAGAGACCTTCTTAAAAGGACTATAAATCCATTGTTATTTTGCTAGGAGAGAGATTAATGTTCAATATAATTCATCTTTTTCAAGTTTTGTCTGAGCTGAGAAAATTTGTTACCATAGTGATTTTAAACATTGAGGAAGGGCATTTTAATGAGCTGGGAGAGACAGGCTGGCTGCCCTCCACCGTAGATCATGGTGGAGGCAGAGGACTCTCTCATGTACCATGCTTCTCATTCTTTCAGTCAATGACTGCAAGGGACAAGGAGTCAGGGTGGGCACGGAGGTGGGATAATGACCGCATGGCCCACCCTGAATGCAGACAGTGACCTCCCAGCTGCTATAGGCTCCACGCTGGTGTCCATTTACTACAGGTACAAGGCCCAGTCACTGGCACAGCTAACTGGGGCCTTCTACTGGGCATGCACAGCTGTCCTCAGTGTGCTTCAGCACCAGCGAAGGCTGAGACCTCTATTTTCCTTACACCCCTGCCTAGTAGAGGCTGCAGTGTGACACCCAGAGTGTCAAGACAGTGCAGGCTTGCATGTCCCCTTCCAAGAGGCTTCCTGTTTGGCAGTTGAAGGCAGAATCCCAATGGAGTCCGTCTTTTCTCAAGTACCTCAAGTAATGCATGACCGTCGTTACTGCTATCAGAGTGACCTGACATTGTCACCCCTAACCCCAGGGGAGCTGGTCATGCCGCAGAGCACACAAACAGGTCCCTGTACACCCAGCCTTTTTGGGTGCCTGACTTGGGCTAGGACACATGGCCATCTTATGTCAGAGTCTGAGGGCTCCTTAACAAGAGGTCATGACCTATGGGGTGGTTCTTCCACTGGCTTCCTATCTACCATACCCTGTGCCACCCCTGGGATCTGAATAGTTTCCCTGTCAGGAGCTCCCATAGCCTCCACGAGCTCTCTCTGCCTGTGTCCTACATCAGAAACGGGAAGGAACAGGAGTCAAATCACCTCCAACCCCAGATCTAGGACATTTTACTTTTCCCCAGCATGGTACCTGCAGCCTGCGTTCCAACAACAGAGGGCACCCTTGGATCACTTTGCAAGGAAACTATGACAACCTGTCACAGCAGTGACTAGTGACCTCCTGGGCCAAATGGCTGACCTGGCTCCAACTCTAAAGAAGAAAGTGGAATAGCTAGACACTCCTGCCCTGTCCCAGCCCATAACTCAGACCCCCAGCACCTACAGAGAAGGCAGTGTGGCTTGGTGGTACCACCTTGCTGGGTGTTACCTGCTGAGGGATCTGAGAGGCACACTATCCATGGGCGGGAGAGGGAAAGAACATCTCTAGGTCGCTTTCCCTCACATTAAGCAGCTGTGTGACTACCTCCTATCAGACTCAGGCAGTTGGTGGCAAAACTTCAATCATAGGAGGATAGTTGACGTTTCCATCAGGATCCATGAGGAGGTGGCAGCCAAGGTCTCGCTAAGCTTCAGTCAAAGGGTGGCATCAGGAATGGGTTTAGGTACTCTCAGCGCTAGCCTAGGGACTTCCTATATTGAAAGGGACAGCCTCTCCTGTTCAACATACTAGGTGTTTGTTTTTCTTAACATTTTTAATTGGGAGTATTTTTAAATGTATTTCTGCTTTTTCTTTGATGAGCTTATTGACAAGGAATTCTCAGAATGTGTGAGTCTAGGTGTGGTCAAGCCTGTCTCCCACTCCTGTCCTGTCCACTGCTCACATCCCCTGTGACTGACACTGAATGAGATACACTGTACCCAGCCGTTCATGAGGACAGTTCTCAGTCCATGGGTCCCAAGTATGACTCATAAGCAGATGCATGGAGGTGTAGCATGGAGCCAAGGAGAGGGCGCTGTAGGCTTCTCACAGAAGGGCCTTCCTAGAGAAATTTGTGTTTCAAGTATGCTTTGAACTGGAAGCGTCATCCCTGGTGGTGGAGGAGGCTGTAGAAGTTTGATCTTAGAGCAGTTAAGCTGCAAAGGGGTGCCATCCACAGCAGAGTCTGCCAGATCTCTAAGCTGGCCCAGTCTCAGCTTGCCATGGCTGGCCAAGGTCTGGGTTCTCCTATGGCCTTCTTATCCTGTCCTCTGTTCCAGAGTCTGATTTTCCTGAGGACTTCTCCATCCTGACTACCGTGAAAGCCAAGAAAGGCAGCCAGGCCTTCCTGGTCTCCGTGTACAATGAGCAGGGCATCCAGCAGTTGGGGCTGGAGCTGGGCCGCTCCCCTGTCTTCCTCTATGAGGATCACACAGGGAAGCCTGGGCCTGAAGAGTATCCACTCTTCCCTGGCATCAACCTGTCTGATGGCAAGTAAGTATCCCACTGTGGGAGGGGATGGAGCTGCTGGCCAGAGACAGTGTGGGGCAGCAGCTAGCCTGGTGGGAGATAGTTTATGGTGTCCACATGCAGGGTACCAGGAGGTGGAGCACTAGACATGGAGTTCAAAGCCCTGGGCTCCCCAGGGCTTGTCTTCCTCAGTCTTTAAAACTCTAGAGGACCTTTGCTGTTCCCTAGTCCTGCTGTCCTGTAAAATACACTGAGTGTATCCTGTGATGGCCCTAGATCAGAAGGGACAGAGGACATGGTGTGGCCTTGCTTACCTGTTCCCAGAGGGACTTATCCTTTTTGGATCTGACAGTCTCTGTGTGAGGGAAAGCAAAGACCTATCTTCGGAATTCGGCTGGCGGCATCCTGAATGCTGGTGATCACCCATAAAGCAACCCTGGGACCGCAGATTCCTGGGTTTTCTCCCAGAACTCTGTCAATACATCACATCTACCCCACAGTTACCACAGAGCTCACATCCCACATGAAGAGTGGCACTCTCCTGATAATGTCACCGTGACTGCAGCCTCCTTCTGACTTCTCCCTATGGCTGAACACACCCTAAGCCCCCATGCTCACACCTCCTAAGGAGCTCACAGGATTTGCATCTTAGAGATGAGAAATCTGGCTTTGAGGGCCTGAGGGAACTAGAGAGAAGTAGAATCTCCTGTATCTTACATCTATTCCCAGAAGTACCTGTGTTACAAGTGCTCTTTCCAGAGTCTGGCCCCATTCACTGTAAGTAATGGGCCTACATTAAGGTTTCTCAAAGTAGGGCTCACAGAAGCCCAGAAGAACTTTCACAGTTTGCACTCAAAGAAGGAGGTTAAACAGAGATGACTCTCTGAACTAGGATGAGTGCTTTCTGGTTTATAAGCATTAATGACTTGTCTATGGATGATATATTCAGAATAGGAAAAGAAGCCTCCTGTAGCCTTTGAAAATTAGTTCTGAAGCCAATGGATGTGATCCCTTCTTTGACTCTTAGAGATTCTCTAAGTGACAGTATGACTCCCATGTGATATTGCCCAGACATGTGTCCAAAGTTGTCACTCAGAGGCTTTGCGTGCAAGGCCCTGTGACTCTGCTGTGAAGCCACACTCTGGCCTTCTGCAGTATGCACCCTTCTCCCCACCTGAATGTTTGTTTCTTTGCAGGTGGCACCGGATTGCTCTCAGTGTCTACCGGAAAAATGTCACCTTGATCCTCGACTGTAAAAAGAAGGTTACAAAATTCCTCAACCGCAGTGATCACCCCATAATAGATGTCAACGGTATCATCATGTTTGGCTCCCGGATTCTGGATGATGAAATATTTGAGGTAGGCAGGAGATGGGCAGTCCCCTATGCCACTTGGGATGTTTGTGGTCAAGTGGTGGCTCCTCAGTGATGCTGTGGCTACTGAGGGAGACCCATCTCCTCAGTTAGGGATCGGTTTGATTCTATAGCTTCCATAGGACGCTGTGCCCTGTGAGTGGAATGGGCCAGACTGGCTGCCATGTGAGCACCATGCAGGGATGGTAGTGACTGCCCATTTCTAAGCAACACAGTTTGTGTCTCCTGGGTGCTGTGTTGGGATGGACACAGGGCTTTGGCAAGGTTGCTTGGACTGACACCTTCTGATGGGCAAGGGTTCTGCTGAGGAGAGCCAGCTTCCTCTGGGTGGACTTACAGGGCAGAGCTGGGCCACTTGTGGGATCATCGGGAGGGGACCGACTGACCTGGTGTGTGTATGTTCTAAGTCAGCGATGTTCCATCCAGATCCAGCTTAGCCTGCTTCCCTGGGAGATGCCCCAGAGGTGGAGCAGGGAACAGAGCAGGGGCTGGGGCCTGCACTTCAGTCTAGAGTCCTCTGGATTCCTGTTGTGCCTAGAAGGATTTTGGGAACTGTCTTTGATTCAGGAAGAAGGTTGAAAGCCTGTGCAGGTGTCTGGTGGTCCTGGAGGCCACCTGAAACCAGATGAACTGGAATAGACATCTCTGAGGTCTGTGTCCCAAGTGTATCTGGAGCCTGAGGCCTTGGACTTGGGCTGGGACACTTGGCCTGGCTCCTTTTCTTTGACATACTTTGGGACTTTGTGGAAAGTTTGAGGGGGCTGAGGACTCCTGGCTGGAGAAGTTTTATAATCACCTGGAAAATGGTCTCTGAGGGTGATCATGGCTCTTAGATATCTTCCTCCCGGGGTTGGACAGAGCAGAATAGGGGCAGTGCTCTCCTAGATCCCCAAATACCATGTGAACGCTATTTCCTCCCTGTGCTGGGTCACCACCAGGTGCAGTTGCCCCCTGTGTCTGATGAGGCCTGCTGATGCTCTCACTGCTGCAGTGGGGGTTCTGGGCCATGTCCTCCCGGTGACTCAGGCCCAGCAGGCTGGATGCCGTGTGAGGTGACCTTAGTGTTCTGCCAGTACTTTGTGACTGACGTGAAATCGCAATGCAACTATACGTGGATCTGTGGTGAAAATGACATGTAGCTGAGTGTACTAAGGAGTGAGTGCCTGATGGGTGTGAACCACACTCATTGCGGAGGTTGGGCCAAGGTCAGCAGGGTGAAACTGGGATAGAGTCTGCAGTCAATAGCTGAGGAGAGTCCAGAGCAGCCAGCTGCCTCATGTGGAAATGGTGTCAGCCTCCCGGAGAAGGTGAAAGCGGTGGGTGGATAGGTCTGCTGGACTCAGCTGCCTTTGTAAGGCTCTGTCAGGTGGGACAGGCACATGAGAACAGACAGTGCTGGATCCTGTAAGCTTCGGGGCTGCTGGCTAGGCAAGCTTCTGACCAGACGTGCCCAGGAGTCTGGGATGAACACGAGGGTGGACTGAGTGTCCTCAGCTAGACAGGTAGCTGCTGGCCTGTCATGTGGAGAGCTGCTGTTACAGCCTGCCCAGGGCTCAAGCACTGCTTCTACAGATTACCTTGTGGGAGGGTCTAGGCAAAACCGAAGATGCTGGAAAGTGCCAGGGCAGACCTGAAGAGCAGGGAGAAGAGGGCATTAGAGGAGCTGGAAAGAAAACGCTTAGCCAGGAAACTAGGGTGGCCCCTGCTGTCCAGTCTCTGGTGACCAAAATTTTAAGGCAGGCATGCAAAGGCATCCCAGGACTAAGCAAAGCATCTGGTCTGACTGAGTTTGCTGTGTACTAGTGGTGGCAGGCTGTGCCGAACACTTGTCATTACTACAGGGTGTGCCAACATGTCTTCTATCATCAAGTTTCTGAAAAAGCTTTGCAGTTTTTAAAAATAGCATCTGTGTATCTTCCCCCCGCCCCCCGTATGTGTGCATGTGTGTCTCTATGTATGTGTTCTGTGTGTGTGTGGTCTATGCACATGCATGTGTGCATATGAAGGCCAGCAGCCAATGTCAAATGTCTCCCTCACTTTCCACCTTGTTTCTGGAGACTAGATCTCACTGAACCTGACTTTCACTGACTTAGCATGCACACACACGCGTGCGTGTGCACACACACACACACACACTCAGGAATCAGTCCACAGAAGGCATACACATGTGTGACCCACAGCAAGTGCTTGGTAATGGTTACCAATTTGTGTTGAGAACGAAGACAAGTCTCAATTTTTAAACACGTTTGGATACTGGCTGCAGAGTCCAACTCTGCCCCTTTGGCTTTCTCTTGCCATGCACAGGGTGGTTCTCATCCTGCAACTGATGGCTGGAAACTCTGTTGGAACAGCAGGTTGCAATGCATGCACAGTCTCGTGTTTCTGGTGAGCTCTTTTCTCCTGCCGTGGAATTTGATTTGAGGGGGAGCGGCTGCCAGAAGTCAGGGATTTTTGTTGACCACAAGTTGTTAATGGTCTGAGGTCTGTGTTTTCCCAGCCCCAGGGTTTCCTGGCTGTTAGCTGTGCTCACGGTGGGAAACTGGACCTGTCTTCCTTAATGAAGACCAGCTAGAGCAGCAAAGTGGAGGGGGCCAGGAGGGACTTTTTCCTCCTCTTTGCTTCTTACAGTGTAATGGCAGAGGAGGGAGGCTGGTCTCAGCTTCTCTGTGTCTCCTTGCAAGTGAATTTTTATCCCTTTTGGAGTCGAAGTGATTTAACTCTTTGCTTTCCAGGTTTCAGATAATGGTGTTCACTGTTTTCTTCATTTTCGTTGCCTGGCTTCTCTAGAAGGTTCTTGCTGGAAACTTCTCCAGTGGCCTTTTCTTCCCACAAGATTCTTATGCTTGTTAAAGGCCAGTCTATTCTGTAGGTCTCTGGGTTTGAGGAGTGGGAGGGTGCCGGTGCTGATGCTGAGGCCAGGCCACTGCTGGCACAGGCTTGCAGTGGTCCTGCCCAGCACCCCTTCTAGGCAGATCCACCAAGCTCCTTGGGGCTTCCAACGGGCCTTGGGGAAGCCTGGGATGCCACAGCCCCTCAGAGACCCTTGTTTAGTGTGAAGACACTCTGAGGGGGACAGCTAGGGAGGATACTCCCAGGGCCACGGTAGAGGCTTCTGTGACAGTATCCTGTTTATCTCCATAGCACGTGTTGAGGCCAGCCGTAGTGGCCTTGGCAAACAGTCTCCAGCAACTGCTGGCTCCCTTAGGCATGGCCCCTTTTTGCCTCACTGGCTTGGATCTGAGTCTTGGGGTTTCCCTGAGATTCAAGGGATGTCGTGCATACGAGGATCTCGAAAAGCTATACAGAGAGGAAGTGAAGGTGTATAGACTGTAGACTTTCAACTCTTCCTGGATGGCCTTTATGTGGTCTTCCTGACTGAGGACGTGGAGGTCAGCATTCACATCTGTATAATGGGTACAAAGAGGCCACCACGGTGGGGCTATGTATCAAGGAATGTGTGAAATGCCTGCTCAAGGGCTTCGTGGAACTGTGCTGAACCCAGGCCCTTTTGGTCAGGGCTGTGGCCCTTCTGGCCTGTCACTCGTGGCAGTCACTACCCTCTCCATGGAGGCAAAGATACAAGTTGTCTCACCTTATCTAGTAAGTGCTTTGACTTCCCCTCAGAGATGAGGAGGGAGGGGAGCCTCATGCTCTCTACTCCCTATCTGAGCTGAGAGACTACAGATGGATAGACAGGAAGTTGTAAACTCTGGCTAGAGTGGCTGCTCCTGGGACACCCTGGCCCCAGCTTTCCCCTGCCATCTCAGAAGCTTACTGTGAAACATGAGCTACTGTTCTTGTCCCTGGGGCCTCACACCATCTGGGTCTTGGAGGCTTCTAGGGACTCACTTCTTGCTCTTCCTGCTCCCTTAGCCAAGTCTAACCCCATGCTATTGTATTCCAGAGGGGTATGCTGAGGCTACCCTGCACAGCTTGAGTCTTGTCCTGTTCCTTGCAATGTGTCTGAGATCTGAGCTGCAGGAGATGCTGGGCAGGCCAAGGCCCTACCATACAGGAAGTGGTGGGGTGTTTCTTGACCTTCCCATATGGGAAAACACTCCCTTTTCATCCAAGAGCGAATTGAGGTTTGGGAGCAGGGACACAGCTGTCAGGGAAGGGTGTTACTTGGACGGGTGGAAGCAAGCTGTTCTTTTGTGGAGTGTCCTTGCAGACAGGCTGCCAGCAACAGCGGCTTTGTACTGTGCCTGCCCAGGGCTGGGGGCTGAGAGCTTGGAAAGCTGGCACCCAGAGCTGAGCAACCTGTCAAAGGTCATCTGCAGCGTGGCAGCAGAGGGGGATTCTTCAGCCACGTAGCCTTGCTCTGGACCTCTGCTGCTGGAGCCTGTGACTCTGCATTAGCTGACGACATCAGAATCCCTGGTCCTGTGGGGTCTATGAAGAATGGGACCTTACAGAAAAAAACAGAGTATCTTTCCAGGATGGAAGTTCATTCACTGCACTGAAGACTAATGACCTGTCAATCATCCTTGTCTCCCCTAGCACCGTCCTATTTCCCACCCCACCCCGAGGATGTTCTTGTCCTGATGCATGTGGGTTTGAGGCTGACCAGTGTTCTCAAGGGAAGGGCAAAGAGTGGCACCCTCTGCTTGCTCTAGAGCCTCGAGGTGGAAAGGCCTTCGTGCTGGAGTATGCCACAGAGGAGGGCCATGGAGGAGGCTAAGGCTTCTGGCATAGGGGGCATGGCCAGCTGCAGACTCTGGGCCAGGAGCCAAATGTGCTTTTAAGCTGTTGAATGTTTCAAGGGGCAACAAGACCAAACAGAATGTAAACTCAGCTTTCACTGTGTACCCCCAGTCGCTGGCGGGTTCCCCTTCCTGACCGCACCTCAGCATTTGAAGAAGGCCAAATGTTTACCTAATCCTGCCTTCCCTGTCTCCAGGAGCCTGGCTTTTCCACTGACGTGTTTTTTCCTGGAATCTGCTCTGAGACAGGAACGGGCTGTGCTGAGGAGATGCTTTCCTCAGTAGCCAGCCCAAGGAGATATGGTCTGGCCTTCTCAAATAGGTCTGAGACCCAGCCATCTTCTGTGTGAGTGGAGAACAGAGACCTGTTCTCGTGGGGAGATGTTACCAGTGTGGTCTCAATCCAGGCTCTGCTTTTGCTCCGATTTTAAACCTCTGAATCCTGCCAGGGGGCCTTTCGCTTTTCCTGCTGCTCACTTGTCCACCAAGGGCCTCCCTGGCAAACTATAATGGGCCAAGGGAGTCAGCCTAGGCCTGCTGTTGAGTGGGATACAGAGCCAATGGGAAGGGACTTGTGTCACCGGGGAGTGGAATAAGGGGAGAGTCTACTACAGAGAACTGGTCCCAGCTTGTGGGAGACTGCCAGTGATTGGTAGACAAGCTACAGAGTCCTAGAGAGCAGCTGCCCCTGTCCAGCTATTGGCTTTGCCCTGTACTTCATCTCTGTCATCCTCCCTTGTCGACCTGAAGGTCATACACATCTCAAAAGGAGCCCCAGGAAGGCATGAGGTGCTCTACCTACTCTGACGGCAGCTAAGAAAGGCCGATTCTGACTCGGGTTGCAGATAGCTATGAGCCGGCTTTCCATAAGCCCATCTGATACCGTCTCTGTGCCCTAGTCTCATCCATGACGATGCTTGCAGCTTAGGTGGAGCAGTCTAGACCAGCAGCTCCTGAGATTTGGCCTCAGTCCCTATTGCTACCAGGTCAGCATAGCTGTGGCTGTGGTCATGTTGGCCATGCTGTGAGGGACCTAACACTTTCAGCAAGAAAACCCACTTTCACATAGCCCTCTGGTACTGCTCTAGGCCCCTGCACCCTGAGCCACAGACAGGAATAAGGAAGCTTCTAGAACTAAATGCTAGGACCGAGGTTCAGTGACTAGAAGGGAATCCTCAAACCCAGGCTCTCAGCTGCACATCCTGGGCATGGCCAAGTTGGGACCAAGCAACAGTTGGGAGGAGTACAACAAGTGAGCAAGCAGGGCGTGGATGGGGTCTTGTCCTTCTGGCCTGGACCATGACTCACATTTAGCCAGTTCTGGTCTTCTGTATTCCACTCTGGCAAGATGTAGAAGCTGTCTCTGGCCATCTCAGGCTGTCATGCCTGTGCTCCAGTAGACTTGAGTAGGCTTCAGCATGTGCCCTTGTGACATCTGTGTGTATAGTGTGTGTGTGTGTGTGTGTGTGTGTGTGTGTCTGTGTGTCTGTGCGCGAGCGCGCGCATGCGCATGCATGTTTGGACATCTGTGAGAGCCAGTGTGCATGCATGGTGCACACGCGGAGGTCAGTGGACAGCCTCAGTTGCTCACACTCTCCTACCTTGCTAGAGATGGGATGTCTTTGTCATTTGCTGTTCCCTCCACCAGACAGCTGGTGTAGGGTGTAGACATGCGATTTCAGGGATTCTGTCCCCGCCTCTCAGCTTGCTACAGAACTCTAGATATGCACTGCTGTGGCTGGCTTTACGTGGATTGTAGGGAGCCATTTACCTAGCTATAATATGTATCCCTTGAGGGGCCCCAGAACACTGGCAAGTGTAGATTCAAGACTTCATCTGGTGGTATCTTTAGTCTGCCTGCTCTCTGGTACCTCCTGATTCCAGAAAGGGCCGAGATGTTCTAATGAGTCTCCTGGAGCTGACACACATGGTCCCAGGTGGTGGCAATATGGAGAATCTGTTTCTGTCCAATCTAGAAGGCTCTGAGTCTGAGGTCCAGGTGTGGGCAGGACACACAAGGCTTACACTAAACCTAGTGGTCTCACTTCAAAACCCTCAACTGAGCTCCATCTAAGCCCTTACCAGGGTAAGGTCATACTCTCGAGTTGAAGGCATAGAGCTGAAACATAGCTCATTTGGGGTTCCATTTAGCTTATGTCCATGAAGCAACCTGGAAAAGGCCTCCCTGACCCCACCAGAGCATGTACACTTCAGCGTAAGGCACTGAGCACTCCTGAGTGGCTTCTAATTCCCCAGCTACCAGGTTTACGAAGAGCTTCATGTTGGGACGGGGCTGGCCCTAGTCTGTGCTCTGGCTGGCAGTGGGCCACACAGGGTGATTCACCAAGTAAAGTTGTTGGCTGGCAGGGAACCAGATGGAGGTCTCTGCTTCTAGGACCCAGGAAGTACTGAAGCACATAGCTACAGGGGTTCTGCCCATCATAGGACTTGCCTGGCCTGTGAGAGTGTTGAGCTTGTTCCATGGAAATTGTGAGCAGCAGCATCTCCCAGGAGACAGAGTTGACATTCTGTTGGAAGTCAGGCTTTGTCCAGTGATACCATGCTAGGCTGGCATGCAGTAGGCATTCTGGTTCCCCCAAGAGCTTTGTGGCCAAGGAGCTCTAGGAAGTTGGACCTCTTTGCCCGGAGACCCAGGACCAAGTCATTGAGGGTGGTGAACAGGGCATGTGGGACATGTGCAGGGGGACAGAGTATGTCACCTGCAGGAGTGGCATGTGCCAAGGAACCTGTGAGAGCTTAGAAACTGCTGTCAAACTGTTGACAGGTGAGAGTATCTGAGTTCTGTCTGGGGGCATAGCCACGGCCTGTCCTTCAGTTCCCATGGCTGACTGCATGGGCACTGGGAGCATGTTATCAGAAACACAGATGGACATCTTGAATCTCTTCAATGTTTACTGAGTAACAGGAAGCCTACAAGCTGTGTCGATTTGATTGGCTGTAATCCACCAAGCACTCCTAATTTGGATTGATGGACAGTGCCATTGGCAGCCACAGGTTCTTTCATTTCATTGTAAATGCTAAATATTAACTCATATGTTTATTCTGGTTAGTTATTTTTTTTTTTTTATTTTGTCAACTCAACACAAGCCAAGGACAGCCAGGAAGAGAATCTCAAATGAAAAACTTCCTCCATCAGATTGGTCTGTGGGCAAGCCTATGGGACATTTTCTTGAGTGATGGTTGATGTGAAATGGTCCAGCCCATTGTGGGTTTGGCCACCCCTAGATGGGTGGCCCTGTATTCATTAAGAAAGCATGCTGAGCGTGAGGAACAAGTAGTGTTACCCTCCATGGTCTCTGCTTCAGGTCCTGCCTCCAGGTTCTGGCCTTGAGTTCCTACCCTGACTTCCCTTGGTGATGGACTGTGATTGGGACTTGTAAGCCAAATGAACCCTTTCCTATTTTGTGTCAAAATGTTTTATCACAACAATAGGAAGCAAACTAGAACAACATTACATTTTACAATAGAGATACATATTCTCTCTCTTTCTCTCTCTCTCTCTCTCTCTCTCTCTCTCCTCTCTCTCTCAATCAATCAATCAGTTACACACACACAGACCACAGACACAGACACAGACACACAACACACACACACACACACCCCCCAGAATGTTTAGAGACCACACCCACTACAAAATGATTAGAGACTGCAGAAATTGATGTGGTTATCCTATGAGGTCAAGGTTTGGCCTTACCCATAGCCCTGGCTCTAGTCAACATGTAGCCGTCTTCAGATAGCCTCAGCCGCACCACTGGGCTCAATACATCCTGCGATGATGGGTCAGGAGGTCACAGCCAAGCTCTGAGCTGTGTCCTCCATCCTGCCTTCCTGGATCTCAGAGGCAGAATCCATTTTTTTCCAATTGTGCAGATTGTCCCAAGGAAGCTGAAGGGCTTCTCTCTTCTCCCTGGAGACCTGCAGCCATGACATAGTCATTCACGCATGTCCGTAGGCACAGAGGAGAGTGTGAAACACTGGATGGATGAAAAAAGGAGGAATCAAAGTGGTGTGCCCTCCTGCATGTTTACCTGCTGTGGAGGGGCGTCAGGGGGATGGTCCACCTTCACCAGGGCCACATGGCATCGTTACGGTCATGACTGGAGACTGGTGGTGGCATATTGGCATGTGTGGACGGTAATGGCGGTGATGGTGAGCCTGGTGATGATCTTAGTGACTGTGGCCATGATGATAGTGATCTCCATGGTGGTATGGGGGTGACAGTGTGGATGACAGTGAGTGTGATGGTGGTGATGGTGATGATGACAGTGGGAGTGACGATGGCGGGGGTAATCCTGGTGATGGTGGTCTTAGTGGTGGTGGCAGTGGTCCTTGTGGTGATGGCTAGTGGTGGCGATGGTGATTTTGGTAATGGTGTTAATAGTGGTGACGGTGATGAGATGAGCCTGGCGATCATCTCTTCCTCCAGGGCCTAGTTCTGAGATAATTCCTGAATGATCCCTTTATACCATGTACCCTTGATAGGATCCAGGGAAAAGACAAGAAGAAGACATTTGACCGCTTGAAGCTGTTTCCTTCAATCTCCTGTGAACAAAGCTCAGCCCACTCTCAACAGCCATACTGAAAACCACGAAGCAGCGTTTTCAGGTCCCCCTCCCCTGGCTTAGATACTTTTTGCTTCCATCCCATGTAGCCCATAAACAATAATACCAGTGCAAGATTTTAAATGTGACTGATGAGGTCCCTGAAGGCCAGAATGTATGACCTGTCTACAGGGAACTTCTGAAGACAACATAGAGTGGGGAAAGGGCCCCACAGCACCCAGCTGCTCTGCTCTGGGCCTGTGGAAGTCACCCTGCCCTGCTGACTGAGTGTGCCCTGAACCTATGGGCACCTGCCATGTGCCTGTGTGGCCTGGCTCTTCAATCCTTTCCTGCTGTTGGAAACATGTCATGCTCTGCTCCAGTTGAGGAAGTTGGGCTGAGCCGTTCCCTGGCAACCGCCGAGCCCAGTCCTCTTTCCATCCTCATGGATAGGAAGTGTGGCCTGATGTGGTTTGGGAAGGTGCCTAAGATCACATAATGTCGTTCAGCTGGGAGGGGAGTCAGGAGAGCCGGGCAATGCTGGTCTCTGGTGCCACCTTCCTCCACCTGTGACAGCAATCAAAGAAGTCCTGGGAACGAGTCCAGGCCACAGGTGCCTAGGTGTGTTTTTGAATGGGCAATGGAGAAGTCTACCCTCACCAGCTCTGGGGCATGGTTCGGGGGATGGCTTATGGCCGTGGGGGCTCAAGATTCATGTGGCTAGTACACTTGTGGGCCACCTCTCCTGCAGCTCAGAACAAGAAGGGCTTATTTTCTTAACTTATTTGCTCAAGTCCATTTGTAGGTGTGAGGTAGTCTGGGTAAATTTGATGGTGAAATCTGCAAATCAAATAGAGATCTGTGGGGATCCCTGCAGAGCACCTTTGGATTTGGAGAGGGCCAGGTGTAACTGTCCTAGTGAGGGGTTGGTGTGCCTCAGGGAGAAGAGAATGGAAAGGAAGGGGCAGAGAGAGGCTCCTGTTACCAATGAATGCATTGCAAAGCTCTGTACTGTATGTGAGCTCACTGCATAGCCGCCAGGGTTGCAGACTCTCTCCAACAAAAGCTTTGCAATTTCCTTGGCCCAATGCAGCTTGGCTAAAACCTCATTATCAGCAAAGACAGAACTGACTCGCTCAGCAAAATGCTTTAGGCTCCATGAGCGCCAAGGACAGCATGATCTCAACTGTTTCCTAATGGAGATGGACCTATCCTCTGTGGAAAAATGGGCCACTCGCTCGATGCTGCCAATATGGCTGCACAATCACCCTAGCACGCTGGTACAACAGTGATGGCCAATGGGCATTGCAGGGCAGAAGCTTGAAGACGTTTAATAGGGGCTCAGAAAGTAAGCTTGTACACAGAAGGGGGAAGGGCAGGCAAAGGCTGTCATGAGACTTGAAGGTGGCTTTCAAATGCTGACACCTTCTCCTCAGGTGATTTAGGATTACTATAGGCAGGCTGTGTGGGGCTGCCAGTTCTGGATTGTGACATTTGAAATTAAACGAAGGGATGGCCAGTCTTGGCCTGGGCCCTGTGGGCCCTGTATTAGCCTGTGTGGCTAACTCAGCAGTGAGAGGTGTCCTCTGTGGGTGTGCGTCACTCCAAGTGAGCAGCTCTAGGAGCTGGGAGGGGGCAGCAACCTCCTTGCCAGGTGGCCTGTGATAGTGGTCTCATCTCTGTGTGTTCACACATCTGTGTCATGTAGGAGACAAAAAGATGAAAGGAGCCATTTATCCTCTCACTTGGAAGTGTGAGGGTAGATAGGGTCAGGCTGGGGAAAACATCACCTTTGCTGAGACACTGAGTGGGCTAGAGAGAGTTGGTGACAACACTCGACCTTGTATGAGGCGGCTCAGTCAGGGTTCTCTGTCCCCGTGTGAGTTCATATTGAGGATGGAGAGGGGTCTCTGATCAGCTCTCAAGGACCGATGAGCTGCAGTGGAGAGGGAAATAGTGTCCTGGACACTCAGGTACCACCTCAGTGCTCTCTGAGGGACAGCTACTTACTCTATAGCAGGACCCTCCTATGACACACATGTCATGCCCATACACATGTACTCATGCAGGTATGTACTACAGCTAACATACAGACTCCATATTCATGTATGTGCACAAAATCTACATTATACCTTCGAACACACCAGACTACTTCAGATCTTGCTGCTAGACCAGCAGACCTATAACTGCAATGGGGGCAGGGGCGATGGGGGTGGGAATGGTAGGGGATGGGTGAAGGGGGTGGGGGCAGGGGCGATGGGGGTGGGAATGGTAGGGGATGGGTGAAGGGGGGTGGGGGCAGGGGCGATGGGGGTGGGAATGGTAGGGGATGGGGTGAAGGGGGAGGGGCCAGGGGTGATGAGAGTAGAAGTGATGGGATTGGGGTGAAGGGGATGGGTGATAGGAGTGGGGGTGATGGAGTAGAGGTAACGGGGGGGTGGGGGTGATTCGGGGAGGCCTTGTGGTAGAGTGGGGAAAACAGTCCCTGGACTCCTGCACCAGAGACTTCTCCCTGGCAGGGCAGGAGGGCAGGGCTGGCATATTACACTGTACCACCTGACTGGTGCATGACCTCTGCTTCTCAGGGCAGAGTCATGCTCATAGAGAAGGGGGCTGTAGGAGGATTCTGTATCAGGATGGAAGGAGGAGGAGGAGCAAGTCTGAAGAAGCTGGGGGCTATGTTGGTTAGCTCTGTGCTCTCTCTCTCTCTCTCTCTCTGTGTGTGTGTGTGTGTGTGTGTGTGTGTGTGTACACTTAGCAATAAGATATGGCATTAAAGGAGCTTCAGTGAGAGACTGGATGGCCAGTGACTCCGCAGGGGTGGGGAGCTTGGCTCTCTAGAGAGGACCTGTGGCCCAATCCCAAAATTCAGCCAGTTGTTCAAGGGTGCCTGCAGCCAGAGCCCACCAATGGGAGGGCAGCTGGCACTGACAGACCTTCCAGCAACCCAGTGCCTCCAGGTGCTGCCCATGAGCAATTACAACTCACTGCCTATGCTAGGAAGCCAGGAGTGTCCTGAACTGCAGGCCTGAGACCGTCCTGTGTGGTCTCGGGCAGTGTGTGTTATAAGGCCAGCCTGGGGTTCTTGCTTCCTGCCTATATCCCTGCAGGATACTCCTGGGCCCTGATGTGACCCTGAGGCCACCTACCAGGCCCCAGCCCTGCATGTTTAGAACCTGTGTTTATTTCTCCCTCTTCCATGATGTAAAGAGGACACTGTGAGAATTCAGGGCTGTTGCATGGAGCCTGGGTCTCTCCCATGAAGCTTTGTTAAGATGTTCTCAGTATGAGACTCTGGCCATTGTTTTTCTTAAAGATTTATTTATTTTATTTTATATGCATGTGCACTTTGTGCCCACGGAGGCCAGAAGAGTAGGATTTTCTGGAACTGGAGTTACAGGTTGTTGTGAGCCACCGTGTGGTAGAAATTGAACCTAGCTCCTCTGTGAAAGCCTTAGGTTCTCTTAATGGGCTGAACCATCTTTCTAGCCTTGGGCTTGATTTTAACAAATAGTTTGTATTCACCTGGGAGCTTCCAGGGTTCTGCTGCCCAAGCCACAGATGGTGGCTTCCAGAAAGTTTGCTGGGGCTGCATCTGGTGTGAACAGGGCAGCCCCAGGAGGCTGAGCCTCTGACAAGGGTCCTCGTAGCTTCCTGCAGAGCTGGCTGGTCCACAGGGGAGTAAGGTCATTGGGGACATCCTACAAGGTCTCGAGATTGTTCTGCACAGCTGCACCCTGCTGGGGCTCCCTGCAGTGGGTGTCTGGACTCCAAATTATCAGAAGTTTCTGACCCAGAGAGAGGTCAGATTATCAGATCCACCCTAGAAGCATTCCTGAGCTCCTGAGGGGTGTGGAAGAGCCCTCTGGGATGCCTTTGAAGTTTTAAGGACAGAACCTGTTCTATTCACTTCTAACTCAGCCTCTTGAGACTCGCCACATCAGAGACTTTGGACATGGATTTCTGGACAGGACACTTGTATTCTTGGGTACAAGACTGCTGCCTGCCCTTCATCCATTGTAGAGCTATCTATCTATCTATCTATCTATCTATCTATCTATCTATCTATCTATCTATCTAAGACAGGTTCTCCTATAGTCCAGGCTGGACTCTAATTTGCTATATAGTCAAGGATAGCCTTGAACTTCTAATCCTCTTGCTAACTATGATGCCCCTACTGCTGAGATATAAGCTACCATGCCTTGGTTATATAGTGCTGGTGATTGAACCCAGGGCTTTTGCACGTGCTAGACAAGCATTCTACTAACTAGTCATCATTCCATTTTTACCAGGTTGGCAATGGTTCCAGGGACTTGGGAGTGCCTTAGCACAGTACTCTGAATTCTGCATTGAACTCCAACAGGGCTGCTCTGCACCCCACCCCCAGCACCCTCTTAGTTCTGGTTGCCATCTGATAGCTACTCCAAGAAGTTGGTTGAAAAATCGATCCCAGCTCCAGTCTGAGGCCATGTGGTAGCTCCAAATCAGAGGTAGCCCAGGATGGAGGTAGGGTCTTCTCAGAGCCATGCTGGGTTTTCACCCTTCCTCTTAGTCCAGCTTCTCCTCCCACTTCTCACAAGGTCTGGAAGGAGTCTGTGATGGTGTCATGGCACCCTTACCCTGTCCTCCCACACCCACACTGTGGCACACACAACTGGGGTGCAGAAACAGGTGCAGAGTAGAGTTCTTGTCCTACCATCTTGTCCTCCTGCCCTGCAGAAAGCTCCTTATCCATTGGTAGTCTTTCTGGGCACTGGGCACTCAAGCCCTTCTCCCCCTTATGCGGTGAAGAAAAGCTGGATGGGCTGGAGGCACCCTGGGCCAGGTCTAGTGTTAACCCGGCTCCCTGTAGGACTTGGGCATGGATGGGTTGGGTAGGCAGGGACTCCTTGCCCAGCCACATCCAGGCTGAGAATCTTGGTGGGCTGAAGCCAGCTTAGCCTGGGTTCCAGAGTAGGCACATAGGAACATGGAGCTTTGTGTCAGTTCCTGGAGGCCTTTACCTAGTCATGAATGACTTGTCATGAGGTGTGTACCCACACTCAGCTGTAGTGAGCTGCCTCACTCCAAGCCTGCTCTCTGGACTGTGTTGCATTGCAGAGATGTGCTAGACACACATGCCCCTGCCCAAAGAGCTTGGGGTTCCTGGAGATCCTATAAGAGGCAGTGGTCACCAATGTCCCAGCTGCTAGATCCCAAAGACATATAGTGCTATACCACCTCCTCTCATCACATGTGTTTATAGAGTATTTATTTACATGTCAAGCTATGGACTTAAAGAGAAAATATTTTATTTGAATTGGATGACATTTGAGCTACAGGTCATGTTGCTTAATGAAGATGCGTGGTTTTCATGCACCATCCCACCACAGGCTCTCTCATCTGTGGGAGTTTAAAACACAGGCTTCTGGGACAAGTATGGGAGGAAGGAAGCCAGGGCAGTGGGCACCTCTGCTGGCCTCAGAGAAGGTGTGGAGAGTGACAGAATGGAGGGAGGCATCTAGACTGGATGTCAGTAGGGGAAAGTACTATGTAAAATACTGAGAGAGGATCACTGGGACCTCTGTCCCCCCACTTCCTGTTTCCCCTGCCGCCATTGGCTGCAGTGCAGGCTGCAGACAGCATCAAGCAGCAGCAGGCAGCTTTGTGCATGTTTTCTGTTTCCCACACTCCCTTGCGGGCTGAAGCCTAAGACTGGTCTAAGAAAGGAAGGATCACCCATCCTTCCTCTTGTTCCCAGGGTCAAGAGTGAGCAACGCCACCCTTCCCCCAGCTGCCTCTTGTACAACTGTCTTTCTCATCTTATGGAAGGAACCTGGGTTCCAGGGCATAGCAGCACCATGGTGGTGTGGGGCACTGGGGTACCACTTCTTGCCCAAATAAAATGGGTGCTATCCTGCTTGCTGGTGGAAAGAACCTTTTTTGGTCTGCAGTCTGGAAAGGAGTTTCTCTGCTGAGATGGGATCAGGTGTGGTGGGACAGCTCATGAGTTACGTCTGTAACCCAATGTTTCAGTTGTCAGGTTGACCCAGCCTAAAGTCACCTGAGAAGGGAGTCTCAGCTGGGAGACTGCTCAGATCAGACTGGCCTATGAGCATGTCTGTGAGGCTTGTTCCTTATTATTATCTGACATAATATAGTCAAGCCCAGGTTGGCTTGTTCTATCTTTAGGTATGTTTTTCTGGACTATATAAGAGAGCTAGCTGAGCTGGGTGGGGGTGCACTCCTTTAAGCCCAGCACTTGGGAGGCAGACTCAGGCAGATCTCTGAGATTGAGGCCAGCCTGATCTACAGAGTGAGTTCCAGACAGCCATGGCTACACAGAGAAACCCTGTCTTGAAAAACAAAAACAAACAAATAAGCAAGCTGAGCATGTACCTGTGAGGACCAGCAAGCAGCATTCTCCGTGGTTTCTGTTCTGTTTTAGTTGTGAGTTCTCTCTTAGAGGTAATGCTTCATGGAGGAGCAAACCTTCTGTTCCTGTCCTGCACTTATGCAGTCATGGCCTGTGACCTGGAAGTGAAAGCCAAATAAACCCATTCCTCCTTAATTTGTTTCTGTCTGAGTGCTTTATCAGAGATGGACAGGAAGCTAGGTTGCCCTGAGGTCAGGGTCAGTGGTCTCTCCTGAGTACAGCTCCTCATGTAACAGTCACTAGGCAGACTTCAGGAAGAACTGTCCGCCCCTCCGTTTTCATAGATGTCAGGAGTCAGGATCTAGCCTGCTGTGGTGGGTACTGGGAGGAGAGGACCACGTGTAGGCCACACTGGAGGCTACTCTACACAGCCATGCAGGCAGACTCAGGCTTGCTTGAGGATACTCTGAATTCCTTGATCCTTACATGGGGTTTCAAAATCCCAAATGGGGCTGGGAGTATGGAGCTAAGCCTTGGGGTTCAGGGAGGATGGCCTTTGATCTATTCTGTGACTGTTTATCTGTCTGCCAGTGAGCATTCACTCCCACTTTAACCCAATTCTAGACCTGCTTCACGTCAGAGATAGAAGCTGGGGTGGTGAAGGATCCTCGGTCAGAAGACACCCGCTCCCTCCTTCTCAGATCCTAGAAAGCTATCACGGGTCCACACTCTGTGATCTGCCAGGGCTCAGTAGATAGGAGGTCACATCAAGACCTCCTGCCCCTCCAACCTCCAGGTTAGCCTGGGGTCCAGCTCACAGAAAAGTTCAGACTCCACCTAATGAAAAGTAGGGATAAAGGGATAAAGGAACTGTGCAAGAAGGTCACTTCTTCCCCCGACCCCCCAAAGCACAGCAAAACTGTCG